>JAKTSP010000055.1:0-318224 GCA_030580255.1 Yamadazyma sp. yHMH393
TAAGTGTGTTGTAAGTCATCAGATGATCCGTGTAGACGGTGAGTCTGCCTTGTTAAAACAGTTTCTAATTCCATCATCAACACAAACTCTCTCGACTCCATAAGCCAGAAGTGAGGTGGCAACAACTCTCTTGAGCAAAAGAGTTCGTCTGCATGCTCCCTTTGTCTTAAGTCTTCAAGTTCAATCAATATAGCTCTCAACTCTTCTGCTCTTTTCTCATCGGCTATTTCTTCCTTCAGTCTAGCATAGAAGGGAATCAAACCTTCATCTTCAGCTTCAACAACCAGCTCAGTTTGCCCAGCAACAAACCCTGCCCCAGCATCTGCTGTTGTTTCACCATCACTTCTTGCAACGCTGCCCACCAAACGTTTTAACAATCGAGTCAACCAGCCAACGTTCTCCCTTGAGTCGCCTTCAGCCTTAGCGGATTTCACTAAAGTATGAGGCGACTTACTCTCAAGAACGCCGACACTGGCATCATCGACTTTCAAAACTCTCGATGCTTTAATCAGCTTTGCCTCAAACTGGTTGGACTTTTTTACCTTGTCTGGACCCAGATCATCCTTATACCTCTCAAGTAATTTTGCTCTAGCCCTGTCTTTTCCCCTTGCCTCAGCCACATCAATAAGTCCACGAATCCTTAATTCGCAAACATGCTCTATCTCCATCCTCAATTCAGCAAGAAAATTATAGCGGGGGTATCCCAGAGAGTTGCCTGACTGGAGAAGGCACCAGTGGCCACGGGCTTTACTACCCCGAGATTTTCTTTCTGGACGGTAGATGGATATAGCTCTAACTTGCTCCTCATATCTTCGTTTACTTTTTGCCATGGCTTTCATCAAGGTGGACGACATGGTAGGCTCCATCACTTTCGAGGTTCCAGATTCACCAGATTTTATACCAGAGCAAAGCTCATTGCCCTTACCCTGTCTCTTGGAAGCCACCGGCCCTGTTGTTGGTGGTGGTTCTAAGCCACCCACAACAGGGCAAGTAGATTCCTTGGGACTTTGTAAGGGTGGTCCAACTGTTTGAGTTGTGAAGTGTGAATTCACAACAGCATTAACTAATGGTGGTTGGATCTTTCGGGTCAGAGCTTTCAAATTAAGCTCCAACTCTTCAAGATCCTTCCCACTAAAAGTCTTACCCCGAAAGGTGACACTAGAAATTGGGTAAGTAACTGGGTGGAAACATGAGTGATTGCCTTCCGACTCCAACGTTCGACCAACTCCTTGCGACGCTTTTGCCAACTCTGGCTCAATAGTCCCACCAATACAGTTGAGGGCCAATGACCCCAAGACATCCTCTTTTGGGGGACATCTGAGGTGGTCAGCAACTTTTTCGGTGTCAACTATTGAACCAGGTTCGCAAGAAGCATCGCCACAACTACTGACCTTTGGATTTTCCTGTTTTTTTGGTTTTTGCGTACGCTTGGGTACAAACCTCAAACTTTTTCCTTTAAAAGCAGCAAAAATTGATAACTTCAATGACTTCACTTTCCTCTTAGGCTTCAAGGTTTCTTCCAGAGAAGGCTTCGGGGCTCTCAACTTCTTAACTTTGGATTTGGGGTTGGGGACAAACACTTTTTTGAATAGGGACTTAATTTTTTGCAACTTTGTTTTCTTTTTGGGACTTAACTTCAACTTCAGTTTTAAATATTTGTCAACATCTTTGTCAACGGACTCACTAGTGGTGAGCTTCTTGTTCAAATGGAACAAGCTGGTAAACGTTTTCATTTTTTTGTAGTTTCAAATCAACAATAACGTTTAGGAGGACTTATTAAAATTTTAATAAGTGATTGTGGCGAAGTAACAAGAAGAAAAAGCAAAAAAATACACTTGGTCGCTTTATATAGGTACAGTAACCTCTGTTTGTGTTCATTGAGCTCGATTCTAATGGTCTAGACCAATGCTTTTCGAACCGGTAAGTTTACAAAGAGAAAGGGTCCTTTTTCTCACCCTTATTACAAGCAAGTGGCTAGAGAGAATGTTGTTGAGATTAACATCGGGAACTTTTTTAAAAATTTCTGGGGGTTTCCACTATTTACAAAGGGAGAATTACGACACCCCTACGTCCAGGTAAAGATTTAATGTTTTATTCATGTATAAGATCTTTGAGATCCGAAAAAAAATTTTGCAACCATTTCTCGCACGCACGCCTTCTTCCATCCATGAATGGGAAGTTATCTTTCCTTGGCAATTTGAAAATAGCACAGCTGCCGTTACCACTCCTGAGATTTCTGATAACCATTGTACACACATTAAGACAAAAAAAAGTAATTTTATTGATATACTTCTTCTGTGAAATTCACAAAAGTTCTCAAGAATATGTCAAAAAACTCATTCCGTTTTATTGGAAGGACCAAGGATAGCTAAAAATGGTCAAAAACGCATGTTGATCAACACGTGCTCAAACCATTCCTTTTTATTCATGTACAAAAAAGTTTCCCCAGGATTGTGTTTACGACATTTTCAAATGGGAATAAGTTTGGAAACAGATTTAGCATTAAAGAGAATTAACTATGATTTCAAAGTTTTATGGGAAGGGGGTGGCCGTCAATGATGCACCGGTGGCTTGTTTTGGTTAAGTAAACACAGACTTTAGCAGTGCTGATAGATCCTTTGATCAAAATATACTATCATTTTCTAATTAACAAAACTGGGAACTGTGACACCGCAAAAAATCGACTGGTAGGCCAACAGTTGAGGCTACTTGTATATCAAAGCATGATCGGGCTTAGTGGATAGAGGTATTGAGAAGGATTATCGGTAAGAATTTAGAAGAGCTTTTCAATTCGAGTGGGATTGCCAATAGGCGGGGAGGAATCCCTTTCAACTTGATTAAAAAAAATGGAAATGAGATGTGCAGTTGTGAATTTTCACAGCTGTTTTTGCGACCAGGCAAGTCCAATGGAAGTCAATCAACAGGGTTAGCCTCCTGAACCACTGATTCACCATTTCACGAAGAAAGTGACTATTGATCCATACGAACATCTGAAAATTTCTTAGTGTTCCCGGCGAAGTTAGGGTCTTACCTTCAGATCGGAATCACGATTTCAGACATTTATTTCTGCCACTCCAATCGCTCCTATGTTTATTTTTCCGCGTAACAACTGTTGGGTAGTATAACGGAGGGGAACAAGGACCTCTCCGTTGCACTCCGAGAAACCATTTTGTTCTTCCATCTTTAAACCTCCCTTAGCCACGGGCGATGGGGTAAAATTTGTATGAATTAGAGGGCGGCAAGACAGTAACTCAGCATGCCAATCGCCCGTTCTAGCCGGCTTCAAGGCCATAAACCCCAAATTTTCTGGCTCTGCTACTTCCTCTTTTAACATATCTTATCTCATCGTGGATGAACCACTCATCGGAAATTTTTTTTCGAAGTGAATTCGAATATAAAGACCGCTGAAATCCCGTGAAACCTTTTCAAGTGTTCTAAGCAATGTCAACCACTCAACAAAAAGTCAAATATCCGTATGTATACTAATATTAACAGCCGAATACAACTATAGTACTAATAAGTGTAGGTTCTGGTATGGTGGAGCTGCAAGTATGGTAGCATGCCTTGTTACCCACCCATTAGATTTAGCAAAAGTGAGATTACAAACAGCGTCTGTGCCAGGTCAGTCTCTAGTGTCCATGTGTTATCAAATAATAACAAAGGAGGGATTCTTCAAGATCTATTCTGGTTTGACGGCATCCTTATTGAGACAAGCCACCTATTCAACGGCCAGGTTTGGAATTTACGAGTATTTGAAAGAACTGTACACTGACACATATAAAAAGCAACCCGACACCATAGTTTTGTTGCCAATGTCTATGTTGGCGGGTGCTTTGGGGGGACTAGTGGGTAACCCGAGTGATGTTGTCAACATTAGAATGCAAAATGACTCATCTTTGCCATTAGAACAAAGAAGGAATTACAGAAATGCGTTTCATGGCATTTACAGAATAGTCAAGGATGAGAGTGTAGGGGCCTTATTCAGAGGATTGGTTCCCAATTTAACTAGAGGTGTTTTGATGACAGCCTCTCAGGTTGTGACTTACGACATCGCCAAGCAATTGCTCGTGAAAGAGTTTGGCCTCGACGCCAACAAAAAATCAACTCATTTTAGTTCTTCGTTGTTAGCTGGTTTAGTAGCCACCACAGTATGCTCCCCTGCTGATGTCGTGAAGACCAGAATAATGAATGCTAAAGGGGGCGACTCCAATGCTATCCATATATTGACGAAGGCAATAAAGAATGAAGGAGTGGGATTCATGTTTAGAGGTTGGTTGCCTTCCTTTATAAGGTTGGGCCCACATACTATTGTGACATTCTTGGCCTTAGAACAGTTGAGGAAATTCAGGATTGGGATGTGAGTTCATTCCAGTATGACCAAATGATTTGTTGGATGAACACGGGGCAGCCGCATAATGGGTAGACCTGTTCAAGTCTCAAGCAACGCATAGTAGCAGTGCCAGCTCATTTATAGATTTATAGACTCGAAACAATGGCGAGAGACCATCAATTGATTTACTCGTTTATAAACGTTATTGAAAAAAACTTATATGCAAGGGCCCGTCTTTGGAATCAGGTTATATAATGATTCAGGAATCGGACAAGACCAAAGAAGATGTTTTGGAATGTGATATGTGTACCTACTTGGAAATTTCGATGTTATCTAACTCATGTCTTTCAAAGGCTTCCTTTTCAGCCTCGAGGATGTAAGGAATCAAGTAGTGGGTGTCTTCTTCGGGTTTAACGGCTTTGTTAGGAGGAAGTAAGTCATGAGATAAAGTTAATTGATGGGCAGTAATAACTCTGTAAGCTCTAGCATAGCTCTCTTCTGCTGGTAATCTGGCAATAGCCTTTTGCATGACTGGTGTTTCTTCTAATAATAAATCATTGAATTTCAAACCCATTTCTCTGTATCCAGCAAAAGACACAAAGGCTTTGGCAGCTGGAACAACTACTTTAGACAAAGTTGGTCTAGACAAGATATAATCGGATATTTTAACTATTGATGTGATGGATGCCATTGTACAACTTTATTGGAGATTATAATTAATTTTGAAAATTTTTGATCGTTAGAGGTTTTGTTAATGCGAATTTGCACTGCGTTCATTGGACACAACAGCCTTTGATTAATGAAAGGGAATAAGATCGTGCAAATACGAAAAATAGACTGGTTCCTGTATACAAACAAATATTCGCACGTAGGTTCTACGTAGGTTCAAATGTTCACAGCCAAACTCCTGCATTCGTACGCTCAGTACGATCTGTCCCACATGAGTCGCCACACCAACTACCTCTTTATGCGCGGGGCTAGTCATATGCTGTTGATATATGTCCAGCTTTTGAAACCCAAGAATCTGGGCACTCGTAAGGAAACTCTCAAAATGTCGGTGACCCTAATAGTGATATTCGTCAGACCCCTCACCAGCGGTATTTGGAAAACCTACAGACTCCCAGACTTTCTCAGGGGTGTCCTCTTTCACAATGGAAAGCAAAGCTTTGTTTTTGAATAAGAATAACCCCAAAATGCCACATGAATTGATTCCCAACCCTTTGTAAGTTCCGTGAGACCTAGGGACGACCATGATGTATTCGGAAGACATTATTACGTTGTAGCCTATTGATTCGGCTTTGTTTTCTCTCAATACTGTCAAGGCTCTTTGCAATAATGAACTGAAATACATCACTAAGTCGTCAACGCTCAAATTGTTCAAGTTGGGTAATTTTGCAATGAAATGTGCCATCGGCAATTGTGGTAGCTGTAGAGGCTCTCTTGTTGTCGATGGGATAAAGGCATCGGCATCTTTAACCGCAAGTTCTGGGAACGGTTTCAATCCTTTTGGTAGAGGCATAAACTGCATATGCTTATGTGGTTGGGATGCTCCGCTCTCTGCACCGCAATTGTAGAACCCAAACCATTTGTCCTCTTCGTCCTCTTGTAACTTTCTTAACACAGAGTAACTAGCGACCAATTCATCAGGTGATAATGGTGTTGTTTGGGCCTTGAATTGTTTTGTCAAGATCATGAAATGTCTTGGAACAACGGGAAACTTATTGAATACTATTCTGAATTGATTGGAGCTTCCAAAGTCTTCCACAATTGTAAGTTCTGGCTCCGGGTCTTCAAAAGGGTTTTTTTTAATGTCACCCTTTTCTGGTCTGTGCATCAACGAAAACACTGTACGGTACTGCAATTCTACTTCGATTTGCTTCTCATTATTCAAAGGTTTAACCGGGAGACTAACTTTGAGAAGCTCATCTTCAATGTTGTTCCCATTAAACTTCAATGACCCCTCTTTCTTGGCATCGTCGAACTTTTTGCGTAAGGTGTCAAAAAAATTATCTGGTAAGCTGTTGTACATGCTGTCTTGTCTAGTATTGTCTGAAGTGTCTCGTTTTTTGAGTACAGAAAAAATTGAGAGGGATATTGGCACACGCACGATTATTCATACATTACTGAAATATTATGCTACGACTTTCTCTTAAACCAACTGACGAACTTGTTCAGTCTGTTTGAATTTATAGAGCAGTTATCTTCAGACATGCGTGGTGACAACTCGTTGAACACTGTGCTTAAAGACTTCGATTTGCTTTTATGTTTTGGTGGTACAACTATGCTGCCTTCACAAGATGCCGCTTTTCTACCTTTGCTTTGCACCGTTGAGGCTCTGTCGGTAGCTGATTGAACTTGTGAAAGACCACCATAGCGTACTCCAGCAGCATTCGAATGTATATCTACATCGTTGGCTCCGAACGATCTCCGTTTCTTAGTGTAAGGAGGGATCACTGTCAGTTTCAAGATCCTGTCTTCGTTGGGAGTGAGTGGCCTTCTAGGTGACTTTTTCGGAGAAGTCTTTCCATTATCCCCTGATATGATAATCGAAGGAGTGACTTTGCTTTCAGAGGAGCCTTGTGTTCTCTCTTTGTACTTGGTTCTGGATTGATCCTTCTCTCTTTCCTTTTCCCTCAGATCAGAAACAACCGATGAGTGGTCAGTTGACTGAATCGTACTAATGTTCGATATGATGGTTGAATTGGTATCAGAAATTATACTAACGGGGCTGCTGTTACCCACAGGAGATTGAACATCCATTCTCATATCTTTTTGAATGAACTTTGGTAGGGACTTCCTAATGGGGGACGAACATTCCGCCGTCAATGCAGGGGGTGGAGATAGCTTGTGAGCATTAACTTGCAGCTGTGGATCTGCGTTTGAAATGCCACTAGATGGCTGAGGTCCATTTCCGGAAACAGTGGTCAATGGTGTCGCAGCATTTGCAATGTTGGGGCCATTTGGACCATTGGCTTTCATGGGATTTCCATGCTTCAAGCGTAAGTCACCGTATCTGAACTTAGTACCGCGACTCTTCAAGCTTGGTAGACTTGAGGAATGTGCCAATAGCTTCGGACCGGGACTCTTCTTCAAATGATTGGCCTGGAGGTTTGGGGAATTGGATGTTTGGTTATGCTGTAGTGAAGACACAGACACAAGGGCCGACGCCGCAGGCAGTATTATATGAGTGTTCGAGTGAGGAGTGGGAGATGAAGAATATGAAGCAGCATAGTTTGCTTGGTTTCCGACGTTGAGTGAGGACGTGGACTGTTGGGGGGAAATTGGTTTTGAGTTGACGCTTTCAGAACTGGAATATTTTAATGCGTTGGAGATTTTGTGAGATTGATCGTAGAATGACTTGTAACGGTTGGCTTTTGCCCCTGATCTCTTAGGAGTTCCGCTGGAGTGCGTACTAGCTGCCGTTGATGTGTTAACCGACATATTAGATGACGAATGAATGAGGCTGGAATTGGGATTCTGTAGCACTGTTGAATGGTTCGAGTTGCTCGAAGAATTAGAAAACGTCTTTTCGACCACGGGGCGTTTTAAACTTGATGAACTACTGTTGACTGAACTGTTTGAGTAAACATCATTCCCATTAATGGTCGGCGGGTTAAAGACTTCCTCATCATCATCGAAGTAGTAATCACACTTTTCGCCTTTGACCTTGTCATTGCTATGGTTGCCTTCGAAGTTTGTACCTTCCTGATCGCTGGTGTTGACAATAGAGGGGACAGTAGTCCCTACTTGTTCGGCTTCCTCGCTTTCGTTGTCCTCCAAGTCATCATAAGTCTCTTGGATAGGTTGTTGAAACAAAGTTGCCGGTGGATTCAGATTAGAAGGGGAGAATAGATAGGGTGAACCGGCTGGCTTTAAAAACGGAGATGCGAGGAATTCATCTTCAAGAAAGTCCTCTTTCCTGGAATTGTAATCCCCAATGTGTAGGTTCGCATTCAATACCTCATCCAAATCTATCACTGCGTCTGGAACATTGTCATTGTTTACTGTGGTCTCTTCGGTCAAGAAAAATTTGGTGTTTGGCGTGGAGTGTGGATTTTGGTAGCTTCCGGAATAAGCATTATGCAACTGTGAATTTAAAGGGGACCCCACAAGTGAGCTGTTTGAAATCAGCTGAGGAGGTTGAAGTGACAGGCCAGCTTGGCTGAAGGATTTCTGTTTGTTCAATCTTATGGGACTATTCAAGCTTTTCTTCAAATACCTCGGGGGGGTGGATGTAGTCATGCTATTGACAGAATTAGTGTTGACGTCCAAAAACTTTGAAGTTGGATTACTCATATTATTGGGAAACAGGTACGCATTATTGTTTTTGAAATCGTCCTCGTTATTGAAGTTGAATCTTGTCAGGTGTTCATTCGAGGACTCATCATTCATAACTTGATTGATCGAGGATGGCTTATTTGATGGTGAAAACAAACCTAAACCATAACTGTCGAAGTCTCCTGAAATTGCAGCTGACCTTCTGTGTTTGTGAGTACGTTCTGCATGACCGGGAGTCACAGAAAGAAAACCGTACCCGGAACTAGGTAGGGAACTCATTTTGGCAAACTTTACAACGTAGTAAAAAAATATTAGTACAGAAATGAATGTGTCTTGGAATTAATGCTGTGGTAGTGCAGTGACTGGAATGATGCTGTCCTGCTTTCGTGATTGAAATGAAGAATTGAAGGAAGGAATGAAGTTAGTTATGAATACAATTTTGATTGAACCACAGTAATACGAATTAAAACCCCAATAAATCGCTGAAATGGTCACAAGAAAGACGGAGAGCTGGGTCTTTTGAAATCTTCCAAGCTGAGCTTGTGATGCTGATGGGAGACGGCGAATAGTTTTTTTACCGTTTGGGATAGACAGGCAGATGTTAATGGAGGAAAAGCCAGTGGAGTTTGCTGTCAAAGTGGGAAGCTAAGCCAGACTGGGTGTAGTGAGTCAAAAAATTACTACGTGTCCAACCAATAAAATAGCCCAAGAAGGAACTCACCAGAACAGGATCGAAGGTATGGGTATATGAAAAGCAGAAGTAAGGTGATGTATGGAAAGGAATAGCTTAAAAAAAAAGTTTAGATTTTTTGATGCGAATTCGAGAATTGCTTGAGAATTGCTTTGTACAGCGGAGATACCTGCCATGGATGGCAGATTTTAGGCCAAAATGGAAAGTCAAGTGCAAAATACAAAGAGGTAAAAGAGCATTTCTTGATCGAAGTGAGATAGAGAAATTTACGGTTTTGATATCAGTTGGGTTGGATAAAAGAAGTTCGCCTCTGGATAAGACCAACCTGGAGACTGAAGTAAGTGCAACTACCACTCGGGCACAATTTCCTTCCGTAGTTCTTCAATTGTCAGTTCCGCCAGCTTCAAAAAGTGTGAACATTTTTATTCTCCACGGTGCCTAGCATTGCATTATTTGACTCATAAACGCGTTAAAGCAGCTCCAAAAGGAAGAAGTGAGAGATACATTCGCTTTCTAGTCATTACGGGGACACCTAGACGGCTCTACATTGGGAGGTTGGTCCTAACTAGTTCCTTTTTTGTTGCATTTGATTGCAGAAAAGAGGCGTGTTGAGTGTTTTGAACAATGAACTATTTTGATCCTCAATTGGGTTAAATTTCTATTATGATCAATGTAATTTGGTTCAGGTTTAGCCACGCAAGTTCAGCCTGATACACAATTTTAGTTATACGGCTATTGTTATGCAATTACTTAGACGTGCCCCCCTCTTTCCGCCGTAGAGCTTTGTCAAGTTCCCCCACCCCTTGGGAAAATTTCTTGATTTTGAAAGATGAATTGTAGCAGACCCATTTAAGGACGACAATAGGACGAAGGCGAAGGGAAGGATAATGGGTCCAGGTGACGATCGAAAACTAAGGGCCAGAAGAGAGGTGTCATGCATAAAACGCAGTTTGATTTGAAAGAAGTGTGTCCATTATCTATCTATCTAGCAGTAAAACTCATTTTTTGTGCTTTTTTGCAATCCTCTTCAATGCCCTAGTTTCATTCTTCATCACTCCATCGACCATCTTGTATTTACCTTTGACACCTCTGGGTCTACCACTTAATCCCTTATTTTTACCAGTGGCCTTCACAACTGTGACCTTAGGTTTAATTTGCTGCTTCTTGGTAAGCTTTCTCATCAACTTGCTGATTTCTTCTGCTTTATCCCTCTCGGATTTAGCTGAGTCGTCATTGATTGTGTCAGACTTCTTTTTAAGTTTCTCCAACCTCTTCAAAGCTCTCATCTTCTTACGTCCCTTTGCTTCTAAAACTTTTTTAATTGGTCTAGCATTCAATTCCTTCTGTTTCTGTTTGATTGCTAATGAGGCCTCTTTGGTTATTGGTTTACTGATTTTGTTGTGTCTTTTTTCATCATCAATGAACCACTCTGGCAAGTCATCCACATCTCTGAAAGAGTACCTGTTAACACCTTCAGAGATCAAATCATGTTTGGTCTTGTGACCCAACGCCAATTGATGAGCCAAAGTCATAGCCTCTACAGTAGCCAAGTCTGTTTTCTCTTTCTCGGTGAGCTTTTTGAATTTGCTTTCGTCATCAGATGAATCCATGTCATCATCACTGATTTCGTTTTTTTGAGAGACGATCTCAAAACCAGAATCCGACGAATCGTCATCATCACTGTCTTCAGCAGCGTCAGCTGATCCCTTGAAGTGTTTACCACTGTTTGAAGTTTGAACAGTTTCCTTAGCTGCTGGATCAATAGATTCCAAAAGAGCATCGTCTCCAACTTCCCCAAATAATGAATTGGCGGCGAAGAAGTTTTTAGCTGTTCTACTCAAACCATCCTTGGTCTTCTTTTCCTGGATCAACCTGTTGATGTGCTCGTCATCATCCGAATCACCATCCTCAGAATCACCATCATCCACCTCGAAATCTTTTTCTTCCTGGTCTTCGTCTGATTTGTCTGATGTTATACCGTCCCATGCTTCTTCATCTTCGTCCCCTCTTAACTTCTTGGCTTTGTATTTAGCATCACGCTCGGCCCTTCTTTCTTGATATGAATGGTACATGTCGTCGAGCTGGGCTTCTAATTCATCTACCTCATCGTCGGTATCGTTCTCACCATCTCCAACGTCAATTTCCACGTCTTGTATACGATCTGCTTCGCTGAAAACCATCCTTTTCTTGCCCCTTGCCAATTTATCCAACTCGCCTGTCCTTTCTGCAGACTTGAGATTGAATAGAGCCAAAGAATCATTAGAACTGGCTTCTATACCGATGTTCATATCGGTCAACATGTTCATCTGCATTCTTTGGATCTCCTTTTGCTTTTCTTCATTTGACTTTTTCTTCTCCCTCTTCGATTTCTGCTTCTGTTTGTCTTTAAGTGTTTGTAACTCCTGATCAATTTTTTGGTCTTCCGTTAATGGCTCGACTTCAATGTCATCTGCTGCTTCTTCCTCGTCTAAGCCCAACAATTCTCTTGCATGCTTTCTGAATTTTAAGATCAATTTGAAGTCTTTCTTACCCAAAACTTTCAAATCCTTGATGCATTCTTGCAATTCAGGTGAATAGCTTTTGAGTTTCTTGATCATTTTGAATTCAGGCTGCTCTTCAGATTTGTCTTGAACGGTCAATCTGTTCAAGCCTCCCAAAGTATTGATTGGATCTTCATCTTTTACAAAATCTAACAAAGGCATAACATGATATAATGTGTAGTCCCCTTCATCATAACCTTGTCTATGCCTTCTCTTTTTCTCAGGATTGAAAATCTTTGCTTCGTTATTTTGAGGACCTTCAGGCAATTCTTCGAAGACTGACTTGGGATCAAGCAACCTTGGATCTAATTTTTTGGGAGCTTTGAAGCCTTTACAAACAACGAAAATTTCAGCTGACACATTACGAGATGAAGGAGGTTTCGTAGCTTCCACTTTCTCGAAAAGTTGTTTGAAGATCCACATCAAATTATTATAATCTCTAGACCTGAAAATCTTGGTGACGAATGTTCCACCATTTGTCAAGTTTTCCACTGCCAACTTTAAGGCCTGTAAGGTCAACTGAGATTGCGTGAAAGCGTCTTGAACCCAGCCCAAACCAACATTGGGCGCACCGTCATGTAACACTGTATCCGCCTTCCAGGTTTTCATGTGCCCACGAAGCTTTGACCTACAGTCTTCTGTAGTGATATCCGACTGGAAGGTGATGACATTTGGCAAAGGCTTGATGGGAACGATATCCACGCCGATGATCAAGGAGTTGATAGGGCATAATTGACTGGCAACTTGACACCATGACCCTGGGGCAGCACATAAATCAATTACTACCTTTGACTTTTCCAAGAAATGCCCGTATTTTTCATTTATCTGGATGATCTTGAATGAAGATCTAGCTCTGTAACCCTTTTCTTTGGCCAAGTGGTAATACCTATCCAAACGACCTTTACTATTCTTCTTTTGTACTTTACCCATAGTTGACTTCTGAATATTTTTTTTGAGATGAGATGCGATTTTAGATAATGATATGTACTAGGTCGTGTGTTGCAAAAACGATAATCCAGAGAGAATCCGTATACAAATTGTTTAGTTCATTTACAACAAAAATACGACAAAGCCCAGGAACCGATTGTGTTGAAAGGAGTAGAGCAATTACCCAAGTGTAGAAAAGTGCCGGCTGCACAGCGAAGGAGAATTTGAAACTCGTACCTGTGAGATGAAGCGAGAAAACTAACGTATGTAAACTTCGCATGATGTCTAGAACAGTCTCATAAAGCCCATTCCTTGACCAAACTGTTTTTGGGATCTATCAAAGTATCATCGATATTGAAGATATTGCCTTCATTGCACATGACACACTCCCTCAACATTATGGAATCTAGCTCTTTCTTGTTAGCCCCGTTCGTCCTCTTAAAAGTTTCAAACATTTTTTTGAACCTGTAGTCATTCTTGATCATTAAGTGGTATTTAACCAAACACTCCTTGTGGAAATTGTGATGGCAGTTGGGGAAAACCACAAAATTCTTATTCACCAACAATTTGTTACACAATTTGCAGGGTTCTCCGGGCTCAACGATAGTGAATATTTTTCCTATTTTGATCTGGTCATTCGACTCGACGATTTGAGCGTTCAATTTGTTAGATATCACCAATGATTCCTTCATCTCTGTAGACAATCGGTTGATTTTGGAATTATATTGGTTCAATGAGCGGATGATTTCATCCTTGAAGTTATTTACCATGATAGTTTCGGGAAATAATTCAAGGAGATCTTTGAGGTTGAGGAAACTTGCGTTGATTGTTGGGCTGAATGATGATTCTAGAAGGTATTTGAGAGCCCTACTAGCGCTATTTGAATCAATGCTATGCCCATTCTGCGGATGGATTGAATTTGATACGACCATTGTGATGTCTTTAACCACATCCGTCGCACCATTATAACCTTTATGATCATTTTCACGATCCGGAACTCGTTCATCATCACTGAGTAAGGCATCATCTTCTTCAACGTCGTTCAAAATATCAAAAGCTTCTCCTCTGACTACACCATCTATTAGATACTTGGCGAACGTAAGCCATAGTTTTTTTCCTCTTGGATAATCCCGGTGATGTAATTTATTTTTGCTGATATTCACAAAAGTCCTGTCTCCGAATTCTGTTTCCATATCATCGTCTTCCAAGGAGATATGTTTGTTGAAACTGTCTAACACCTGAAGAGCCAACTCTGTTAGTTTCGCATCTATAGCCAAAGCCAAGGCCTGATCGAATGCTTGACCGTTTATGAGTATTAGAATTGCCGCCTGGGTATGGTTTCTCTCAAGGCACAATCTGAGTATGAAACCGCTGTCATAAAGCTTCGAATCAACCTTGATAAAATTCAAAAGTTTGAAAATATGTTTGTTCACGAAAGTTTTCTCTTCCTCCTTGGCTTCGTAGGTGATCAAAAAGCCTAAGTAGTAATTATTGATGCTTTTCAGTTTCACTCCTTTGTTGTAGATAATCTTTTGTAGTAACAGAATGCTATGATTATCAGCAATAGGGCCCTTTCTGTTTCTATTATAGATCAACATACTGGGAAGTAATTTTTCATAATTTATGTTGTTGAACTTCAACCAGGTATCAGCTGTCTCTTTGGGATAGTTCAAAAATAGTTGTGACGATGTCTTAAATAAGGATTCAATGAACTGAGGATGGTTGGTGGAATACATCTTTATCAAAATGCCAATACTCTTGGCCCAATTTTGGACCTCAATATAATGGTCGAGTATAAAAACGTAATCCATAATCAATTCTGCGAAGCTCATGAGTTTGTTGAATGCATTCAAGCGTTTCATTATCTGGTAGATTGTGGGTTTGTCCAAATCCTTGTAATTGGACGATAGAAAAGAGTCCAATTGAGAACTTATGGATGACAGAATACCATCACCTCCATCCTGGATAATACCTTCTTCCAACAAGTTTAAGTTTCGTAACATGAGTTCTACTAACCAGCTGGATAATATGATTATCCTGATATTGTTCTTATCATGCGACCTCTTCACATAATTGAATTTTATCAAGAGGTACTCTATAAGAAGCATCTGAGATGAGAAATCGCTCAACTTTGAACCATCAGCTTGGAGATTAATCAACATCAAACATATCTTTTCGAACGGTTCCGAGGAGCGTGAAAGATCCCTTATTCCATCCACCTGTAACTTCATTAAATCACTATCGAACTTGTCGAAGCTCATACCGAACGCCCCTCTTTGCAAATAACTATACCCCCGTTTGATAATGACCATGTCTCTTTTGAAATGGCTGTTGGGTTCAAGATCGAGAATTTTCAAAGCTTCCTGATATTCACCCATCTTATAATAATCTTGCCACACATTTACAGACGCATTCAACACCAAGACTTCGTATATGTTACTTTTACTGTAGGCCCAAAAAGTGTTCAGTTCATAGTCAGCACTGATACCAACAACCTTCTCGGGAAGTTCAGTTTCGAAAGGTGGGTGATTTGACAATTTGGAGAACATTATCAAGAACCGGTGGTCACTGGATAATGCTAGTAAGTGATGCGAGGTGATGATCAAGGAATTCTGGTTATTGGAAAGCTTCTTCAAGGAATTCAATTTGGTCTTTTGAGATAGTACGAGCTCCGAATCATTCGAAATAATGTCATTGTTTGAGGGAGAGAGCAACACGTAGTTGTCGTTGCAAGTCTCGGAAATAATATCACCTCGAATCTTGAGATCGCTCACATGGGGTTCTGTCTTGAATACTTTAAGAAGTTCGTTGATAGTGAAATCGAAACAATCCCACCTCAATATGCGATTGTTCGTCAACAATTCGATTCTGCTATTATTATTACTTAAGCATAACCCCAAAATTCTGTCATTTTGCTTGTAAACTTGCTTGAAGTATTTGTCGTCTTTCTTGTTTTCCTGTCCAAAGTGGGATTTCAAAACGGAGACATAAATGGCTTGGTCCGTGGTGATAACGAAAAACTCACCAGTAGTGAAATTCTCTGTCTTTGAGCTATTAGTTAACCTGTAGTCAGGGAAGACAATTTGATCAATTTCGAAATTCCGGAACCTGGGCAAGATTTTGAATTTATCGTAACTGTCATGCAAGTAATAATAAGTATTACTGTTAAGCTGCACAACAAAATGTTGACCATCAGGTGATAACCAACTGTTAGTAATGTATGAGTCTTGAGAAAATTGATATTGTTTGATCACAGCAGGATCGTCGAGATTTATTTTGAATATCACCTTCTGTAGCACTAAAATCATGATATTGTTTTCTACCTTCAATTGTTTAAGCTTTTGGTTCAAATCAAATTGCAATTGCACTAAATCTACTTCAATTGAAGGCTCCACATGCAGACTCGTATCATAGTAGTCATCTCCAGGAATTGATGCATTATTGGTGTCTCCAACCCCATTTTGACTGCTGCCAGCAACGCTATTGTCATCTGAGTCGGGCATTTTGAGGAGCTTGATACGATAAAAATACCACAAATTGAAGTTGTGCGAAGTACCCAAAAATTAAGTACCAAGAGATGAGCTCAAGAAATACGAAAAGCTCGTCAAAGAGTAAACAAAGTGCCAGTACCCCTTCTGCTGATGACGCAACCCCCCCAAAGAAACCGAAAGTCCCCAAGAGTTTTGTGGTTCGCCCCTCCTCAAAGAGAAACACAAAGTCGTTGACAAAGGTGTACCTCAAGCCAGAAGTGCTAGATGCCATGGACTTCAAGAATGCAGATATCGTGTACATCAACAATGCTGAATCTTCAGACCAGGGTTTCTTGGCGACAGTACATAGCGATGAAAGTGTCCCAAACATCAAGGTTTTGGGAATCTCAACACCTTTGAGAAAGTTAGCAGGTATTTTGTTAGGTGATAGAGTTCAAATAAAAAGGTACCTGAGACAGCCAGCCATTTGCAGTGGAGTGACCATTCATGCATCGACTAATGGGGACAAAAGTGAGATAAAGAAGAAGTTAGACCGAATATTGCAAGAAATAGGGTTAATTTCTATTGGCTTGAAATTTGATTTTGAGGTGAATGGAGAGGAGACAATTGCAACGATTACCGATGCACAACGTGACCAGTCTTTGGAGGAATCCTTACAAAAACTAGGACTAGAAAAAAGTGATCCAGATTTATTTGAAACCATAACCCCGACTTTCATTTACAACAAGGGGGCGGAAATAGTCTTTTCGAACTGTGCAGATATCGACACAACCAAGTACAGTAATTTCCAAAACAGAGTTTCTTTTGAACAAGTAGGAGGGTTAAAAAAGCAAATCAAGCTTTTACAATCAACTATAGAAGTGCCCTTGCACAACCCGAAGTTGTTCTCAGATTTTGGGATATCTCCTCCGAGAGGTATCCTTCTACACGGTCCACCTGGGACAGGGAAAACGATGCTCTTGAAATGTGTTGCACAGAACATGGATGCTCACATTCTTTCTGTAAATGGGCCGTCAATAGTCTCCAAGTACTTAGGGGAGACGGAAAACGCGTTAAGGGATATATTTATCGAAGCTAGAACATATCAACCATCCATCATATTCATGGATGAAGTCGACTCTTTGGTTCCGAGCAGGAACTCCGATGACAGTGGTGAAACAGAAAGCAGGGTTGTGGCCACATTGTTGACAATGATGGACGGGATGAACGATAGTGGAAAAGTGGTCATTGTGGGTGCCACAAATAGACCAAACTCCATTGATTCAGCACTAAGGAGGCCAGGCAGATTCGATCAAGAAGTTGAGATCGGAATACCGGATGTGGATGACAGATATGACATTTTGTCTAAGTTGGTGGCAAGGATGAACAAGCTGAAGTGTGTTTTGACGGAAACTGATATCAGAAATGTATCATCAAAGACCCATGGGTATGTGGGTGCCGATTTGTCTGCTTTGTGTAGAGAATCAGTCATGAAGGCTATCAATAGAGGTCTCAAGCTTGGTATGGACCAAGAAGATATAAGGTTGACGGCTGAGGATATGTTGAACTCACTACCCGATATCCGTCCATCAGCCATGAGGGAAATTTTTTTGGAAATGCCCAAAGTCCATTGGAGTGATATAGGAGGCCAAGAAGAGTTGAAACGAAAACTTGTCGAAGTTGTCCAGCTCCCGTTACAGGCAGCAGAAACGTTCAGCAAATTAGGTATACTGGCACCTAAAGGGGTCTTACTATATGGCCCCCCTGGTTGCTCCAAGACTTTAACAGCGAAAGCGTTGGCTACAGAGTCAGGATTGAACTTTTTGGCCGTCAAAGGACCTGAAATTTTCAATAAGTATGTCGGAGAATCGGAAAGAGCAATAAGAGAGATTTTCCGTAAAGCCAGAGCAGCATCCCCTTCCATCATTTTCTTTGACGAAATAGATGCAATTTCTGGAGATAGAGAAGGTGCTAATACCAGTGCCGCTCAACAGGTGTTGACCTCTTTGTTGAATGAAATTGACGGGGTGGAGGAACTCAAAGGAGTTGTAGTAGTGGGTGCTACCAACAGGCCCACTGAGATAGACCCTGCACTTCTTAGGCCAGGGAGACTCGATAGACACATATACGTCGCACCCCCAGATTACCAGGCCAGGTTGGAAATCTTGAAGAAATGTTGCCGCAAATTCAGCTTTCCGGAGGATGTGAACCTCGAGGAGTTTGCTGCAGCGACAGATGGTTGCTCAGGGGCAGAGGTTACGTTATTGTGTCAAGAGTCAGGGCTAGCAGCAATAATGGAGGACAACAACACTACCCAAGTGCAGAAAAAGCATTTCGAACAAGCTTTGGAGGGTATATCCAAGGGTATAACTCCCGAAATGTTGGAATACTACGTGGAGTTTTCCAAAAGAAGTGGTCTCAGCGTATGATACATGTCTTTCTGACAAAATGGAGAGAAAAAAAACATTAGATATTAATACACAGATTCTACTGTTGTTTGCAACCTTCCTCTAAATCTTTTTCGAAATCCTTGGGCAAGTCTTTGTCGGAGAAGCCCAAGTCACCACCAGCAGTACCAGAAGCACCACCACCAATACCCCCTAGCCCGCCGAATCCGGGGAAATCACCAGCATCTCCGACTAAGTCAGAAGGCGGTTGTCCCAACTCCTGCAAAGATTCCAAAAGGCTATTCACCTGTTCTCTTTGATCTTTGTCATCATCATTATAAGATGGGCTCTCGAAAATAGCGACTATATCTTTCGTTATCTCATATTGCTTGGTGAAGTTAGCGTGTTCATCTTCGGGAATGGTTCCTTTCTTCTCTTCAAGATAATCAGGGAACTTCGTGTTCAAGTCTTTAATAGGCTCGTATAACACTTCTTTGGATGAAAGTTGTTCCAACATATCTACGAGTAGTTTGGACATATCTAAACCACTACCATCAGCACCAGCGCCTGCACCACCCAATCCTGCGAGTAATTGGGTGAGCATATCTTCTGGATTGGTGCTCGTTTGATCATTCTTGATTTGCTCATCTATGTTTTTACCCGATGTCCTCAATCTATCCATTGTATCCTTCATGATATTATCGAAATCTTTGGGGTCTTTAGCAGTTTCATTGGAGCTTTCTTGCTGGAAATTCTTGACTAATTCTTCAAACTGAATTTTGGTTTCAGGATCCTGGATGTTCAAATCCTTGATCATTTCTTCAATGTTACTGAGTTCATCACTGATAGGATCGACGTTGGGTTTGACTTTGGAGCCAGATTCTTCCTTGTTATCGTTAATGGCAGACCCTGGAGGCTTACTCAAAATGTCTACATTGAATTCGTCCAACAAATCATCCAAGTCGTCCAAATTGTCCTCAGCGGTGCTGTCATTGTCATGGAGCTCAGCGTGTGTGTCATTCACAGGATTTACTCCAGCATTAGCCTCAGCTGGTGCCTGAACCGCTGACTTGGGTTTTTGTTCAGAATCATTATCAGTTCCTGACATATCGTGAAACAATGATTCGATGTGTATGAACAGTCATTGAGTTCATGTGAGAGAAAGAATTGGTGCAGCGCGGGGGTGGGGGCCATCCGCGCTACCACACTTGGACGCAAAATTTTGGGAGTTTCGACTGGGCACACCGCCAGAGGCATAGAGCGGGGCCGAGGTTCCAACCATAAATACTCGAGAGAGTGAATGAGAAGAACAGTGGGGAAAGGACCATCAAAACGTCTAATAATTCACACACCCTCACTTTTGACATGCCATTTGGTCACAAGAAGAGAAACAATTTCTTCGAAGGGAAGCGCGATTTGGAAAATACTGAAGACAAAAAAAGGTTACACACACTCATATTCTACACTTTGTGCTATGTCTTTGGCTAAGATACGTTTACAGGAAGAAAGGAAGAGGTGGCGGAGAGACCATCCTTTTGGGTTTTTTGCAAAACCAGAAAAAGCAGCAGACGGCTCTCTAGATTTGACGGTTTGGAAAGCTGGAATTCCTGGGAAGGAGGGAACCGATTGGGGTGAAGGAACTTTTCCTGTAACAATAACGTTTCCAGAAGAATACCCTTCTAAACCGCCTAAGGTGAAATTTCCTGCAGGGTTTTACCATCCCAATGTCTACCCCAGTGGTACCATTTGCTTATCGATCTTGAATGAGGAGCAGGATTGGAGACCTGCCATCACTTTGAAACAAATCGCTTTAGGCATACAAGAATTATTGGACCATCCCAACCCCGAATCACCTGCACAGGAGCCGGCCTGGAGAGCTTTCTCTAAGGATAAGACAGCGTATAATAAAAAGGTGAAGGAGCAGGCAAAGAAATATGCAAACTACCTGATAAATTAGAGAGCACGGGACTGTAGTGCTTCTTGATCATCCAGCATTGATGGATTTCATCGTAACTAAAACACAGTTTAGGCAGCAGATAAAACGGATGCAGTAGAGAAATAATCATTGTACAATAAAAAGGTTCCCTTCTTAAGGTTGTTTTGTATCATTGTGAATTCGGTGTTTTGATAGAGTTATACACAGATGTATAGTAACTGATCTACCTCAAGTTTTAACCTCGTCTCCCTTTATGATATCTCTGCTTTTCGATGAAACACCTGAAACATTTTCACCCAACTGGGAGGTACCCTTTTCCTTGTATGTACTGACAGCAGGAATGTCAGCTTTTATCCGACTCACTAGAGTCGAATATGCTCTAGGCTCCAATTTGATCAAAGTGTGTAAAGGTATAGACATCCATGGGGATTCCTCTTGAGGAACATTCATGAAATAAGCATAGATACATCTCAAAACTGCTTGATGGGTTATTATCAAAATATTTTCTTGTCTCTCCAACTCCATGATGATGGGTTCCAACCTTATAACGATGTCTCTATAAGATTCACCCCCTCTGTAACGGTATTCATATTTGTTGTCATCTCTTGCTTTAAAGTCTTCGGGGAACTCTTGTTCAATTTCTTCGTAAGTCATTCCATCACACTCACCAGCGTCTAACTCATCCAACGCTTTCCATTGCAATTTTTTCTTGTATGGTAAGAATGAAGCAGTTTGTTGTGTTCTTTTCATCGTTGAGGTCCAAACCGTCAAATTCGTGTTCTCATTCTCTGGCCCTAAGGACTTCAATACCAACTCAGGGAGTCTCTTGGCGTACTTCCAGCCTCTTTCAGAAAGATTCGCATCTCCACCTATTTGTCCTGTCAAATTGTATTCCGATTCACCGTGCCTGGATAACCAAATGCTTCTGGGTTTGATATGTAAGTTCATCACATAATACACGATTCTGGATTCCAAGTAGCTTTCAATCCTATTCAAAATGACGTGACTACTGACATCAACCAACTTGATAAAACTCAAGTCTTTATCATTGGCTGCGTCCAATGTCTGGTATGTCTCTTCATAAAACTTTATTCTTTTGACGAAATCAGATATAGCAAACTCAGAATCTTTATTGGTGTAATCGGGGGATGAAGTTTTCACATCATATATGTTCTGCATGATCAAGTCTTCATCGTTACACCAACTTTCCAAAAACAAAGGTTCAATGTAGTTCTCTCTACAAATCTTCAAGATCTGTTCACGTCTTTGTCTAGTGGAGTTGGTGGCATCTAAAATACCAACTACACCATATTCATCCGAAAACCAGTTCATCATATCCTTGATGGCAGATTGCACCGCTTCATGTCTATACTTCTTTCCCTCTTCGTTGTCAGGAGAAAAGAAAGTAGCATCAGCATCAGCGCCTGTACCACTTGCCAATTTTCTTCTGTAGGTTCCCACGTTGAAACATTTGGACTTGATTGAGAGCCACAGGAGGTATCTGACGATTTTTTGAGCTATGAGTGACTTACCTCTTGCAGGCAATCCCACCATTACCACACACACCCGGACATTCTCGACATGAGATATGGAATATACTGGCATTGAGAAAGTGGAGAATTCAAAAGGTTTAGCCGATCTGTTCTTATGTGAATAAAGGGATGCTCAAACTGTATCTGAACTGAATTGGGGGAAAATATCACTCAAATATCACACGAATCGAACCAAGCAATATAAATGGTCACGGTAAACTTTGTTTAATTGGATGGATAATTTCAAAATAATTTGGGTTTCTGCTTCCACAAAATGAAGAGTTCTAAGGTTCGCAATAAATTAATGAGCGTCCCTGTGTCAAATTACCGTAGTTCCCCACTGAGTTTCAATCCGGATTTAGCAATGGGAACACTGTAGTTATATGTGAAGAGGAGACAAATAGAGCTCAGGAATTTTCCTGGGGTAATAGCAAATCTGGGGGAAGAGGGGCCCGAAGACGTGAAAGTATGTGAAGTGGTGAGATAAAATATGGGAGCAATCATGTGACATACATGGTCTGGGACCAAAGACAATTACATTTGGTAGTGCCCCACTTGTAATTTATGGTCGGCATTTCTTGACCTGTGTGGAACAGTTTACCACATTAGTGGGTGCTGTAGGAGTGATTCGATATTGGATCGGTGAAGCCGCTGGCACCGGAATCTATCGATTTGTAGAACACGGTTTTGGCATAGGCCGAACCTGAATTTCCTGCAAAAAAACTTCCAGGACTGGGTATTGCCATTGAATGTAGAGGTTCTCATACCCTTGCACGCTGAATAGCCAGATTTCTATGTAAATTATTTCTCATGTTTATGAATACCGGTGATTTAGCTTGGATCGATATCGTCAGTTATAAGCCGCACGACATTTCTTCAAGGCATTTCTCACCCGTGGAATCAAAATCAACTGGATGTCGCACTTACCTCCGCCATTTTCTCTGATTAGTTTGTCTCATCTGGCTCGCGATTTTGATAAATGGTGCGGCATTCTGACGAAAATTTTGATTACAGCAAGTCGAATACACAACAACCGCCCACTCTTGTGAACGGGAAAATCAACAGGCAAAGAGTTCCAGTACGAGATAAACAGAATAACAAGCTACATATATGTCTATGAAGAAGTTTTTGGGTCGTCAAAGGAAGTCAGGCAGCGACCAACTGCTGCAGCCTCAAGTGGCTGCTATACCAGACATTTTGAATGAAAGTGCTAATGTTGGTGACAGCACCAATAGACGAAGTATTAGCACTATCGGCTCCAAGGATTCCATTGCTGAAGTTGAAATGTTTGATGACAAGATCCAAAATGACCCAAGTCTAAACTTGAACCCTTCCATCCTGAATAAGACCTATAGTGCCAGCACGGGCAACAAGAAATTTAATCCTTCATTATTCACCAAGGATTCTAGTAATGTTGATAGGTCCATCTTCTCCAGTGGTAAAAGAACTATGTCCACCAATCAATCTTCTCAATATGACAAAACTTCACAGATGTCCAAACAGATGTCCAAACAGATGTCTAAATCAATGGAGTATGGCCAGAGATTGCAAATCATGGAAGCACCAGAGGAGCTCGATGAGAATAGAATTCCAGCTGACACGGTGAACGAGAAAATTCACCAGTTAAGTGAAGACATGTCCTTTGCTGTACATCAATACGATAACTCCGCCCTGACTTTGACAAGCGCCGTTATTAACACGATTGACTTGTTGAAGAATTTTGTCACCCATATTGAACATTTGACTGAAGCTTCTGGATCTGCTGCTATTTGGAATTACGATACGTACAACAACCAATATTTGAGGAAGATTATGAGGATTTACCTCAACTTTTATGATAATTTGTTGCAGGATGACGTGTACATAAAATTGAAGCTCCTTCTCGTTAGAAACTTCAACGACTTCTCATCCACTTTGAATACTGGGTCCAAGAGACTCAGCACCCAAAATCCTATCAGCATAGTGAAACCTCGGAATTATGCTATCGGGTGCAATGATAAAAGCTTATCAAACGAAGAAGTTTTGATTAACATCATAAATAAGATGGCTAGCACACCTGTAAAGATAAAAGAGCAGAACGGTTCTTTCGTCGCTCCGATAGTCAGAGGTATCTCCAAAAGTATGAACATTTTGACGCTTTACTTCGGTTACCCTCTGCCCACTGACTACCATCTTAAATTGACCCAAAGCTTGCAAGATTTGTACGATGATATCCACGTCATCGTCGTGAAAAATTCAATTGAGGTGGCTGCAACAGCTAATCCTGTGGCAAATCTCAACATGAATCCGCCAGGCCAAATGCAAAGTACCGCAACTGCTCACCCAAAACCAACCCCACCTCAAAAGTTCAAGTTGCCATTCAGAGTTCCTAGTGATGTCACCAAACCACCAATTTCGTTGTCAATATCGATTGAGAATGCTTCCAGGACTTCTGGAACAGTTGGTGGGTATATTTATCCAATGATTGACTTGGCCAAGCAACCGCATTTAGAGTCTTACTCCAACTCAAAGTTTGCTATATCCTGTGGTCATGTTTGTCTTAACAACAACGATGACGAAACTGAGTATCCCCACGTCTCTGCACCGTCCAGTGTCTTAATATCTTTGTACAAGAAGGCGCTCACACAACAATACGAGAAGTTGTCTCAAAATGATGAGAATGCAACAATGATGGAAGCCAAGATTGCATATGGTAGTGTCTTGAAGCAGGTAGACAATTTCTTTCCTTTAAAAAGGGTCAAATTGAAGAATGCTAAGACAAAGAAAGAATATTACGAAACAAGAAATTTGCCTATTCACAGATTCGGTCAAATCATCTGGGGAGAAAGAACGTTGATGTCGATGAAGGACTCCAATGAGCAGAAATTGTCGGATATTGCAATCATCAAGGTCAATAAAAATTTGAGTTGTGACCAGAACTTCTTGGGGGATGACATAACCTTTAACGAATTTGATCCAGCTTTGATGTTCGATAATCTTTATGTGAGGAAAGTGATAGACCTCCATCGAAAAACAGAGGACTTAGAACACATTGATATCGAGGAGATAGACGAAGGCGTTCCAGAAAAAAATAATAATGCAGGTTTGCCCGTCTTCAAGTACGGATCCACAACCAAGTTCACCCAGGGTAATCTTAATGGCATCAAACTCGTTTATTGGCTCGATGGTGCCATACATTCATCCGAGTTCGTAATCAACTCCATTGACAGTAATACAGCTTTCGCCGCCGGCGGTGATAGTGGATCTTGGATCCTTACCAAATTGGAAGATTGCAGTACAGTGAGTGAGTCAAAGGGGTTGGGGGTACTCGGTATGCTACACTCTTATGACGGAGAATTTAGACAATTCGGTCTTTTCACCCCAATGGTGGAGATCTTATCCAGGTTAGAAGAAGTTACCAAAATCAAATGGGGTGTAGTTGGGGTACCAGAGAAGGATGACAGTAAGGTTCTTGACGAGACCAGTGATCTTGAGAGTGTGTCAAGTTTGAGCGATTCGACGGACAGCTTTGATGATGGTGCTTTCCCTCCAGGACTAGATGAAGGAGTTGAATAAATAATTTTAAGCACGATAACATTTTAATGTCTCAAATTGTATATTGAGAGATGAGTCGAAAACAGTGAAATAAACGCAAACTAAACTACTGAGGTAGGATAATGCAGGTAAATGCTAAAATATGCAACTGTCCCAAGGACCTTAGTTGCCTTTTCTTAATCTCAAGGCAATACAGTCTTTTGGAACGGAATCCTTGTAGTAGGTCAAGGCGAATTCACTTTTGGAGTACCCGTATGGGTCATTCTTAAGGTTCTTGCAAGCAGCAAAGTTGTGACTAGAACCGTCGATGGTAACATAGTCATCGACAAAAGTGATTGGGGTAGCCTTTTCAGAAACACCGAATTGAGCAGTACCGGTTGCAACGGAGAATGGCCATTCGTATTCACCAACCTTGAGATAAAGGGTTTCAGAGGTTTTGTTGTATTTCACAGTTTCAGTGTCGTCCCCCAAGAAAACGAAGCTAACACCAGCACCTTCATGTTTAGCAGCAATACCTTGTCTGTCGACGAGATTGTTACCTGGGGATTCGACCCATAACTTAACAGATTCGGTTTCAGCACGTTTAGTTGGAGCAGCAGAAGTCAAGGAAGCTAAAGAAGCAATAGTGACGAAGATGGTTGAAAATTTCATTTTAATAGATTGGTTATTTTGTTGTAGGATTGATAATTTTGTATCCAGCAGCAGACTGCCACCCTTTTATAGTTGTCCAAGCAGGCCTTGACGGCTGGACTTTGACGGCTATTGTGATTTCTATTTTTGGCTGCAAATTTTCAACGCTAATTCTCTCATGTTTACATTACGTCACGTCAAATAAAAAATAGAATTAACTTAGACTAGGTTCGAAGTTTTAAATTAAATTGACATATGTCAATTGATGCATGCATGAACAGGACCAAATGGGGAGACATTGGTCATCCAAGGCAATAATTCAGCGGGGGAATTGAAAAACGAACCAGTATTTTGAGCGCAAATTTCGAGCGAGGTCGCCTCTGAAACATGACGGTCATCTACCAAAATTTCGAAGGTTACTTTTAAGAACTGTGTTTGATTTGTGGTGTACGAAGAGACAATATGTAATTAAGCGAACGGCATTATTTACCATTGCGCGAGCACATGCATGAATTACTATCTAGCCAACTTGGCGCCATTTGAAAATTTCAGTACCTTTGAGTTCTATTTATAAACGGTATAATTACTCGTTTTGTTTATACTGGATAAAACGGCCAAGGTTGGTCCAAGTTTCCTCACACCTGAATTTCAAAGAACCATACTTGGCCTTGTCAATTTTTTTGTACATATCTTTCACAGCTGGCTCTAAGTCTTTCAATTTCTGGTTATAATTCTGTTGGACGTAAATTTCATGATCATAAGTGTAGCTTTTGTCCCCAAAAATTTCAAAGATTTCATTGACACTTTCTAACACTAATTCTGTGGTTTGTGGCGTGTTCGTTTTGGTGTAAATAGTAATGGTCTTAAGGAGAAATTCGGCTATTTGGTACGTGATTGCTGTATTGTTAATTATCGGGGCTACTGAACCAGTAAAACCAATAATAGAAAGGTAGTAATCATATTCAAATGGATCGGAGCCCGTAAAAGACTCACATTTGTCGATGAGTTGCGTGACCATAGTGATATTGACTCTTGACTGAATTTCAGGTCCCAAGGATTTCACAATTGCCCATAACACACTCAAGCAATCTTTTTGTACCACGTCATCGTCACTTTGTGAAGCTTGTATAATTAATTCCCAAAGTTGACTACAATAATTAAACCACTCCACAGGAATGTTGTCAAGTGATAAAAATAGCCATGCAAGGTTATTGATACAGACAACCAATTTGTCAGTCAACAAAATGACATCGTGATTGGCTTGACTAAATTGCACCAAATGAACGAGGGCTGGTAGTATCACCTTGAATATCGTATCGGTCAATTGTGGTGAGAGCTCAGGTGGCGAGTCATTTGTTTCATTCATGGCCAAAAACTCGAAAATTGAGGTAGTCAAGTCAATGACTACTTCGATACTTTGTAAGTTGACTTTGGCCAATTGTCTTTCCTCGCTGAAGCTGTCAATTTGTTTCTCTGTATCTTTTTGGATAGGTTCTTTGGAGTTATCCTGTGGGCCAAAGCTGTCTCTCAAATGCTCTAGGTCGATGCCACTCATCTGATGGAAGAGGTTGCTCAAAATGCTGAGAGAAACACTGTCCTTGTCATCATTCAATCCCAAGACCTCGTTGGCGTGAAATTTGATCCCTTCTGTGTAACATCTACCAAGCCTGTTAGAAAGCTGTGATTCGGATTGAGCAAACGTTTCAACAGACAACAACGAAAAACTGGATTGGTCAAGCCTTTTGACAAAATCATCAGATTCACTAGCAAATTCGTATAAGAAATCCAATAATGAATTGTAGAGTTTGTTTGGTAGACGGCCTGTTTCGATATTGAAATTAATTAAATCAACAACAAAATTGAAAGCAAGGTCTAGCCTTTCAACCACACTGTCATACAAATCTTCGGATCCGCTGGCGATAACCACAATCAACGAAAGAATATGTTCTGTGAATTCGTAAAGTAACAGTTGCTTGGACTTTTCGTCTTCCCTTTTCTTCTTGTTCATATCCTTTTCAGCCTCTGGCGATGCATTCTGTAAGAACTTAAAAGATTCTTTTATCTTGTCAAGAGAGCCCGATATTGATGCCCAGATATTGGATCTCCAGAGGTACATGATGATATCGTAACCTTCATCTATACCAATGTTTCTTAATAATCCGAAAGCTTCCACCACAAGCTCGTCGTTGTTATCGTTAAGGCATTGTTCCATGATTATCGGTACGAGCCTCTCCTTGAGCAACAACTGCCTCATTTTGTCGTCTTCACAAAGAACAGTAATGGCACCTAAAGCCATCGATCGATCATTAGGACTTGAAGACAGCAATTTCTGGAGCAACGGTAAAATTTTGGATTTCCTGGTTGTAGCGTCTTTAGACGAACTTTCCTTATCGGTATTCTTGCCCGACAAAGGGTTGTGTCTTGCCTTCTGGTTCTTTTTACCTCTTTTCAACTTCCCCATAATGAAGAATTTTTTAAGATGAGTTCGCAAAGAGTTGATGAAGAACTGGTGAAATCTTCAACGAGCAGTTATTTACATTACATTCTATACACCTATAAACTCTTTTCTGAGTTTTCCACTATGTCAGGCTTCTCTATTTCTGGGTGTATGAACTTCTTCACACTACTCTTCAAATCCTCCAACGATTGAGGTTGGTCTTCTAACTCGGGAATCACAATATCTTCACGTAATGAACCATCTTTTCTCAATTGTTCACTATACCGGTTAGTAAAGGTGACTCACTCAGAGACAACGCAGCCATACATACACAACGAGGGGTTGCCAAAATTTGACCCCAGCATACCAACTGATACTTCCCACAAGCAAAAGGGACAACGCTTTGATACCAGAACCAGACATTAATGATGCGAATTTGTAACAAAGATTGCAATTGAGGAAAAGTACGAGACTACAGAAATTCACATACAATAGAAGGATCAGAGAAGTAGCAATGGGAGACACGAAACATGGATGGATGAAGATAGTGAAACGGCCCCAATTTATCTTGGGTGGTTTCAGAATACGATGAGCTCAATGACAGCCCTTACCGTATATTTAGAACACCGCGTAGTGGACAAGCCTAGTTTGTGGAATATTTTTTGTTGTCCGGGTAATCATATCATCCGGAGCAGTATAAATAGCCTCTCATCGCCAGAAAAATCAAGCTCTTCATCAAAAAGTAACAGGGAATATTTTGCCACGACGGGATAATGCTAATAGTCAAGTTATCACCGTTGCCATATCAAAAGATTTTACATTCCCGAGATAGATGCTCCCATTAGGAAGTTCGATAGCCGTTGGGTCTCTTTAGTGAGGCGATGGAGATCGAATGTCGATTTTTATGGGATATAATCAGTTTCTTATATAGACCTCTACCTTTTCCTGATTCTCTGCTGTTCATCATGGCGAGAATGCTGTATACTAGTTACGGTGCTCAGTATTGATGAATATGGTGCTCTTTCTTTACCAGCATTTTCTCTACGTGAAATGCCACCTGCAATGAAGGAAGGCTAGGTGGGGGGAGGATCTCTTCAACTTACCATGCGATTGTAGCCAGGATTTCTGTTTCTTTTCACAGAGTTGTACGGAGATTCGGAGATGATTGACTGCCTTACGTGTTGCATGAGGTGCTACTCTTCCGACGCCTCAGAGTTGACATATTCTATATCTTATATCTTATATTAGGAATAACCATTATACAGAAGCCATTTAAATAAAATACTTAGGTTATGCTAGACTTAACGGAATTTGGTGAAACCAATGTCGTTGGCTCTTTCTCTGAAACATTGACGACAGATGTTGATACCGTATTTTCTAATTAAACCGGAGTGGGAGGAACAGACTCTACATTGTCTAGAACCTTTACCGAAGTTTCTTGGGTGTGAAAACCAAACAGATTCGTGGGCCATCTAAAAAAAGTTAGTATAATTGTCCATGACTACTTGAAAGGAAATGAATTCAATTGGCTTCAAGCTGTGTGCTTCTTGATTCAGTGAAAGATATGAAAAATTTTAGATTCTTCCTTACTAGGCTTTAACTACCTCTACCGATGCAGGGATAGATGATTCAACATCGGTCCTCTTGGATTTCTGGAACTTGCAGGTCAACTCGGAATATAGGTGGAACTGTAAGTGCAATGTAGTCTCCAAATTGTCCACTTCTCTGACACCACGTCTTCTCTCGCTTTAAATGTGATAGTTTCTTGATTTGATATAGTAATCCTTTCTATGAGTTGTTGATGAAGATAAGATGTATGAACACAACCACCTTATTGCATACCTTATGATTTCTTTTCCTTTATTTCCCTATGGTACATACATTTACTATTACTTTGTTATATGTTCTTAATGAAAAATATTTTGGTGAATTTTTACGCAGACAACGAGAAAAAATCTGAGAAAATTACACAAAAGTGCTGTGCTCGCACAGTCACCGCGTCTTAGGGCTTTGAGCCCTAATAATATACACGTGATAAAAATCGCAAATTTGTCTAACCTGAAAAATCTGAGATGAGATGAGTGATTTAGGTTAGACACAATCATGGTTAAAGGAGGACACTCTCATAGAGCCAGCCAAAAGAAGGACCATAAGCCCTTCAAGTCGAAGCATGCATCAAAAGGACAATTAAAGAATCTCCACAAGGGGAAAGTGGAAAAGTCAACAGGAGGAGGTAAGCAGATCAAGGTGTTATCTAAAATTGAAAGAAAGAATCATGCCAAACAATTGAAAGACAACAAGATTTTGGAATCCAAGATAATCAGGAAGATCTTCGAGGGTTCTCAAGGGGCCGACAAGATTGTGACAATTGTACCGTTAACGAATGATATATCGGCTGTTTCAATTGCACAAGCTCTTTTGTCTGTGGAAGGTGAAGCAGCAGATCTTGGTTTAACTTTCCCATCAGTCACCAATGTCAAAGTAAGCAGGTTTAGGAGCAATTTAAAAGTGATTATTCCGGACTCAAATGATCTTATTTCAATACTCGATGCCTGCAAGATCTCCGATTTTGTGATTTTGGGTATATCTGCTCTGCAAGAAGTTGATGCCAATTATGGTGAGCAAATTTTAAGAGCCATTATCGCTCAGGGTATTGCGTCAGTTGTGGGAGTGCTTCCAAACCTTGTTACGGCATACCCAAAGAAGAACTTTCAAGCAGACATCAGACAATCATTGACATCATACTTTACCCATTTTTTCCCCAGTGAAGAGAAATTATTTGCGTTAGAAATAGAGTCTGAATGCTCAAATTGTACAAGGACCATATGCCAAAAGTTTCCCCAAAGTGTCAAATGGAGAGATTCTAGAGGGTATTTGGTAGCAGACAGCATATACCAAGAAGGAGAGTCTGTGGTCGTGGAAGGCATTGCCCGTGGAATTGGGTTCAGTAGTAATAACTTAATCCATGTCCCAGGCCACGGTGATTTCCAAATAGCTCAAATTGAAAAGGTCACCAGAAGTTCAGGAAGTGATATGGAAATGGGTGACTTCATCGTTCCAGACGAAAATCAAGAGACATTGGAAGAATTGAACCCTGTAGAAATCGAAATGGAAGCGGACTGGGAAGAAGATTATGATGAATACGGAATTCGTATGGACGGAAAGAACTATTTCGAAGACGAAACGGCAGGTCCCCAAAGACGGAGATTTAAAGTTCCTAAAGGTACGTCTGAATACCAAAGTAAATGGTTGCTTGACGACGTTTTGGAAGGAGTATCTGATGTGGAGAGTGCTGATGACGAAGAAGACGCAAAATTCGTTGTTGAAGATGATAATTTGGAAGATGACATGATTGATGCTGATGATGACCGAGAGACGGATGGTTTCACTGATGCAGGTGAGTCTGAGATGTTTGTTGACTTATCACCCGAAGAAGAAGAAAGGCAATTGAATGAATTCAGATCAAACATTAAAGAAGATCAGGAATTCCCTGACGAGGTCGAGCTTCATCCAACCGATTCGGCAAAGGTAGTGATGAAGAAATACAGGGGAATAAAATCTTTGGGAAGCTGTGAATGGGACCACGATGAATATGATGAAGAAGCGCCTGAAATGTGGAGTAGGTTATTGAGGATATACAATTTCAAGTCTACGAAGAACAAGGTCCTCAAAGATGCTATCAAGAATGCCCAAGTCACTTTGGGAAACAGAGTCAAAATCTACATCAAAGCACCCGGCTCAATCATCAAAAATTGCAAAGTGAAGCCCTACATCATATATGGGTTACTCGAGCACGAGCACAAGTCATCGGTGGTGAACTTCTCTTTTGAGAATTGGGAAGATTACGAAGAGTCTGTTGCTTCAAACGACACAATCATAGCTCAGTACGGGCCAAGAAGGCAAGTAATCCAGCCTTTATTCAATCAGGCTTCCAATAATCCAAATAATGTCCATAAGCTCGAAAGGTTCCACCATCAGGGAACATTATCCGTTGCCACATGCATTGCACCTTCAGTTTTCTACAATGCACCAACTATTTTCTTCAAGCAAATGCCAGACGGAACATTGAAGTTGATCGGAAAAGGAACATTCTTGAACTGTGATCATACCAGGGTTGTGGCTGAAAGGGCTGTTCTCACTGGCCATCCTCTCAAAATCCACAAAAATGTTGTTACCATCAGATACATGTTCTTCAATCCGGAAGATGTCAACTGGTTCAAAGCCGTTCCTTTGTACACAACTTCAGGAAGATCAGGGTTTATCAAAGAGAGTTTGGGTACACATGGTTACTTCAAGGCCACGTTTGACGGCAAATTATCAGCGCAAGACGTAGTGTCAATGAACTTATATAAGAGGTCGTGGCCCACCAACACTTCAAGGGTCTTTGAACAGTAGGTCGGTGAATGGGTAATATGCATATAACTATTTAGAAATGAAGGTCAGAGACGACATATGTCGTATACGACATTTGGAGCTTAATTGCGAAATGATAAATCTCTTGCGACATGATTCTCTTATGATTTGTAATTTTCTTTCTTTTGCTAAATTATAAGATGGAATCGTTTTTACCACAAGGGTCAACTCCTCAAACGTCGTCATTCACATGTAATACATGTGGTATAAGATTTGTCTCTGCTGATTTGCAGAGACAGCATATGAAAACCGAATGGCACCGTTATAATTTGAAGAGAAGAGTAGCAGAATTGCCATCGATTTCTTCAGATGTTTTTGCACACAAGATTTTACAGCAACAGAGATTGGCAATACCGGAAACAGATGAGTTCGGGTTCGTGATACGAAATAAACACCACCAGAAAGCGTTGTTCGCTGATCCTGATACCGGTTACTCCAGAGAAAGAAATTTGCAGAGGGGTGTGAATTTAGAAAGAAGTGTTAGTCCAGCTGCATCAGTTGCCAGTGAGTTTTCTCAGTTTTCTTTGAATGACGCTCTCAGCGTGAATGATGAATCGGAGACGGGTTCAGAGTTTGTGGAATCTGCATCGGAATATACTGAAGAGGAACTCGGGTTTACGACGGAAGAGGAACAGGACTTGACAGACTCGGAGTTAGAGTCTTTGAGTGATTTTGTTGAAGTTTTGCCTAATAGCTATTGTTTCTACTGTGGAGTCAACAACCAAGAAGTGGAAAGAAATATAAGGCATATGTCTGGAGCACATGGCCTTTATATACCCGAAAGGTCATTCATAGAGGATCTTGAAGGGCTCTTGACGTTCTTGAGTGAAGTGATCGCCATCGATCACGAATGCTTAGTGTGTGGGTTCCTTGGAAAAAGCTTGGAAAGCATCAGACAACACATGGAATCCAAGGGACATTGTAGAATCCCATACGAAACTGAAGAAGAAAAAGAAATGATTGCTGAATTTTACAACTTTGAGTTCAAAGATGAGGCTAAGACCAACAACTCCTTATCTGTGACCAAAAAGCAAGTTAAGTTCCTGACACAGGATCAGCTGTCGCGCCTCCCACTTCCCTCTGGATTGGAAGTGGGTCACCGTTCATCTTTCAGGTACAACCATCCACCGGCATCTTTGGTAAGACGCCCTTCGGATTCCCAGAAAGCCGTGGCACTTGTTGATAGAAGATTCGCTCCAGGTTTAACGTCTCGTCTTGTATCGAAGCAGGAGAAACAGATCAGAAGAACCGAAATGAGACAGAAGGATATCGAGACCAGAAGAGCAACTCATAAGAGAAGTAACTTTCAAGCTCACTTCAGAGATGAGCTTTTGCAATGAGCATAATAATACATTTAGATCGGATCAACTTTATTTTTTTTGTAGTTTTCACGAACCAATGATAATGGTCTCAAATAGGATTTTAACGGCTCAAACAATAGATCTTCACTGATACTATACTAGAAAGCATTTGTCCATGGATTATTTGTAAGCCAATAAACAATATCCACAATACAATAATGTTGTAAATCTAGGCCGTAAAAACCAACTATGCCTTCTTCTTTCTCTTATCAGTCTGGATGCTTGATATCGGCTCTCAGGAAGTCGTGTCCCGGAATGCGATAAATTGTGCCAATACATAATTCATTGCAACTCTCAGTTTTTTTCCAAGCCACAGAGAATGTCTTTATTGAAACACCATTCAGACCATACGACTGTTATCAATGACCCTTCTACTGGTGCACTGGGGGTCGTGGTAAACGAACTCTACGCAGAAGAAGAGAGTTTACTACAACATTCCCCGTCCTATGATGCGATCAGTGATAACGATAACGGGCATGGTAAGACTGACGATAGTTACGCCTTGAGCGGCACAAAATTCTACACTGTTCTTTCAGCAGTGTACTTTTCATCGTTTTTGAGTGCCATGGATGCTACGGTTGTGTCGACGTTATTGACAGTGATTGCCTCTGATTTGAATGAGATCCCTAATATGAGTTGGATTGCAACCGCTTATCTCCTTTCTTCAGCTGCATTTCAACCATTATATGGAAAAATCTCTGACATTTATGGAAGGAAGGCCGTGTTACTTACCTGTTCCGTCTTCTTTGGTGTAGGTTGTTACATCTGTTCGTTGAAGTCATTTCATTGTGTTGTTATTGGTAGATTCATTACCGGCATGGGTGGTTCTGGATTCAACACAGTTGGGACCATTTCAATGTCAGATATCATACCTTTAAGAGACAGAGGAGTGTACCAGGGTCTAGCAAATGTGGCATTTGCAGTTGGAGCTGCTTCCGGGGGGATTTTGGGTGGTTTAATTAATGATGCTTTCGGTTGGCAGGTTGTCTTTAGTGGTCAAGTGCCCTTGGCATTCATCATTGGGGTTGTCTTTTATGTATACTTCCAATTGCCTGAAGGGTCACCAGGACTCGGGTCAAAGGGTCATGCACTCGAAAAACTCAAAAGAGTTGATTTCTTGGGATCTTTCTTGTTGGTGCTGTCGTTGGTAATCATTTTACTTGGTGCTTCACTTGGTAATCAGTATTTTCCATATGCTTCTTGGACTTTTGGTGCATTTGTTTTGTCCGCATTGGCCTTGGTCTCGGGCTTTGTTTACGTCGAACTATACATTGCACCTGAACCGATTCTACCAATCACTCTAATGGCAGAAAGGACCATTCTTGCTTCGTCGTTGACCAATTGGTTCACCACCATGGCTTGCTTCACCTATATCTTCTACTACCCCCTTTATTTGAGCTCGGTTCTTCAACTTCCAACGAGTCAGGTGGGTCTCAGAGTCATTTCCAACTTCCTCGGTGTGTCTTTCGGATCTCTTGGTTCAGGGTTATACATGAAGCGTACAGGGAGGTACTATGCCTTGGCGTTGACTGCCCTGTTCTTCTTGTGGTTCGGAATTTTGAATTTCAGTTTCTTAACTCCAACCACCTCAGTTCCTGTTCAAATGATCTTGATGGCCCTTCCTGGCTGCTGTTATTCACTGATGTTGACCATCACTTTATTGGCATTGATTGCCGCCGCTCCGGTGAAATATCAGGCAGGCACCACTTCTATCCAGTACACTTTCAGATCTACCGGATCTACATTGGGGGTTTCTGTAGCTAGTGCCATTTTTCAGAGTATCTTACACCTGACTTTGGTCAAAAGGGTCCCATTGGTGGTCAAGGATCCCGAAACGGCTACCAGCATTATCGAGAGTGCCTTGAAAGATGCGGAATTCGCTAGGAGAACATCTGAAGCGATCAAGAAAGTAATAATCAGTTGTTACGATTCTGCTGCAAAAGGGGCATTCCATTTCGCTTTAGCCACCGTCACTCTCGGAGTCATCAGTTCTGTATTCATGAGAGAACATAAATTGCACTCCAGTTTAGACAGAGACTGAACACGGAACTGATCGTGTAATTGGTCCAATGCCAGCCGCGTCAGGTGTTTTGCACTTGGTGCTTTGCACTTGGTGCTTTAGATAGTATATAGAAGGCCGGATAAACAAATGTTCCGCGTTGAAGAAAATTCTAGAAAACGACATTTGCGACTTTTGAGTCACTATAATAAGCAACCGATGGAATCTTGCTTGATATGCCCCATACTTTCACAACCTCCAAAATCTAAGACATAAAAATCGTATACGTAGAAGGACATATATACTCATATTAATGGTGGCGGATACAAAATTATATGACGCCCTAGCAATCTCACCAAATGCTACTACTGACGAAATCTCAAGATCTTATAAGAAGATTGCTTTGAGATGTCATCCTGATAAGACCAACCATGATCCACAGTTGACAGAGCGGTTTAAGAACGTGACGAGGGCGTATGAAGTATTGAAAGATGATACCTCGAGAAAGACGTATGATATGTATGGAGAATCGGGACTTGAAGGAAGAGTTTCTAATACCACCGATAAGCCCAGCAATTTCAAGTACAGAAGTGCCACCGATGTATTTTCCCAGGTATTCAGTGATCTTGACAGTGCATTTGGGACTAAGGGTAACGGAAGAGCTTCCATGGACGGTTTTGGTGCTGGGTTCAGTGGTGGGTTTGACAATTTTGGCCAGAGTTTCAGTCTGTTTGGGTTTCCTCCATTCCCAAACATGAATGGTGCCCCTGGTGGTGCCGGAAGGGAAGTGAACAATGGAATGAAGAAAGTGGTGAGGCCGGCACCTAACTCAAAGAAGACTTTCAAGAGTCAAGATATACATCATGTGTGCAAGGTGTCACTAGAAGACTTAGCAAGCGGAAGAACCATCAAACTCCAACTTCCTCGAAAGACGAAGTGTGATATTTGCAAGGGGAATGGAGGGTTCGACCACTCGACGTGCAGCGTGTGTGAGGGAAGCGGTAGAGTCATAACCACCATGTCAAATCAATTCACCAAGTATCAGTCGATAGGGCTGTGTGCTGAGTGCCGGGGAAATGGTGTATTCATGTCAGCAGTCTGCGGCAGTTGTGACAACGGATATGTCATTGCCAACGAGATTATCGAACTTCAAATTCCTCCCGGAGCTCAGGACGGAGATCGAGTGGTGTTGAAGCAAGCAGCAGATGAAGGTAGAGACACGGTTCCGGGAGATGTAGTAGTTCAACTAAAGCAAGCAAAGCATGGGGTTTTAATTCGGAAGTTCAATGATTTGTATATGGAGTACGACATTGACCTCCGTACGGCATTATTGGGTGGAAGCATTGTTATTAAAGATTTCCTTAGGAAGGGTAGAGACATCAGAGTATTTATTAATGTGCATGGAGACTCACAGGTGAATGCGGCAATGAATACGTCAATCGATGAAGGTGAAGTGGTGGGGACTATTAACCCAGGAACCCCCAAAATTGTGAAAGGACTCGGGATGCCCATCAACAATACCGTGAAGGATGGTGTATTCTACGACCCCCCATACGCAGAAAATTCTGTATTTTCTCGTGGTGACTTGTTCATTAAGTTCAGTGTGAAAATCCCTTCTGTCAATGAGTTCGGAAGCGTGAATGAATTGGTTTCATTAGTGAATTTGCTTCCCGAGACGAAACAGAACAGTGCCGGTGACGACGTTGTGGATGTACACCTTGGTAATCTACCGGAATACCGAGACGGACCGGACCAGAAAAGACGTAGGTCTTGAGGTGTATAATGTATAATGAATGGGGTATTTGGACAATCAGATACAGTAATAAGCTTTGTGGTATTCCACCGCCGAGCTACGGCGATTCGCCGCAAATCGTAGCTCTACAAAACTTGGAACATGGGTCAACGCGCAGTTTATTATCTTTTATCTTTCTTCAATAAACTATAAATCGTTTACAATCTAATCGCAGATCCACGATCTTCTTCAATGGAGCCTGCTAGAATACTAGATGCTTCGATCATCAAGGATCTTTCTAATCATATATATGAGAAGCGGAAGGCCACTGCTTACCAGATCGAAACCCTTACTAAAGCGGCTTTAGAACGGAATGATAGTCAAGTTATCTACAGCGTCATAAGCGAATTAAGGGAATTGACCAATGGGCCCACCAATTCGGCGAGGATAGGGGCTATAACAGCTTTGGGGAGCGTTTCGGTGGCCTTGGGACCATTTGCTATTGCATATTATCTTGATGATATTATCACCCCCATATTTTCTAGTTTCAAAGACACCGATGCCAGAGTTCGGTATTACGCGTGTGAATCCTTGTACAATATATCCAAAGTTGCTAGGGGGGAAATCCTTCTTTATTTCAACGAAGTTTTCGATGTGTTGTGCGTGCTTGTGACTGATCCGGAATCTTCTGTGAAGAATGCTGCCGATATTCTCGACCGATTGATCAAAGATATCGTAAGTGCTAAAGCGACAAACTATGTGTCCATCTTACATGAGGATGGAGACAAAGGACATGAGGGCGTTCCTCCAAACCTTGGGGAAGACAACCCTGATCCCCAGGTAAAAAATGGGATATTGAGTCACGTAGTTGATTCAACAGGTACTGCAATTCAAGTCAATCAGATTCAGGATACCCAGAAGGCATTTTCGCTCCCCAAATTTATTCCCACATTACTTGAGCGGATGTATATCACAGACCCGTTTGCAAAGAAGTTTTTGATCAGCTGGCTTGAGTTATTTGATAACATTCCATCTTTGGAGTTAATCACTTTCTTACCTAATTTCTTAGAACCTTTGATCAACTTCTTGAAAAATGGCGCTCCTTCGGATGTCAGGATAGAAACACAGAACATATTGAATGCTTTTTTGAAAGAAGTGAAAGCAATACAAAAAGTCAAGAATGAAGTCAAACGCAGGCAGTTGGTAAAAGAACGCAAGGCCAAGACTAAGACACAACAAGCACAAGACCAACAAGTGAAGGCTGACACCAAAGCCGAAGAAGAAGATGTTACCGAAGGAGAAGGAGGGGTAGAACAGGAGGAAGAGGAGGGAGACGAATCAATTTCTTCAGTTGTCGACGACTCCGAAGTTCCTGAGATAAAGGACCTCACTCTACATGAAAGTGACCAGGGAATCCCTGAGCCTGAACAAGAATTCCTTGAAGGCCAAAACATTTTCATCGATTACCAAAAGATAATTGCCATTCTCTTGTCGTTCATCAAACATGAGAAATCATCCGAAAAGCAAGATAGACTGTACGATTTGTCAGGTGACGGACACGAGGTTTCGCTTGAGGTCAAGTTCACTGTTCTCCGATGGTTACAAGATTTGATACAGTTCAGTCCTCTTAGTTTCACCAAGTTTTTTCCAGACTGTGTCACCGTTACGATCCAAAACGTATCTGTGACGGACAACAACAAAGATTTTGAGTTGAGAAACCAATTTTTGAAGTTTAATCTATCCATTCAAAGTTTCTTCATAAAATTGAGTGAAGAGACAGGGGGACAGGAAGATCTAGCAGATTCTACAGATAATTTCAGTGACAATGTCATTCTTGGGCTCAATAAGGATGTTTACGACGAGGTGATTGAATTCCAGCTCACCAAGACCATTCATAATATCATGGGAGAATGTTTGACGTGCATGAATGAACTAGCAAGAATCACCTCATTGGACTGGTTAATCTTTTTGTATTCCAAAGAGCCATCCAGCTTCGTGAACTTAGGTAATGGTGTAGAGGACGAAGGAAGCTTTGACCTCTTGGCGTTATTGCAATCAGCCACGGACTCCAGTAATGAAGTCATCCTGAAAGTTCTTCAGTTGTTATCAAAAATATCCGAGACGAACCAGGATTTCTTTAAGGATTTCATGGTAAAATTAATCAATTTCTTTCAGAGAGAAGTAGACGACCTGTTGGCAAATGGTGGTGTTTCGGGGGCTGCACCAAACACGGTGCCTCAAGCGTTGTCTCGCACCAAAGTAGAGTTTATTATCAGGAAATTATGCGTCACTCTCGATTCGGAGAAGATATTTAAAACAATTTCAGAGGTTCTCACTTCTCTTGAAGATGGTAACCTCGAATTCTTGAATATGATTGTGGTGACTTTAAACAATATCTTACTCACTACCACTGAATTGACCAGTTTTAGGAAGAAACTCAAAAATCTTGATGTGTACAAGGTCGACGACTGGTCTTTGTTTGCTACCTTGTTTGAGAGTTGGTGCCATAACCCAGCTAGTGCATTGTCAATTTGTTTGTTGACCGCAAATTACGACTTGGCGTTCTTGATAATCCAAAGCTTGTCAGAACTGGAGATCACGTATCAACTCTTGGCTCAGCTTGATATATTGGTCCAGCTTTTGGAATCGCCCATCTTCTTGAAATTGCGGTTGCAATTACTCGAGCCAGAGAAATATCCTCACTTATACAAGACCTTATACGGTTTATTAATGATCTTACCGCAGTCATCAACTTACACTACCTTACACAATAGATTATCATCGATTTCAGGATTACATCATTTGAATAACCCGGGAGCTCTGCTCAGCACCCCAGTGTCAACCCCTGGGGTTACAGGCACAAGCGGCCCTTCCAGCGGTGGTGCCGCATCTACCCCAACTTCCTTAGTTCAGCAACTATCAGTGAAAAGGAAAAGAGTCTATGAGATGTTGGACAGGTTCAACCGTGTCCAGGAAAGTCATGAAGGGCACCAGCTCACTCGGAAGTTGAGGGAATCCACTACTTCATCACTTAACAACGACGAAAGCTTTCTGCGTGGTAAGCCCATAGAGGCAGCATCGCAATCCAAGTCTGACCGGATGTTGAGTTACGGGGAAAGGAAAGATTATTTTAATGTGGACATGGAAAAGAAACGAAACCGGTTCGGATTGAACAGGTTCGGGTGATCGAACAGGGAGCCCCACTCAGTGTGAGTGACCATCATATTGGCAATTGTGTGCATCTTAAAACTATGTTCGTTTCAGCATGTTATTTGCAGCCACAGTCTAAGCTGCAAATGAGGACCAAAGTGCAAATAAGTTTCGAATAAGGAATATCATTTGTAACCTTTCGCTATTGTAACAACCTCTCAAATTCCATGTAAGCCTCCTAGACCAAGCAATATTTATAGTTTGGATCGACTCAGTTACTAGCATACTTGTTACCATGATACACTTATCTTCTGCCGCGACACTTACCGCGAAACTTCCATCCACCACCGCTGTGGCCAGACAGTCTCCGTTCCCAGCTAAATTGTTCAGCATCGCGAAAGAAATCTGACGTCCATCTCGAAATGAAAAGTTTTACAGGTTAACAACATAAACACGCAGCACTTGTTTTTAGCATCTTACCGCAGTTGCAACAATACATCACTGTACACCGTACAATAGTTTTTTTATCACTCAAGTTGTTTGTAATACAAACGATCTGTTGTGGAAATACAATCTGTTTGGCACGGCTGTACGAAATGAACAACGACCCCAAAATAAAGTTCGCTCTGTATGACCTCAAATCCAAGGCCACCAAATACAAGAGATGGACTCCCAAAATGGACCTTTTCTTCGTGAGCTTACTATCAGACGTAGTACACAGCTTCCCCAAAGATCAACTTCCACAATTGAACAAGAAGGGATGGGGTTATATATGTAACCATCTCCGATTGGCAAATCCTCAAACGGTTTACTCAACATATACGAAGTACTCCTGCCTGCAGCACCTTTTCAATGTGATACATTCCAGATATAAGTTGTGGTATACGTTGATAGTACATAGTACTAATGGTGGTGGTGGACCCAATGAAGCTTATTCTTTTAAATGGAACCCCAATACTGGCAATTTTCAGATAATCATAGTATCGGATAATCAAGTGATCACAGATGAGGGAATTATCAAGTCCATAATTTATGGTGAATCTTTACCACTACCATCATTGGAGAAGTTCCACAAGGGCAACATAGTTGTCAACGATTTCTTCTTATCCAGCAACTTCCTGTACATGTCAGAGTACCACAACGAGATTCTTCCAATGTTGATAGGGATGGATGCTACTTATGCCGAAGGACTTGAGAATGTCTACCAAGACATCCCTAAGTTTGAGTTTCCCGGGTACAATAGAGAGTATGATAAGCCGTTGGTTGTAACCAAGCCCAAGAAGGGGGAAAAGTACGATGTGACGGACAATTATATGGGGAAGATGGAATTGCCATTAGATTTACAACCTGACTTCAACGAAGGCTATTTCCCTGCACATCATGAACAGTCACAGCAACAGCACCAGCGGCAGCAACAACAACAGCACCAGGGTTCGCCATCTCACCAAGTCCCCTCAAACCACCCTGCTCATCAACATCATGTTATCCAGCACCATCAGGCACACAACCACAGCCCACACAATCAACTGCAACCGCCTGCGTTTGCACGCCAAATCTCAGGTCATGTCCCCTCACAGATGCCGCCACAGATGCCATCACACGTAGGGGTGCAAACGGTTCCCACGAATGACCACAATGTTAGTCAAAACCAAGGTCACGGTGACCAACATAATCCTAATCATCAAAGGGTGCGTCAGACTGTTCCTAATGATGTCCACATCCAGCATCCAAACCAGCGTCCAAACCAGAACCAGTCACATCAAGGGCAACGACCACCTCATCTCCACCACCCACCACCGCCATCACACGTACCTCACGGTATGTCTGAATTGCATATGGAGCCGCCTCTCAAAAGGGCCAGGGTACTCCTGGCTGACTTTGGAGGAGACTTGTCACAAACCGTAATTGGTGACTTCAGCGCCGGTCAAGGGGCCCCAACGCCCAACAGCGAGGCGATCCCCAATTGTAGTCTCGGTTTCACACCGTCTGACAGGTCGCACCCCAGCTCATATCAAAAGGACAGGCCGTGGTTCAACAAACTTATGTACTTGCATGAAACTGGCCTTATAACCCTCCAGGACTTTTTCACCATTTTAGGGGGGGTTAGAGACAACAAGTTCCCTGCTTCGTTACTCAATATTTTGGATCCCGGTGCCCAAACAGACAAGTACAGTGACGAAGATATCACCAAAAGAGTCAAGATCTACATTTTGCCTTTATGTGAATCGCTCAAGAGCTCTTAGCTAGAAAGAACCACACTATTGTATTATAAACTATTTACTTCCATCCAAAATCTCTCTTGAAAGTAGTTCGAGTAGACATGCTGTCGTCTCTTCCGATCACATTAGATTTAGACCTATATTGATCACTGGAAGCGGTCTTCCCAGATACTTCTGAACCAGCGATTGAAAAGGAGCCTTGCATGGATTTGATTTCATGGCTATATTTCACAGTAGCAGAAGTAGCGGCATCTTTCACGGGGGAGGGCATCAAAGAAATATTTGGGGCCCTCCTCTTGTCCCTAAAGCTCAGCATTCCAAGGTTCACGTCTACCAGGGATCCATGCTTTGTGACGTCTTCGGAGCTTGGGGCAGTATGGGTGTCGGTGCTAGATGACTCGAAAGCCATTGGTGCAAGCATTTCTTCTCGTTTCACGACATTCTTGTGAACAAACCTGGGTGGTTTGCTATTTTCCTGTGGATTTTGAATGTAGGACGACAACTGTGAAGAGAGGTCGTCTAAATCCTGGAAGATTGATGTGTTGGACGTGGACTGAGATCTTCGGTGACCCTTTTCATGAAATGAGTTAGAGGTGTCTGTGGTGCTACCCCGTTTATCCATGCTAGAATCGAAATCGTTGGTGATTGGGGGAAGACTAATAGCTCTTCTGACCGACCTGAAGGATTTCAACGAGTTGTTCCTACTAAGTTCAACAGGGGGTGTTCTGGATAACATTCCTGATTCTTCAGAAGACGAGAATGTCTCTATGGATCTCGCCACAGGCCGTAATTGATAATTGAACTGGGGTTTACCGAGAGCCCTTTCCAAAACATTAAGCTCTTCGTCTCTTTTAGCACTGAAGGACTCCCTGGGTCGTTTACTCTTGATATTGAAACTGGTGGTATTGAAAGGAGAATTGGGGAATGAATTGTCAACTGGTGTTAATGCGGTAGGGGTGACATGGCTGACCAAGTTTAGAAGGTCGCTTGTAGATGCTGTCCTTCGCAGCTTCATCATTCGACTGCTGGTATCACTAGTATTACCGGGGTCTAGCTTGAAATCGCTGCCGAAGATGTCAGATTTATAACTGATTTGGGGCGATGGAAGAAGGCCCGAGAACAAGGAAGCGTTTTGTTGCATGAGATCATCAGTATCAATGGACTCGTCGTCGGGCGAATCTTCCGAATCTGTATGAACAAGTTTAGGAATATGACTGTGCCTTACGTTATCGTTCCCATCATCATCGTCGTCTTCTTCTTCGGACGACCCTGATCCCGTTCCGTTAGACTCTGTAGACGATTTAGCCCGCTTCGACTGGAGCTGGGGACGGTCGCGGTGCTGCGAGAGTCGATAATCTATTTTTGCAGCCAAAGTTCGACGAAGAAGAACCTCGAACAAAAGTTTCTTGTTCATATTGTCAATATCACGGGGGGTTATCATTGGATCCTGACCTTGTGGTGATGCGATAGCTTCTTCGGGGAAGTATTCTGCGAATGGAGGAGGAATGTCGTGCTGACCTGCAAACACTTTTGACCTATACCTGTTGTATACAGAATCCACAATGCTGAAGGTCGACTGATGACGTTGCTGAATGCTGCTATTAGCACCATTGGTAGCTTTACTTTGTTTTCGGGACTGGACATTGTCCAAGAACGGATGGGAAATGACTTGTGATTGTGGTGATACAATATGGAACTCGTTTCTATGGTCGATATTGAAAAGACGGACATCGTTGGCCAAGAGCGGCCTCCTTCCAACTGTGGATAGGAAGCTACCATAACGAAACATCTTCATTCGGCGAGGGATCAACTCTCTCATGATTATGCTGGCGTTACACAGCAAAAGGAACAGCTCCAACTCTTCCTTGGTTTGGAACTTTGACGGTTTCTGCTTCATTTGGCGTAGAAGCTTGTACGCGGACTTATGCTTTAAAGACGTCTTCCTTTGCACTTGGAACAAGAACTTCACTTTGTCTGCAAGTTTCCGAGGCCGAGCCGTTTCAGGAGATCCATAAATAGAAGAAGAAGACCCGCTGGGTGCATCTCTACCTGTATTCAGCCCATTGTGATGGAACCTGCCAGAATTGTGCCGTTTGAAGGGAGATCTTGGCAGCATTGCTGTGTCGGTGGTAGTGTCGGAGGGACTTTGGATGTGCAACGTCTTCCTGTCGATCATTTTGTTCCTCTGAGTGAGTCTATGTCGACGACGGATGGATGCGTCTCTGGAAATAATGCTACTCGACCGCTGGAGGGCGCTCTGGTCAATCATAGTGATCACCGGTGGGATATCTGAGATAACTCTGCCAGGGCGGTGGAGGGCCTGTTCAGGGCTATAAACGTGTGGGTTGTAAAAAGGTTTGGGGGAAGACATGGGGTCTTGGGTATCTTTGGTATCTTGGGTATGACCGTAGCGGGAGGCGTTCGGACGTGGTTCACCATTGGCAGCGGCATACAAAATGTCGAAGGGGTTAGAGACAACCCGTTTATGACTTAATGGAGGAGGTTGGGACGCATTGGTAGGGATCAAAGGTTCATTAGACCCCAGAAGCGCCAAAGATGAGGAGCGTGTGATGTCTAATACCGCTGTTTCAAACGACGTTGAAGGCGATCGGAGCATGGTGGCTTCAATAGGTTATGCTTTAGCTGATGCTGTGAACGGAGTTAAAACGAAGGGGGGTTGGGTATCTGTAGTGGAAAGAAATGCAAGGGAGAAGATTTTTGTGGATCAAAATTATAGTCCAACAGAGAAATTTAAACGTTAGCCATGGTAGCCACCTCAGTAGCGAGCCAGCCACCTAATAATGCAGTTGGTTGCAAAGACAAGTTTACCAAAAATGGCTGGCTCACACAATCGATTTAGTGAAACCCCTGTTTTCCAAATACCCCTGAAACCAGGAGTATGCGGATCCCGAACTCAGGGAAGTCTCGTCAATATTTTGTAAACAACATTATGCAGGAATAGTTCCAGTGTTTAACTCAACGACAGCGACAGATCACAGAAAAAAAATCAACAACATTTCTTTTCGAACGTGATGGATAAGTTAAAAGAAGTATGTATACAATCGACCGATCATGGCAAGGAATTGACTTCGACGTAAGACCGACTACACGTGACAATATCGATGTTGTGTAACAGAGGCTTCTGGAAGCGGAGGCAAACCTGTGGTGTCACAAATAGGGTTGCTTTAGCGTTTGGAAAGAGGGAGCAGGGATTTTTAGGCAATGCGGTTTCTTTGGCAACAATCCAGCAGCTTTCAAAGCGACATCGATGTTCGATGAGTCGTCGGCACGGCATTGGATTGATGGCGCCGCTGGGCATGGGAGGTCAGACTGCAGCCACTGCCCAATCAGTGTATTTATAATTTTTGGGGAGAAGCAGGGGCGACGCGCAGAGTGACCATGAGCTCACGTTCCTTGACAACAGGTAACCATGTTTTAATTATTTGGTTGTTTTGAATACTAACAGGTCACAGAAACTCAGCAGCTTGAGATTAGAAGCCGAAAAATGGCAAGAAAAGTCTGATGAATTGGCTGACAAAGTTAAGGAATTAGAACAAGAAAGTCTCGAAAAAGACCACCAGATTCAAGCTTTAACCAGAAAGAACCAAGTCTTGGAAGAACAAGTTGAGAAATTAGAATCTGAAGTTGATGAGATCAAGCAAACCGCTGACGAGTCCACTAACTTGAAGTCCACTAATGACAACTACACCAAGAAGAATCAACAATTGGAGGAAGAATTAGAAGAAGCCGACAAGAACTTGAAGATAACCACCTCCAAATTGAGAGAAACTGACATAAAGGCTGAGCAATTGGAAAGGAAAGTTGCTTCCTTAGAAAGTGAAAAGGAAGAATTCGAGAAGAAGTACGAGGAATTGACAGAAAAGTACAGTTCTGCCAAAGGGGAATTGGAAGAGATCACCCAACAGTTGGAAGCCATTTAGTTTCCCTATCCCCTACCTATTCCTGCACACTCTCTCTGTCTATGTTATTGCTACGTACATGTTACAGTTAGCTCAACGTATTATATAGTGATGGTATTTTGAATAAATAACCCTTTATATTGATATCTGTGGTAGCCAACACAAACTGTTCGCTGTAAAGTCACGGTTCCCCACCGCCATTTTGTATTCCTCAGCTCATTACCTTTTTTTTACTTTTCGCACGAACTTAGCTTTAATCCCTCTAACATCGATCCCACCATAGACAATGCCGTTTGACTCCCTTCGAAGGCGACTTTCCACGCGGCTCCGGTCCCATCATATAGACGAAGACTATTCCAACACCCCCAGGCGATCTTCCCATAGTCGAACAAGTTCAATTGTGTTCAATGAAGCATACGTGCCTTCCGACGAAGCAGAAATTGTTCCGTCTTACGAGGTCTCCCAGTTGATGTACGAACATAATAGGCCTGTGCGACCTTTGTCGCCGAATCCTCCCGACCCTTTCTCACACAGTTCGAGCACGAACAGGTCCCGCCAAAGCTCTGTGGATGTACCTACTTCCAGCACTACCGAGAGTATAAACTTGAAGAGTTTGGGACTTAAATTTCTCAATGCCAGACAACATTTTGCACTTGCGTGCTGTCGAGACGTGTCATTGATACCGTGCATTTTGGGGTTGATGCAAGCATGGAGACGTGCATTCTACGACCAAGATATCATCAATTCGACGTCCATAACGTCTGCCAAGTTGCCCGAACATTTTCTAACAGGCGTGTGGTGCATTGTGGCAGGATATTTATCATTCTCGGTGCTAGATGGGCTTATGATCAGGTGGATTGTCACCTATCTGACTTCGGCTGCTATACTTCGGATGCTCACAATGTCTACGATAATTCTTACCACAGAACAGTATATAGTGACCACTTTCAGTGCTGATGGGTATAAGTACGGTCTCCACATTTGGATATTGATTAGTTGTTGTTTGACCATGGTTTACATCGGCCAGAACTTTGTGACCCTGAATCTTGATTTGAGGGGGAATCATAGGGCCAGGTTCTTTGATCTTTATAACATCGTGGTGTTTGCGGTGGTACCGGTGGGGATGGCAAGTTTCGTTACTATGATTGGGTTGTTGCGATCGTTATTGATTGTGAGAATAGATATAGAGAATGCATTTTTGCAGCCTAGGAGTTGAAGCCAAGAGAGCAAACAAGATGAATGAGAAGCGAATGGGCCGGGGCCGTACCTAGATGGCGGCCGGATCAGTCCTGGATGGTGCCAGGACTGGTGTCAGTTTATTTTACTTATTGATACGACACTATGAAAATCTCGAGCGAGTGTATATTCCGCGACCAATTATTATACTGAAAAATTTTATTAACTACCATGGGTGTGCATATTTTTGGTAAATCTATCAAGCACAATGCTTTGGTAAGGGTATGTTAGCGTTACTCAGGGCGAATAGCGGAGGCAAGTGGAAATATGCGTATAAATCGGTATCCTGTTTCCCTATATGCAAGTCCCGTTATCGAGTTTTCTTAGTATGTGAAACTTTACTAACCTCATAATAGATAGGGTTATCCAAGAGCTTATTCGGAGTAGGACCAGAAACAGCAGCCAGGATATGTGCCAAAGTGGGGATATATCCACAAATGAGGATGAACCAACTCACAGAACCACAAATTTTAGGTATCAACAAAGAACTCTCAGATCTCACTATCGAAGGGCACTTGAAGCAAAAGATCAATGATAATATCAAATTAAAGAGAACTATAGGGTCATACCAAGGTTCTAGACACGCTGGTGGATACCCAGTCAATGGTCAAAAGACCAGAAACAACGCTTCCACTGCAGGTAGATTGAACAAATTAAACAGACATATATAATCAATTCAAATGTACATAGGGGTATTATATTTAGTTTTTTCCTTCTTGGACTGCTTCTTGTTCCTTTTGCTTCCTTTCTTCTTGTAAGAGCTTTTTTAACCTCTGTTTGGCTTCTGGTGTGTAATCCAAAGTCCTTGTTTCCAACTGTTTGAGCGTCATACCTATTTTTTCTTTCTTCCTCCGTTCGACTTCTTCGTCTGAAAATGGCTCGAATTTGATAAACTCAAAATCCTTACCGAAATCATAAGCAGCAAACCCGCCGGCTAACACAGCGATGGTGGCCACAATGGACCTTCCTAACATGGTCGGCTGAGGAGGTAGCTGAGGCATCGGGAAGTTAGTGATTTGAGAGAAGAGAAAAATCATTAACGTACCGCGAGATGTGGGTATTTGCATGTCGCAATACAGAGAGCATATCTTAACTATATTTCAACTATTACAATCTCTCTTCTTGTACCGAAGTACCACTTTGTACAATCTTATATCCCCAGAATCCTATGATGTTCAACACCCCGACACGCCAACCGTTGAAAAGCCCAAGGTTGACAAATCTTTGCCACAACGTGACTTGGGTTCCCGAAGCGTCTTCTTTCCAGCCATAGTTGAATTCAACTATCAAGTCCCGGTCTGGGTTATCAATAGAAACCACTCTCAAAGGGTCTTCTGTTACAGTCTTGGGCTTTAGAAGGAATTTGACCTGCTCTTTTCGAAGTAAGTTTTCCACCGGTAATTTGATGAAAAATTCCATGATCAGGAGCAAAAGATTGGACACCATATACAAGTTAGGGGACAGGTACTGGTCCACATTGAATCTTATGAACAATAAGTACGGTGCCGTTTTCCTGAAAATACTAGTGGTAAATTGGTGAAGAACCGTCAACAACGATATGGTAATGGGTGGTTTGATCAAAATGTCTCTAGGGTAATTTCTCATACTCTCTCTTATAGACCTCGTGCTTTGGCCTTGGAGCTTCGTTTGATCGTCGCTTTGTGTTTGGATTTGGCTCTGCCTAGGGCTCTCAGTGTGGTCAGTTTCATCATCGTAAGGTTTGGTGAATTGCGTTATCATGAGTCTTACCTTGACCAAATCCAACGGCAACAAGATAAACGCAGTAAGAACACACGCCAGAACCGAAAGGCACAAAGACCGCAATGGCTCAGTCAGATGGGTCAAATCGAGGAAAAAGGGGTCAGGGATTTTCAAGAACGGCGAAAGGAATCCCGTTATCCAAGCTTCAATTGTGTGTGATAACGTTTGGTGGATAAACTGAGCATTCAAACCTCTAAACAATGCGTTCGGACCGTCTTTTCCCACAATTGCTGCCATGATATCAACGGTGTGTTTGGAGATTGGTTGGATTTTGTGCTTCCTCTTGTGCCTTTTGGACGCTTTGATGACTCCACTGGCCGACAACGAACTCGATTTAGGGGGCGATCCTGCAGTAGCAACGGAAGGTGCATCGTTTGTTGACTGAAAATAGTTAACTTCGGTATCGGATTCGTAATCAGCCAGATCCAAAATCAATGAGCTCTGGGGAGTTAAAGACGCATCCAAGTCCTTCAACCTAGCGTGCTTGTCTTGTTTGGATTTCTTACTGAACTCAAAGCTTCCCACCTGTAACACTAAACGGGTGATCTCAAGTGGTTGTAGCAATAGCACTTTCACGTAATTCTTGAGAAAGTTCCACATCAAGTTCTTGAGCAATGCACTCAAGTTGTTGTACTCAAAGTATTCCAGAAACTCCAAGTCGTTGAAGTAGTCTTTTTCAAACCCCGACGAGTCTTTGTTTGTTCCTATTCCCATTCCTTTAATGCCCAAGGCCGATGGATTATATTGCGTGGGCGTCACTGGGTGAATCGATCTTGTCACGGCCACGCCTGTGCTTGGATTCACCAACCCAACTCCTGGTTTATATATCACCAGGTACCCGGCATCGAAATTGTCCGGGTTATAGTAAGGTCTTAGATCCGTAGTGTTAGACATAGAGTGATGGTTAATTCGCATATTTATTGCACGATTCAAAATTACATGTATGTAATAATGTCGCGGGATATTGTGCGACATTGATGTAACTTCGTTCTCCTCTGGGTTCGTTATTATATGGTGCTAGTCTATTCGTTTGTACCCAAAGCATCTGACCTCTCGATCAAGTACTCCCCCAACCACTTTAATGGGTCAGGGGGCCGTTCTTGTGCTACTTGTTTCAATCCTTGCATGAGTTCTTTTGTGAGGTGCTCGTTGAGGTACCGTCTTAGACTCGATCCTCCCACGTATTCATGTACAGGGCCAAACTCGGCAGCATTTGGCACCTTGGGCGTGGCCGACTTCCCTCCTTCCTTTTTTGTGTCTGGAGCTGGCGACTGTGTTTTAGATCCTATACGTGACGCAGTGCTGGACGTGGTTTCATTCTTTTCTTGTTTCTGCACTGGCGCCAACGGAGTAGTTTCCTTTGATTGAAGTCCGTTGGCAGTTCCAGAATCAGCATGCGTATATACTACCTCTGGCATAATACCCGACTCCAATTTTATCGGTATCGGGGGCGTTTCCGACATGATCAATAAGGTTCCTTTTGTATGTATATGCAAATAAAAGGAGAATTTCTGTGCTTTCCGTATCGCGACTCTTCAAAACTTGCCCTACTTTTTACACAAATCGTCATGGATCCATTCAATGACGTCGAAGACGATGCCTGGCAACAAATCAAAGTGTTGCAGACGCTCGTGAACACTGATCCTATCACAGAAGATACGAAACTCGATTTCTCCAACGGGTTTCAGGAATTGGAAGAAATAATCAACGACCTTACCGAGGCACTCCAAGTGTCGGAAGCCAATCCAGAACAGTTTGAATTAACGAATAACGACATCACGAATAGGCATCAGGTTTTGAACAGGCTACAAAACACAAAGGAAGAGATCCTTCGGACGTGGAACAATAAACTAGCAGATCCCAGACGACGGAGAGAAGTAACCACCATGTCCAATCGGATATCTCAGGAAGACGAAGGCCCTTTTTCAGATAGGAACCGTATTGACAACGAGTTCCAGAGACACCAAGAACAAGAGGTGATCCAGGAACAAGACTTGCATTTGGACTCCATCCATACGACGATGCACAATTTGAACCAACAGGCAATGATAATGGGGAATGAACTTGAGGATCAGGGAATGATGTTGGATGAATTGGATGGCGACTTGGACAGGGTGGATAACAGGCTACAAAGAGGTCTCAAGCGTGTAAATTGGATCATTGAGAAGAACAGGGAAAGAGGCAGTGATTGGTGTATAGGGATATTGATGGTGGCATTGGTGATCCTCCTAGTTCTCATTATAGCTGTTTAATAAACGCATACGACACGTTCATGAACCCCCCACCGCACTACAGAGTTCACCGAGAACTAGCTAGGGCAAGACACACAGCGACCATACAGCTGCAGAGAAGCTCACGAAAATGTTCATACGAGAAAGAGAATACAGCGTGGCCTTCAAGATGTCACTACGAAGGCGCTTGGAACTTAACGCACAGGAGCTGTCACACCGACATCATACAAGGAACACAGTCCGCAACATGTTGTTCTAAGAGAAGCAATGCCAAAAAGGGCTACTTCTTCACATCCAATACTATGACTTCAAAAAATTCTATTAAAGTTAGTATGTTTACTTGATTATATCAGCCGAAAGATGGTGATAGGTAGCTATGTTTTGTCCACATCGACATAAAGTCTCGAGCCAAATGCACTCTTGTCATCATTATAATCTTGTAGAACATACGTTTCAAGATGACAACTACTGATCGTTGTTAAAACATTCAAAGAATGTTAGCTAAAGAAGTAAAAAAGAAAAACTTTCTCTAACGATTTTTTTCCACTCTTTATACACCAGCTGAGATGCGTTACCCGGCCACCTACATCAAAAAAGTGTTACCCGCACATATGCTCTGTCTCGCTTTTTGTAGTTGGTGCCGCATTTGTTATTCGTGACGGCTATTATACGTAATTCTTAGCCATGTCTCAAGACAAGTACAAATACAGGGTGGAGATCCAGCAAATGATGTTCGTGCTGGGAGAGTCCAACGACCAACCTGTGGATACGACATCGCTCATTGAGGACATTGTTCGGGCACAAGTGATCGACATTCTCATTGAGTCAAGTAAACTGGCCAACACTAGAGGCACCAGATCCATCGCCGCAGAGGACGTCATTTTCCTCATAAGGCACGACAAGGCTAAAGTGAACCGGTTACGGACATACCTCTCGTGGAAAGATGTGAGAAAGAATGCCAAAGACCAAGAAGGAGGTGGGACAGAGTCGTTGATTGAAAACGAAGCCGCGGGGGCTCCACAAGTGCAAGATTCCACCAAGATGTTGACCAAATACAAGAAGCTGAAGATAAGATTGCCTTGGGAATTACAATTCATGTTCTCGGAGCAGCATCTAGATACAGTAGAGGACACTGAGACAGTCGATGAAGATGAAAAGGCCGCCACTCTCGCTTCTTTGAAGAGATTAAAGATGGCCGATGATAGGACCAAGTACATGACAAGAGAAGAGTACGTGCATTGGTCTGAGTGTAGGCAAGCTTCTTTCACATTCAGAAAAGGCAGGAGGTTTCGAGAATGGGCTCAGATATCACAGATTTGTGACTCAAGGCCGAACGATGATGTGATTGATATTCTTGGATTCTTAACTTTCGAAATGGTTTGTTCTTTGACAGAAGAGGCCATGGAGGTGAAGAAACACGAAGAAAAAGTTTTCCAGAAACACAAAAACCCAGAAGCAAGTGAAATTCACAGGAAAAGGAAGTATTTGTTCGACAAACCAATTAGTCTGACTACTCCAATCTTACCTTATCACATCGCCGAAGCTTGGAGGAGGCTTCAGCAAGTAGACTTCAAGCGGAGGTCTGCCAGAGGATTTGGTGGAGGCAAAATCAAGACCAAGACTCGTTTCATATAACCGTTGACTTGGCCCTTGATTGAAAAATAATGATTATAACGATATAGACATGAAAAAGGGTGTACATCCTGAAATATCCACTTGTATCGAATGCATATGTATTATAAATTGTACAAAGATGTTTTCAATGGCAAAACTCCCTTCATTTGGAACTCCCTCCAACCTATCAAAGCTTTCGTTCTGATCTCTGTATCTTTGTCTAACTTGTCCAATCCAATTTGGAACATGCACCAGTATCTCACATAAGGGGAAAAGTCTAGAATGAAAGCCGTAGGTGGTAAGTAAGTGGAAATAGACCCATCGGGCACCCCTACCATATCTGGCTTCCAAAATTCGTAGATGGGCACAGAGTGGTTCGTCCGAGTTGTCCTGGGAGCTAGGCCTTGTAAGATAGCGGGCATGGGCTTCGATCGGGACCCAACATAACTATTAATATAAGACCGAACTGTATTGATATTATGCAATTGAGGAATGTCTGTATCGCTCTGCCATGTTGTAGATATGTCGTACAAGGATGATACGACTGATCTTTCATGCGGCATTAAGGACTGCTGAATGTTCTTGGACTCATCGATGTAGTACAAATCAATAAACTCGTTGTCTATTTCCAAGTGGTTCATTTGGCAGGCCGAGTTTGAGTCAACTATATCTGCAGCAGATAACAAGTCCAACTGCAGAGATAGATCACTCAAAGATCCTCGTGGCTTGTCTGCGAAGTCCTCTTTCTTTATTCGGATGATATCCACCGTGTTCTCCTGGAATACAGGACGGTTTTGTGACTGGCATAGCATTTGGCAAGTTATAAGCAGATGCCGAATATCAAACCCCGATGCTTTTGTGTGAAAGTCCGTTGAACCGTCCAAGATGTGGTCGAGTACAGGGCCATCTACATCGAATCCTTGAGTGAAGCAACAACCCCAAAGATAATTCTTGAACATATCTCTATCACGAGGACGGTTTTTGTTGAAATCGAGTACAGCCCCGTCTTCTAAGGCCCTCTCGAGGACCTGTTTGGGAATGACACTTTGGTCCGTACAGGTGAGGACTATGGGTCTTCTGGATATTTCAAGAATTTCCGTCACCACAGTCCAAAAGTTTCGATCTTGCTCAAAAAGAATGTCACAGTCTTCAAGAAGAACAATACCTTTTTGAAAACCTTCATCACCTTGTTGCTGGTGGACCAACTGAGTGGTACAGAGTTCTTTCAACACTCCCAGAAGGTCTCGTCGAGATCTTTGTTGGCCAGCATTGATTTCGTGGACATACCCATTAATGTCCTTCATAGCCGTATACACTGCAGAAGATTTCCCAGTACCAGTATCACCATGGATGATCAACAACGGCATGAAATCAGAGGCGTCTTCCAAGTCATCATCAGCAACAATAAACCCCTGTAATGCCGATTTCTTGGGCTTCTTTTTCAACTTCCTCTGTCCTTTGAACGACTCTGCTATCAATTTATTGAACGAGGTTTCAACCCAGTCTTTGAGATTCGCTCTATTGGCATGCAGCAATAACAAGTCTTCGGTGCTCTCTGGCTCGAATAACTGAGGCCATGATGTTTGCCACTGTGGCTGGAATAACACGTTATGTAAATGTGTGAATGGTCTCCCGCTACACCTCGAATGAAACACCCTTCGAGCTTCATCGAGAGCCGATATGTATGTAGTGTTGTAAAATTGGCGACTGGGCGATGAAATGCAAGGAAGACAGTCCATCAAATCACTAGTTCCTTTCGAGGCCCCCAACAGACCAACTAGTGGTTTATGCCGGGTTACCAATTCTGTAGCATACCGATTGCTGTGGAGGGATTCGGACTCTTGCAAGCCAACATGAAAGTCTCTGTGCAGCAATATTGGAGGATCCAACTTCTTGAGTTTCTGTATTGGAGTTAATTTGGTGTACTCCGACGCAGCCTCTTTCATCATCATCGCAAACGCAGACTTAGAGTTGTTGCTCTTTACAGCGTCAAACAGCTGAAGCCTTTCCTTTCCAATATTCAAGGTGACGGGGTACTTTTGGGCGGTATACCTGGTGCTACCACGAGACTTCAAAGGATTCTCAAACTTCTTATAGAATGCCAAAGCATCCTTATTCACCTTCAACGTCACAGAGTACAGATTGGGCGATTCTGTAGTAAGATCTATGGTGGTATTCCCCGAGAGGAAATCCTTCACATTGACGGATCTCTTAGTGGGGTCGAATAGCTTCTTTTCGATATCAAACGTCGGGCTTGGCGTTTGTAGACGAGCCACTTCTGCAGCCAGATCTATGGCAGGCTTCCCCGAGAGAAAGTCCTTCACATTGACAGACCTCTTTGTGGGGTCATACAACTTCTTTTCAATGTCTAACGTCGGTTTTGGCGTTTGTTTGCGGGAACGATTACCATTCAATAGGGCAGACAAGTCTAGTTTTTTTGTAGGTGGGCCCTGGTTTGTGGGCATCGGCAGAAAATCGTGACTTCCAAAGCTACTGGATTCACTTTCAACTTCTTTAAATCCATTGTCCACTGTGAATTGTTTATCGTAGATACTTGGCACAGTAGGAATATCTGCCTCAGTATCTATAAAAGACTCATCCACCGATGTATCCTGTCCGTTATCGTCATCCTCCAACCCAGGGGAACCGTTGCTATCCCGCCCCGGGTCTAGTGCTACTTCCGACCCACAAATCTTGGTATATCGTAGGCCTTTCAAAACATCCATGTCTTTCGGCGTGTTATGTCTTTTGTGTGTTTTTGAAACGCGATCTAAGAAATAAGCTACATCATCGCGATTTCTCAAATAAACTGTTTTATCTTTGGTGGAAGAGCAACCACATATATACAGGTTCACAATGGCTTTTCTGTTCAAGATCAAGAAGCCCATCAAGAAGAAACGGCTAGTAGAAGAGCCTGTGGATGACCGGAAAATGATTGAGTCCTTCAGTGCAGAGAAGGAGCCTGAGCCAGAGATCATCATAGCACCACCAGAATTAAGAACAACGATACGACGGCCCGAGCCGAAAGACAGAATACCTCGAAAGCCCACCGCTGGACAAGAGGAAGACAAAGAAGGAACAAGTGGTGACTCGAGTATAGAGGAAAATGACTCTTTAACTGGTGGACAAGCCAAGTCGCTGATACTCACACAGAAATCTTCTCCCGGGGTAGTAGATAGTGAAGACCCCGATGCAGAGTCATACAAGGAGGTTCCGGTAGAGGAATTTGGGGCTGCACTTTTGAGAGGGATGGGCTGGAAAGATCCTGGTGGCAAGAGGAAATCAGCAGCTGCCCCTCAGAGCCTGAAGTTGGTATTGGGAATCGGGGCCAAAAGTATAGAGGACAGCGATGTTGCACAGCAACTACTCAGCACACGGGCCAAGTTTTCGGTGCCAATGGTGAAGAGGGTAAAAAAGGGAGGCTCATCATAGACATGATATAGAAATAAAATATGCTAAATACAAGGAATGACTTTATACAATGACACCTAACCCAAGCAAAAGAAGCTGACTTGCAAGGGAGTGTGACCAAAGGGATGACTTTTCATGGATGATCCGCTGTTCATCAATTTTGACCATTTTCAAAAACTCGTCATAGATTTCACTCACAAGGACATCGAACACTTTGGCTTGAGACAATCGGCCGATATTATGAAGTCCACTGAGCTTTTCGATGGCCATCGTCTTCACCGTGACAGGCGGGGTGTTATCCGTGTCTTGTTTGTTGATGTAAGTTACCAATGACCTCAAATCGTGGAGGGTCAAGAACGGGATTTGTCCCGAAGACAAAGGTAAATTTTTAGGAAGGGCCGCTTGAAGGTGGGTGAATTTCACTTTGGCTGTGATAAATACGTAGTCCTCCTGAGTTCCATTAGAGCTGTTGTCACCTTCTTCTCTTTCGAATGTCTCGTACACAGCGTGTAATGCACCTTTCATCAAGGCGTTCTGATCGACGTTCTGATCTTCAACGGGTTCTGATTCACGGCCCATGTCACTCAAAAGTTTCGATACCATTTCTGCTATGGCCCCGTACTCCATTTTAAAGATAGAATCTTCTTCTTGTGACAGAGGGAATCTGATATCAGCCTCAATCTCTGCTTTACCGTTTATGATCCAGTTAAATTTCAGCTGGCGACTCTTCAGTGATAATCCACCCAAATCAATGCCATCAAGCTTGAACCGGATAGTATTATCCTTGGAGCCATAGTGCCGTCTGTGGATCGTGAACATCGAGCCATTAATGGATCCAGTCACACTATTGGCGTTGAAAAAATCAATAAGAACAGTTCTACCTGTCAATTTTGGTAACTCACAATTAAAGATGGAGATTTTTATTGGTTCAAGATCCGAGTTCGGCTCGAAAACCTCAAAGTACGAATCCCGTACTTTGACAGAGCCAAGCTCATAGTTGGCGTCCATAGTCGTCGGTATTGAACGTATTTCCTCTGCTTGATCGTTCATATCAAATTGGAATACCCCAGAGTCCATGTATCTGCTGAAAACAGGACCATTCAGCACCACCAGTAGTGCCGATGTTGAAACACCAGTTTGTGATTCTTTAGTGACACGACCCTTACAGCCCAGGACTTCTAAATCTTGGATCAACCCGTTTCCTTCTGACCATTTACCAAACAGCAATGAGACACTCAACCTCTTCACCTCACAGTCGAATTCTCGAGGAGCTTTTTCTTCAGAGAAGATTCTGATGTTATGAAAAGAGAGCTTCCCATCTTTGAACTCGGGTAAAACTGAACCCTTCAGGAACTCAAACCGTACACCTAACCCGTGTGATAAGATTGCATTGGTGAGGTACCCCACGATGGAGTCGTCCTTTGCGGTGGCCAGTTTTTTAGCTGGCTTATCACCATTGTTACTATGGTCATCATTGTCGAATCCCAAGTATGCCAAAATTTTCCCTGTCACAGTGTCGAAAGTATGCAAAGAATATAATAAAACCAAACCAAAAGTAGTAGTTCCAAGTAAGATCCACAACACATTGCCCATGACAACCCACGAGAACAAAGCCGACACATCGTCAATCGAGAATGGTTTATTGTTCCGCTGTAACGGCCACTTTATGTGAACAAGAAGACGGGCCATACGCCCTGACGCCTGGGCCAATAATGACTGCTTGGTGACATTTTGAACTGCTTTTTCCGGGACCTTGGACTTTTTGGATGGCGTGGTAACTTTGGAACGTGAAAACGGACTCGGTGTATGAGATATGCTGGAGCTATGAATTTTCCTCGTGAAATTGGCCATCCTGGCTGGGAACTTATAGTTTGCGTCAAAGGCCGATGCACTGCTTAGGTGAGACATCAAAGTATTGACCAGTCGTATGGAGGGTACATTTTCACCTGTGAAATTCGAACCATTTGTCGAAAAAAAAGCCCGCTGTATAACCAAGGGTAGCCTGTGTGTCGTTTGAGTGCTTCCAAAGCTTTGGATCCGCTGGAGAGTCGATCTCGATTCTGTCATTGCTGGCTGGCGATATATCCACAGAGCGATGCCGGAGTACGTCAGGAAATTTGCTCGCCGCACGGTGTGGCACATTCGGATATGTGTATATGTGTCTAGTCCTTCACCTATGCGCCTACCAAAAAGTGCTAGAGACAGGTACTTGTACACTTTCCTCATTATCTTTTCACAGTTAGGGAATACAAACGAAAATTTTTTTTCTTTCTTTTTCTACTTCGCAAGTTGCGGTTATATATTTAATCTGGGGTACCGTAAAAAATAGAATCGCGGTGGCTTACGCGGTCGGCCCGGCATCATTGGCGACCGAAGTTTCAGCTGTTGCTGATAAAGAAGCGGCTCCAGCAGATGAGGCAGAGGTCAGAGCTTGCTTGCTGTGGTCGGCTATGATTTCCATGGCTTTGGCGTCTCCCGCTTTCAATCTGTCATCGTCTAATGCATCACCAAGCAAAACCCATGGGTCTTTGGTTCCTCCCCATCTAAGAATGCTTTCCTTATATTTTGCACCCGCTTCTGGGGACCATGGATCTCTCTCGAACAATTCTTTGTAGACTTTATCAGCAATGGCTCTGTCCAATAAATAGGAGTAGTAAACGGCTCCGTAACTAAAAAGGTGCAAGAACTTTCCATGCCATGTTGACCATTCGTCGGCAAATACTTTCAACCGGGACTCCAAATTGTGGTAAATATGAGTGGTATCAAACAGGTCAAAGTTTTGACTGATGGCTTCAACTGTGGTCGAATCATGAAGCACTTGGTCTAAGGATGCCATTTTAGATTGCATGTACATCTCGCTTTCGTGAAGCAACACTTTTTGTTTTTGGTGCCTTTCAAGCACCTCTTTCGATAACGGTTCCCCGGTTTTGTAATGAGAAGCAATCCTGCAAAGTACCCGAGGGTCTTTAGAAAACGACTCCATTAATACCGATGGGAGTTCCACGAAATCGGTTACGGCCCTGGTCCCCGATAAATTTTGTAGTTTTGTCCTTCCAATCATGGAATGCATGGCATGCCCCATTTCGTGGAAGATGGTATCAACTTGTTCGAGGTGAAGCAAAGTCGGTTCGAATGAAAATAATGACGGCTTTTGGAAATTGAAGACGATGGAAACCACTGGCAACTGGTGAGTTCCAGAATTGTCAAGTGGTACTTCACGTCTAATGACGTCTTCGGATTCCGTGTTTATGTCGCTGTTTAATTGACGTGAACAAGCAATGGTGAAATGCGACGGGTAAACTTTGGGGGACCAAAAATCTATGTACAAATACCCTAACGTTTCACCTTTGTTGTTATCAAACACCTGAATCTTCCTTACTTGGCTATTATCCCAAGTCTCTCCTTTGCTGATAGGAACCGGCCTGAGTTCCACTTCATATAAGGAGTTGAAAAGTCGGTTCAAACCCGACATGATGGTTCCCACTGACAAATAGCTTCTGATGTGATTAGAGTCTAGTGAACCACCGGCGTCTTGCTGGAGCTTGTTGAGCAAATAATCCCTATCCCAAGGTTTCACCTCTCTAATGATATCATCATCACCCGTTATCAAGGCAGACACTTCTTTGTCTTTGTGCTTGTGAAGAGTACGGAGTTCTTCCATGAGTCCCCCATCTTTCAAGAGGCCCGCTTGAATCTTGTTCAAGAAGGTTTTCACATTCTGTGGGTTCTTGGCCATTTTGTGTTGGAGCTGGTAATGAGAATATGAATCGTATCCCAACATCCGGGCCAAAACAGCTCTGTATTTAATGAAGGCATTGAGAAGGGAGATCTGATGGTCCGAAGCACAATGAAACGCTATCCACACTTTCCTTCGGAGACTTTCATTTTCACAGTTACTGAGTATAGTGAACGGAATATGATCAACCAAAGGTATCTGTACGGTATTTGGCTTTTTAGAAGGTGCTGACAGCTGGTATTTATTAATATCGCTTCTCAATCTCCTGTCGGTGATACTGTTGAACTCACTGACATCTACTTCACACCAAAGTGACCTCAAAGATTGAATGCCGTTGGCGTAATTGGCACCGATGACCGAAATCTCCTGTGTGACCTCCACGAAATTCCGTCTGCTTTCGTCGTCCATATGTATGCCCGATTTCTCGAAGTCCTGCTTCAAATACTCCCCTACATTATACTCTTCCTCTGTGAGCTGACTAGTGATGCGTTTATCGTTCAATATAATCACCAAATTGTCATAAAGCGCTACATTGGTGTTAAGTTGATTCATGTATTCGAACAAGATTTCGTGTGTTTGTTGAGCAGCATCGATCCAGGATTCCTTAGGATGGGCGTTTCTTATGAACTCCGAAAGGTCAATCACCCTGCATAGCACATCACTGAGCTGATCTAACTTTCGGATAAAACTGAGTTTACCCGCATCCGAATCCACTTGCAGAAGCATGTCTTGTACGAGATTCTTGGCAGTCTGGAGCGAGTCCTTGGAGAACTGAATGAGGCCCTCCGGCGATGTGAGATAGTGGTTGAGGAACAATCCCTTTGTGCCCAGCTGTGCGTTTTTATTGAATCCATTATAGAATTTCTGATCATCAAATACTCTTTTCAAAGTGTCCTGTGTGTGCAAGAGTCGAACGCACAGGCCATTTCTCAAGTAGGCTTTCTGTATAAGGCCACATCCAGAATGAGAGGTCCGTCCCCGAAAACATAACTGAATAGACTTTCGTAGCATTGTTGGATTACAAAGCTTGCGTGTTAGTGTTTTAAAAGAGAGAAAAAAAACTGAAAAATTAGTTAGGCGAAAAGGTTGTCGCGACTCCGGCACTAACCACCCGCCCTGGAACTGTCCCAAATAGGGCGGCTCTAAGGCCTCTGGTGCCAGGACTCTTACACACTATGATAAACTTTGTATTTTACGTCATACCTATATACGCCAAAACCACCCATACGGCCCGGGTCATGACCCGGTGGTCATAAAACAAAGCAGCTAAGCCGGGAGTACTTTTGTGTTTCATTTTGGTGATTCGTGTCGTAGTAAGGGTCCTGCTGTCACGGTATCCCTTCAAAATCTCGGATACTGCCCCTCACTAAAGTTGGACCCAGGTCGCCGCACACCACCAAGCGACACAGCAGGTGCGCTACTTAAAATTCTCAAATATTTTCCGATAAAAATAAATCTTGTTGAGAAGGCACATCCCATCATAGATTACCTACATTACCAGTAGGTCACAAAAAGACAATTGCATTCGATTCTGTACACTGTTGTACTGATAGGACCAGGCGCGCATCTCGACCAGAGGAACAAGAAGTACCTCGTTTGATCTGATCGGTTCTTTTTTATTGATTGAGTTTTTTCTTTCGGATCCTTCACGCTGTCCTCAATTCCAGGTTTGTCCAAGTTTTCACTTACATGAATAAAAGGTCGGCAAGGGACTATAGGTTCGGTGCCACCATCGGGGAAGGTTCCTACTCCACTGTCTATTCTGCCGTGGACCTTCATAACAACAAAACCTTCGCCATCAAGGTTCTCTCCAAAAGACACATTGTTAAGGAAGACAAGATCAAGTATGTGAATATCGAGAAAACCACCCTTCATCGGTTGGGACTACAACACCCGGGGATTGTACAGTTGTACTACACCTTCCAAGACGACAGCAGCTTATTTTTTGTTTTGGATTTTGCTGAGTATGGTGAACTATTGTCGATAATCCGGAAATTTGGCTCTCTTTCAGAGTCGGTGCTGCATTTCTATATGTGTCAGTTGATCGATGCCGTTAAGTTCATACACTCCAAGGGGGTCATTCATCGAGATTTGAAGCCAGAAAATATCTTGGTAGGGTACGACTTCAACTTGAAAATAACTGATTTCGGTGCTGCTAAGTTGTTGGGGGAGAAATCTGATCCTATTGAGGAAACCGTTGATTATAATGGCATTGCTCGTGATTTCAACCAAGCACAGAAAGACAGGAAGGCATCCTTTGTGGGAACGGCAGAGTACGTGCCTCCTGAATTACTAAAAGATAATGTGTGTGGATTCGAAACTGATATTTGGGCCATAGGTTGCATTCTTTACCAATTTTTCTACGGCAATCCACCCTTCAAAGGACAAACGGAATATCTCACATTTGAAAAGATCATAAACGTTGACTATTCATTCAAGCCCAACTTACCGTTGCCTTCTGATGTTGCCGTAATCATTGAAGAGATATTGTTGGCGGATCCATCCAAAAGGCTTACTTTGCCTCAAATTCAAGCAACTAACTGGTTCAAAAATGTCCAGTGGCATGATCCCACATACATTTGGGGCAGAAAAGTGCCACGGTTTGAGCCTTACGATCCGCATGCGTCTCCCTTCTCGTATTCGAAAAACGATACGGGCAGAGGTATACATGAATCCAACTCTCAACAGCACCTTCAAGCACAGATCCAGAGTGCCGACTTCAATTTGATTCCAACCGCAGGTAAGAAGTCTTATCAGCCGGCTACCAAGATCAAAGTGGGGGGATTAGGTTTCAGCCCTAATCAAGCTGCTGTGAAACCTTTAAACACATCTCCCCCAAAGGGGCTTGCAATACAACAAGCGTCTCTGCAGACAATGATAATGAACAGCAATGGAGGAATAATTCCTCCCCAAGGTATGCAGATGAAGCAAACAAACCTTCCTAGTGTGCCTTCAAACATGCCATCGGCTATGCCAATCAATAGACTCACACAGCAGGCAATGTTACAGCAATACCAGACACAACCACGAGTACCACCACAAAACCAGCAGCAGCAGCAGCAGCAGCAATATCAGCAACAACAACACCAACAGCAGAGCCATGCTGCTGCCCAAAATTTTCCGTCCAATGTGCATAAGTCTCCTAGGGACAGGACTCCCATGGCGCAAGCAAGGCTGCATTCCCAATCAGGGCCAATGGGCTCACCGCATACTGTTCCAGCGTCTGCTTCTTCAACCGCTGTCTCCACGCCAGTTGCCACGGTCAACCGTCTGCCACTATCTTCAAGGTCGCCAGCCGCTCAGGATCTGGTTCCAGTTTCAAAAGTGCTGACAGAAGCATCGCCACAGCAACCGCTCAGTGCCCTGTCCAAATTCAACAACAAATCGTCTTCAAACATCTATAAAATGATTGCAAATGGACAGGCTCCATCTTCACCGTACAATTTGATGCAGAAGACACCATCTCACCATAACGGAGACGCATCCACAGCGGCGGCAATGGCCAACTTGAAGCTTGAGCCGACGAAACAGAAGCAGACTCAAAGCCTGCTGCCCGTACAACCAAAGGCACAGGCACAGGCACAGGCCCCAGCTCCCGCCCCACTTGCAAAGAGTAGGAATGTGGCGCTCATCAAATTCAAGGAAGTTTCCAGTCTTCTTTTCCCAGGAGAAAAGATCTTGAAACTTGACGTCATATTAAAGCTGAAATTGGAGAAGAAATTCAGAGCCAACCAGAAGTTGACCGACAGTTTCATTGAAACTTTGATCCAAAAACACCGAGCTACCCTTGATGCTACTTCGACTCCTGTAGTCACCATAATAACCAATATGGCAAGAGTGTTCTTCATCGATGGGCAATTGAATGTGATGCTCATTGATCTAAAGGCCAATCAAGGGGGAGATTATCTGATGTATGACTACGAATTCGAATCTATTGCCGTTAGTGATGAAGAAGAAGAAGAAGAAGTTGCTGGACAAGAAATGTACGGCTATCTTATTCTCGAGTTGGTAAGGGAAGGAGGAGATTTGATATTCCTTCAAAGAATAGAGGATACACTGCAATTGGACATGGTTTCAGTGGTGGACAAGAACGGTAAAGAAGTTAGACTCGGTGTTGACTATGGCTGGATAGATTGTCTTTTGATAGCCAAAGACATGGTTGAAAAGGCACCAGTAAAGAAACCCGAGGCTAAGGAACAGAAGAAAGACATCCCCCCAGAAAAGAAGAAGGAGAAAGCCAAACCTAGAATCAGACCCTCCAGAGACAGTTCGAAAGATAAGAATACTTTGAAAGACATCAAAGGGTTCGCTCATGCAGCAGCAGCAGCTGCCCACAAGCATTAGTGACACTCCTGCTCACGTCATTATACTACTATGCATATCATAAATAGACGCTTCAAAACTTTAGAACTATATACACGAATTTATCAAAGCCTATATAACAGATGGCCTATATAAGAGATCAAACGTCCCAGCACTTCTCTTTCATGATCTTGGTTGTCCCATCTCTCACAATGCTCTCTACTGCTGTTTCAGTGGAAATCCAGCTATCTACCGAGTCCGCTATCTCGTTCTTGGCCTGCGCTTGTTCCTTATAGTCCCTCAAAGCATAGGGATCGGTCCTTAAATCAAACAGTTTCTCTTCCACCAGGGTCTCTCGACGAATACTCCGGGCATACTCGCCACAAAACTCAATGAGCTTAGCCCTCATATGCCACTCGGGAAGAACTTTCTTTTGGAAATAATCACAATCGCCGTTCATGTGTGTTTTAAAGGTATCATCAGCAATTCGGGAGAGCGTAAGGAAACTCCTGATTCGGGTGGAGTCCACACAATTGTCACCCGAGAAAAGGCTTGAAGGGCTTCTTCCATTAAGATTGGCTTTGTGCTGTTCGAATTCCATCTGTGTCGCACTCCGCATCTCTGAATCTTCGTGCTTATGCTTATTGTAGAATAATCCCATTGAGACAAAAGACTGACCTTTTGCGCATCAATCTAATGAGGAAATAAGCTGATCTTCGACTTTTTTTTTTCCACAATTGCAACCGCCGCCGGCATCCACCTTATAACCATACACCTTCTTCGTTATGGCATTTGCCCTTGAGTATAACAACCAGGATGCGTATAAATATGCATTCACCGGTGCTGTGAACGAGTTTTTGGCTGACCACCTTAATATTGTGCAACAGCAATTGCAGGAGTCACCGAGCGGTTCGTCTGCGTCCATGCAAATAGCAGAGTTGCTTCACCTGTTTCAGAAAGTCACAAAGTACTACCTCCCACAGATCCAAGACCACCACTTTAAGCTTGATTTAGAACAGCCCAAGAATCGGGGGCTTCCTTCAAGTGCATTGTCGTCGCAGTTTGAGTCTGTGTTGTTGGGACCGCCGTTACATGATTTCGAGGCTTCTAATAACAAAATCACCACAAATAAGTTGATGAGAACCGCGTACGAATGTGTTCATAGCCCAATTTCTGGTGTTATTACCAGACGAAACGATTTGAACAAGCAGTTCTCCCTAGTGCTCAAAAATGCATTTGAGTTCTTCAACAAATTTCACACCGGGTCTACATTACCACTTGTTGTGTCATTTTATCTCACCAAATGTCTTGACACCTATCAAGGAATATCCGATACACAGATTTTCATCGAACCCGTACAAAGAATAGTTGAATACCTATTGGAAGGCCACAATGGGGGTGAAGCGCCTGTTGATAACCTTTACGAATACTTCCAATCATTCTTGAAGTCTTATTTCGAACTTCTTGCCTCCACATCCGGTCCTTTGGAGAATTCACAACAGACAGTGTTCCGATTGAGAGAATTGGGCAACAACCTCATGGTAAACTCAGCATACTCCCAGGCAATCAAAGTTTATACTGAGGCCATTCTGCATTGCATTGGTGACGCCAAAACCAATTTGGCTCAGCTTTTGATAAATAGAGCCATTGCATATATCGGGTTGACGTGCATACCGGAAGCCATTGATGACTTGCATTTGGCGTTGATGTGTGATATTTCCTCCACCGCCGCCTGGACTCAATTGGCATATGCCGAACTTTACATGGGTGAGAGCACCACCTCGTTGAAATGCTACAGTATAGCTATTCAGTGCTGTACTGGCGAAGTATTACCTTACAATTTTCCAAGAGATGAAATGATTCTCGAAGATTATAGGAGGAATAAGAAGGAATCGACTTTGCCACAATTCGTGGAGCAAGTCTTACGGAGTGTCGAGTTGACGGAAAAGAGAGCCAAACAGCAGAGACAAGCGTCGCTGGAAATAGAGGCAGTGATACAGTCGATCAAGAATTCTTGTGCAATGCTCAAAGAAGTGGTTCTGCCTGAAGACCATGCTTGTTTGGACTACCCTCTTCGAAGCACCACCCCTACTGCTTTCAGAGAATTAGCCCAGCGAGTTAACAGCACCCGTCCAAGTATCTTGAGCCATGAAGTTTCTCAGGGAGTGGTTGCAGCCACCGAGCCTGTCATCGAAAGGAGAATGCCAGCTGTTGTTGAACCTATCACATTTGAACCTGTACCCCGAAATGCCGGATTTCCGGCACCAGAAACCACTAGGACAGCTACTGTTGATGTTCCACCCGGCGGAATTCTAGGTGATATTGCAGCAACTGCTAGAGATGGCGCTGCTAGTCCAAATGGTACCGGTGCCAGTGCCAACACCAACACCAATGTCACTGACACGACTGGCGGTGGCTTGAATGGCGTGAATAGGCCTCCTCGGAGAAGAGGCCCAGCAGACCATTTTGTCAGAGATATGGTCAGAGAGTACTTACCAGGCATGGATGGCTTAACCAACTTGATCTCCCATTCTTTTGGAGGAAACGGCCAATTCGTCGTTCCTGATAGGTCACGACCACAGTCTAGTACAGAGCCTAGAAGAGGCAGCGAAGGCGATGTTGAACGAGAACGAAGTACAGAGTTTGAGCCTAACGACCTCGACTAGGCACGTATGGGCTCTATCTATAATTTCAGATATATGAATGTTCTCCTACGGCTCACCGATCTAGTGCGGCGCCCCGGCGCCATAAATTCTCTCATCGCCCCGAGAAACATCGTTCGCGCTCCCCCTTTGATCATTTATCTTCAAATCTTCGGTGGTGCTTATCTCAGATATTGTATTACATTATGGCTGGCTTGGAGAATTCTCTATTCCAACTCAAGTTCACTGCTAAGCAGTTGAACAAGCAAGCTTCAAAGTCTGCCAAAGAAGAACTATCGGAAAAGGCCAAGGTAAAAAAAGCCATGGCCCAGGGGAACAACGACATTGCACAGTTGTATGCACAAAATGCCATTCGGAAAGCTAATGAACGAGTGAGCTTGTTAAGATTATCGTCCAGAATCGATGCTGTGGCATCTCGTGTGCAGACGGCTGTGACTATGAGATCCGTTACAGGGAATATGACCAATGTTATTAGGGGGATGGACAAAGCACTACAAACCATGAACTTGGAAAGAATATCAATGGTGATGGACAAATTCGAAAACCAGTTCGAAGATTTGGACGCCCTGACAAACTATTACGAGGCTACTACGAATAACGTGAGCGCATTGACCACCCCACAAGACCAAGTGGACGAATTAATGAGTCAAATCGCCGACGAAGCTGGTATTGAGATGAAGCAAGGATTGAACGAAACCAAAGTGGAAGTAAGTGCGCCCCCAACTGAAGAGAAAGAGGACGAATTGGCAGAGAGACTTCGGGCATTGAGAAACTAGACATGATACTGAATCAATATAAACCAATCGACAACTCTGTAAAGTAATATAGAAGTGAACCGTATGAGTCGGTGATCTCACCGTAAAAAAACGTTTGACTCATTTTTTATCGAAATCTAGAAATCTTTATCTATTATCATTATAGGAAATGACTGGTTCGCAAACCGAAGAAGTGGTCGATATGGTAGACTTGTCTGCCACCAGGCGGCATGCTTCTGCCCATGCGCTCGACTTTGAAACCACAAGCGTGGAATCAGCTCAGGAATCCATAGTTGTACCCGATAAGGATGAACTCGAGTATCCAGATGGTGGCTTTCGTGCATATTCTGTTATTGCAGGCTCTTTCATGGGATGCGTCACTTGCTTGGGTTTGATCAACTCCATTGGGGCTATCCAGGCGTACGTGTCGATACATCAATTGGCTGGTCTATCGGCCACATCGATTTCGTGGATCTTCTCCATATATTTGTCTTTGGCTTATGCAGTTGGAATCGTTGTGGGCCCCGTATTTGACCACAGGGGAGCTAGGGCCATATTGGGAATTTCGGCTGCCCTTGTGTTTGCTGGGTTGATGGGTGCTGCTAGCAGCGTGGAAGTGTATCAGTTCATCCTCAGTTTTATTTGTATGGGCCTCGGGAACGGGATCGGCTTAACTCCCTTGGTGGGGGTCATCAACCACTGGTTCTTCCGTAAAAGAGGTCTCATGACCGGTGTAGTAACCAGTGGCGGCTCAGTGGGTGGTTTGGTGTTCCCCTTGCTTTTGAGGCACACGTTTGCCCAATTGGGCTACGTTTGGGCCATGCGGATCTTGGCATTCGTCAACGGGGCCTGTATGGTTCTTGCTATGGCGCTCGTACAAGAAAGAATACGCCGTGAAAAAGTTAAAGACCACTCGGATCTGGCTATTATATCTATGGACAATGGCACGTTCAACATCAACGTCAAGAAGATAACATCAAGATTCTGGGGGGTGGTCAAAAAGCATGGTGATAGATCTTTTTTGCTTACGGTAGCTGGTGCCTTCTGCACCGAGTTGACGTTGGTTTTGGCATTGACGTACTTTGTTACCTACGCCATCGCACAAGGTATGTCCGAGTCGACGGGGTACCTTCTTTTGACCACCTGGAATGCCACCAGTATCATTGGAAGGGTTTTGCCAGGGTTAACAGCAGACTATGTTGGTAAATTCAACGTCAATATTGCCATGATTACGGGCTTGGCTGTGTCCATTTTCGCGTTGTGGTATGGCTTTGGGTCACAAATCAAACCATTGTACGCTTTTGCTGGAGTGGGAGGGTTCTTCCTGGGCCTGATCTTGGGATTGACTCCTTCTTGCTTGGCTCAGATCACCAAAGTTTCCGAATTCGGAGAGAGGTATGGAATCTTGAACTTCTTCTTGAGCATTGGAAATTTGGTGGGGGTTCCCATCGGTGCTACCGTGATCAGCGATGGTAGTGCCGAGAATTACGACAACTTCGTGATCCTAGTGGGATGTTTATGTGTCACGGGTGCCGTGTCGTTTATGTTAGCTCGTACAACACTTGTGGGATTGAGGCTCAATAGCAAGGTATGAATTTCGATTTTGAGTTTTACTTAAATGCTTTCGTTACCTATTTTTGCAGCCACCCAATTCGAGCCGACACCACTTGCTGGGAACGGAACTTGTATCCAAACCATGCTCTTCAACCGTTGTCTGAACAAGAAGACCCTCTTCCCTGCTCTGTTCTTATAATATGGCCGGCAACCGGTCATTATTGATCTTTGCAATCGTGGATGTTCTTAGCCGGAATTACTGGGAGAAAGCCGCAAGTTGCTCCGGGGAGTCGTGGCTGCTTACAACCACACATTTTTTTAAATATATAGGGCGCACCAATTATCTCAAAGCAATTATTTCATTTATTACTAACCATGTTTTCCGCTGTTAGATCTATTCCAACTAAACAATTGCATTCAATCAAGTCAATTGGTGCCATCAGAACCAAAGTCACATTGCCAGACTTAGACTGGGATTTTGGTGCTTTAGAACCTCACATTTCTGGTCAAATCAACGAACTTCATTACACTAAGCATCACCAAACCTACGTCAATGGATACAACCAAGCCATTGAACAACACGCTGAGGCTAAAGAGAAAGGAGATGTCAAGAAAACCATTGAATTATTGAAGAATATCAACTTCCACGGCGGTGGTTACACTAACCATTGCTTGTTCTGGAAAAACTTGGCCCCTGAAAAATTGGGAGGAGGTGAGGTCCCTTCTGCTGACTCTGAGTTCGGAAAGCAAATTGCTCAACAATATGGAAGCGTTGACAATTTGATCTCTTTGACTAACACTAAATTGGCTGGTATCCAAGGATCTGGTTGGGCTTGGATTGTCAAGAATAAGGAAAATGGTTCTCTTGATGTTGTTAGCACTTACAATCAAGATACCGTCACCGGCCCTTTGATTCCTTTAATCGCCATTGACGCTTGGGAACATGCTTATTACTTACAGTACCAAAACGTTAAGGCTGATTACTTCAAGGCTATCTGGAAAGTTATCAACTGGAAAGAGGCCGAGAGAAGATTTTTAGTCAATTGAGAAGTAGCTACGTTATTTAATATTATGAAATATGGTACCTTCGAAGAATCCCAAACCCTCTAGAAAGTAGCCACCCCTAGTACATTTGCAGCACTCTTGGCATTGATGTCGTTGTCCACATCTTTTGCCTTTACTTTTTGCAGTTGAGCGTCTTCCTCTTTCAAAGACCTAAATGTCCTGGAAGACCATGAATCACCATTGGCAGACTGCGACTGGGTCAAATTGTGTTTGAGGTTGCTTATGTTTTCTCTGTTCAACCTTGATAATCCACCTTTGTCGTCAACTATCCTAATATCCAACCTTATATTTTCCAAGTGTTTCAAAATTTTTCGATGATGATCGACTTTGTTCAATGTGAATTGCTTCAAAAGCCTATGCAATTTGGCATCAACGTGATTGACAACCTCATCTTTTTCTATCAACATTTCTCCAGAAACCCTTTTGACTTGTAAGTTCAAAGACTCCTCGGCTTTGGTGGCAAATTCTAACGCTCTCAAAGCCTCATCCACTTTGATTGGATCCAAAGCAGACTTGTTTTTCATCTTGTTGGCATATAGATGCTTGGTTTTTGTCTGCTGTTGAGCTTGTATCAACTCTCTCATGATCAAATGTCTGTTTGTCAATGCCTCCTTAATTTGATAAAAATCATCGATTAACAGTTTGAGCCCATCTCCCAATATGCCCATGTCATTATACAGTTCAATCAATGTCAAGTCTGCTTCTATCAATTTTATCTTACCCAATTTCTCCCACATGTTTTTCATTCCAGGGTGTACCATTTCCATTTGTGAGAGATTGGTAATCCTCTGCGATAATTCTCCTACGGAAGTAGCCAATTGCTTTTCGTACTTCGAATTCTTGTCCAACAATCTTTCCAATTTTTGGCATGTCAAATAAGAAGCTTTGATAATGGGTCTGAACTCTGCCAATGGCCCATACTCATCGTAAGGAATGGGCAATTGCTTTAACGTCTTACGAAGCAATCCACTGGCTATAGAAGTCTTCCTATTGGAGTTGATAACGGCATATCCAAAGTCATTTTCGATGAAGTACACAAACTCCTCATCTCTTATAATGATAGGATTAGAAGTGATCCTATTGAACCATTCCTGCCACAGGTACATCAATTGTTTATGTTCATCTTCGCCCCCAATTGGATATGATGTGGTGGCAGAAGGAATCTGGGGTACAAAGCATTCAAGGTTCGACACCGTAAGGTATTTGTTGAACTTAGAAATCTCTTGATACGTCCGGCGGATTTCTTTGTATTGGCCCTGCCTGAATTTTGGTAGATTGGTCACCTCTGCATCTAATTTCAAAATCGGGTTTCCAGGTCTATTTTTCTCTATGCCCGTCAAACGTATAGACATCAGGTATTTATTTGTGAACCGTTCGGGCACCAATCGACGTAGCTCATCTTCGCTAGGCTTTGAATCAATTCCCTCGTTGTTCAGATCTTTTGTAGCATCTGGCTCAGCACCTTGCTCTTGCTGGGGATCTTCATTGTCTCCGGATTGCTCATTTTGACTGCCTGGTAAAGACGAGTTCAACACATCATGGGGCAAATGACCCGGCGCTTGAATCAGAGACTGGTCTGAAGGCTCTGCAAACGGGTTGTTGTCTTCGAACTCATTGGGATCATATGGAACAGCCGAAGTCATTGTTATGGTAGGGTGAAAGAATTTGGTGATCCTTTTGAGGGTTCAACTTTTCGCGTGGAGACTGGACACGATAAGGAACGGAAAGAGTACCAAAAGTCGGCCAAAACAGAATGGCGAAGTTAGTACCAAATCCATGTAAACAAGGGCGATGTGTCCAACTAGATGAAGTGATCGAACATCTTTCCCTTTGAGAAGATGAAACATCTTGTCCCACGAAGATGGTGCTATTTGCTGCAAATATCCAACGGTCTGCTTTATTTCTGGTAAGACCTTTATATTTGGTCAGAAATTTTTCTCCGACCTTGGTCTGCTTGCTCTACAAAGAAAGAAGTTTTGTACACCCGGGCAAAGCTGTTCTTTTTGTATCCTATAAGTATGATTTATGTCTTAGTTGATCGAGACGGTAGCGGACGTTCTCCTCCTCAATTTATAACGAAAGAACGTCTTAAACTCGCTTGTAACTTACATAAGCAGCGAATAGACACGTCTTACAGTAGATCGATGAAATTCAATGGAGGTCAGGTGTACCATCAGAAGGAATCGAACAAGGCATGATTTAAATGTCGCTTCTTCTGCGACATTTTAATGGTGACATTTTCCTAGTGTTCATATTAAGGACATTTGTGTTTCGCATTTTCATTTTGAGATGAGATAAAAATTTAACCATGTCTGCCCCTACAGCTGTGAAACCAACCGTCGAAGATGATGAAATGATCGATGTGAATTCTATCCCCACCCAAGAGACGGAGTCCTCGGAACCTAAAGAATCATCTGGTGTGGTTTTCGATGAGGCTGGGAAACCCAAGTTCTCTGCTGCTTCTAAAACGGGGATGAAAGTGAAATTGGAATCACGTAAAGTTCCTGTTCCTCCACACAGAATGACACCATTGAAAAACACATGGCCCAAAATATATCCACCACTCGTCGATCACTTGAAATTACAAGTCCGTATGAATTTAAGAACGAAGACTGTTGAGTTAAGAACAAACACGTCCACCACTGACGTAGGAGCGTTACAGAAAGGAAGTGACTTTGTTAAGGCTTTTACTTTAGGTTTCGACGTGGACGATGCCATTGCTTTATTGAGGTTGGACGATTTGTACATCGAAACTTTCGAGATCAAAGATGTGAAGACTTTGACGGGGGATCATTTATCTAGAGCCATTGGTAGAATTGCTGGTAAAGATGGTAAAACCAAATTCGCCATAGAAAACGCTACCAGAACTAGAATAGTTTTGGCAGATTCCAAAATCCATATATTGGGAGGGTTTACTCATATAAGAATGGCAAGAGAGTCTGTGGTGTCGTTGATTTTAGGGTCACCACCAGGGAAAGTTTATGGGAATTTACGTACGGTTGCATCTCGGATGAAAGAACGTTACTGAAGAAACTTTTTTATATCCGTTGTTTTGTATATTATTAGATATCATCGAATAAATCTTTGGTAAAATCATCCACCTCTCCTTCAAACAAGTGTGGTTTCAATTCGTCCAATACCAACTCTTTTCTCATAGCATAAGCATCTTCTCCGTCTTGATAATAGGATTTTTCGATTGAAGTATTCTCAAACCTCAACGTGTCTCTGTATAAATGTAGGGCTGCTCTATTGGACTTTCTTACGTGTAATGATACATATTTTGCCCCAAACGTTTCACATAACGCAAATAACGATTGTCTCATCAATCTACCTGCCAACCCCATTCTCCTATAGGTTCTCATAACTGACAAAGATGTGATATGTCCATGAGGAGTCTTGTCATCGGCTTCAGGATCGTCTTCCATCTTAGCCAAGACGTAACCTACTATCTTCTCTCCTTGTCTGACGTATGCAGTGTCTCCTTTAGGATCTTTCACCTCGATTTCTTCTAGGTTAATTTCATCGTCTTCCTCATTTATATCGTCGTATGTGGTGGCAACAAAACTCCCCTGAGGCCATGATAAAGCATGATACATATAATACTTTGCTAAATAGTTCTCAGGAAGGTTGTTGAGATTGGCGTTTTGTATGGCCTGTATATCGTAGATATCTGCTTGTCGAATCTTAATACCCATGCTGCTGTGCTGAATGAATTCAGAAAAAAAAATTGATCGCGGAAGAATAACCTGAGAATCTACCCCGGTTGTAAGAGCTGGAACGAGTGGAGGACCATGGAACTCTTATTCGTGTATATTGTGACTGGAGTTTGTCTCTTTATCTTATCTATATAGTTGCACAAAGAGTGTTCTCACCGGCTCTCTCTCATTATAACCAGATCATCAAATTTGATCAAGAAAACAGTTCTTAGCGGACAGTCGTCTTTGGGCATGGAATGGGCACTAACATCTGCGTAAAAGCCCGAAGAGTCTAAAGCACCTTCTATTATCCCTGCCACAAACGCTGAACAGTTCAAGTTGCCGTAATCTTTCGGAACATTGATAAATTTCGACATCATTGGACAATTATCTATAATCATGTACTCATTATTGACGTCTTGTGATTTTTCCAATTCATTGGCAATGTATCCGAAAATAGCCTTCCATAATGACGAGTGGATAAACTGTAGCATCTCCACAATCTTGGTTTCTCTTTTGCTGTACTTCAATCCTTCTCTGATCTTTACCAATTCAAGGTACTTTTGTCCCACCAGGTATCCTAGCCCATTTAATCTATTTTCAAGATCTTGTATGCCTTTTGAATGTTTATGGCTCCAGTTCACTATTTCACAGAAAAGAAACGAAAGTGACGAGAGGTTGATTTCAAACACCTTCTTGTTTAGGCTCTTATCATAATTGGAATTGGCAGACGTGGGCGTGAGATTGATGGTTTTCTTGTTCATTAGAATACTAGATGTTTCGGCGGTGATCTCATTGGAGCTTGCCCCTTCTGCAGGGTTATATCCGAAACCACTTCTATTCGTGTCGTGGATTGTCATGTTAGCCATGGATGTACGTATGGAGGGTAGTATGTTGTTGGACATTGTGGTCTACGATAGAAACAAAAATACCCTTTGATTTTTTTGCTGTGTGAATTTCGCGATTACTGCAAAATAAACCTAAACATGGAAATGTTTTTAGAGATCAATGAGACAAAACCTAAAAAGTATCTTACCTGTGTTACAAATTTGTGTCGCATGAGACTAACGGCCTAGAGAACTTGAGTGTTAAATTCCAGCTACCACACAGTCAATCGATTGTTAAGCCTACAGAGTTCAATATTCAAGACCTTCGAGATGTGTTCGACAGGTCTGATGATGGCGGCAAAGTGACGAAGCTTTGGAAAAAACCGGCGCTTCAAGAACAGGGTCTACCCAAAAGCCGCCTCAGTACCTTGGAGAATAAATCTGCTCTGAAGGTTGGCATCGAAACCTTCGAGCTGAGGGTACAAGAACTAGCAAAGAATTCACCTGGTGAGACACAGGCTGTGATCGCGAGACTTAACACATCCAACCCAGCGAGGGCTTCGGTGAAGACAAAACGTTCCTTTGCTATACAGCTCGACGACCGCCCCAGAAGAAAGGAGAAAGTAACGGTGGCAAGGAAAGGGCCTGCAAAAACCTTAGAAGAGGAGCCTGAACCACCTCCAAGGGTCAGCAAAGAATCGAAGAAGCAGAATGACAAGGATAGAGCAGATACCAAAGTAAACGGCAAGAGAAGAAAGAGATCGGGGACTATAAAGAAGCAGGTCACCCCCGCTAAGCTGAAGAAGCCGCCAGTGCTGAGCCAGGTAGAGAGCCTGGAAGTTACAGAAGCGCAGGATCCCATAACCACAAGGGAAACAGCGGAGAATGAAGTCCCAGAAGAAAACTTGCATCTGGGAAAAGGGGAACCAGATAAAACATTAGAACATAATGACAAACCCCGAGCCTTTTTGCCTCAAAATAAATTTGTGGTGACTATCATCCGAACCAAATATGAGACGTACACAATTAAAAAGTACCAGGAGTTGGAACCAAAAATAAGAAAAGCCGCCAGTAGAGCCGAATTAAGCCTGTTGTTCGTCATGGATAACCTCTTACTACACCTGGGTGGCCCTGCAAAGCAAAGCAAGGCATATTCGAAAGAGTAGACGGCCACATTTGCAACCATATTTTTCCTCAGGTAAGCACGCATTATGTTGCTGGATGCATGCAAAGAGTAACAAGAAAAAACGGAAATCTCAAAAACCAAAGAAAAAAACATAAAAGTGAATCATTTATTTGACTTCATTCTCGGTTCAAGACTTAATTTGACACACTAATCACTGACGTCCAGATAGTTAACTTCCAAGATTCTCCCTCGATTATTTAATTACATCATGGCACCCGGGAAAAGCGAAGAGATTCCAGTTAATGATCGAGCGGCTTCCGACACAGAACAACCAAGCGTTCAAGTTCCTAGTGTTGAAAGTTCATCTACGAAAGAGCCATCGCCCGCGGTCGACGAAGAACAACTCATGACGAAACTCAGAAATGTTCCTGTTTCTAAGTTGAAAGAAATCTTAACGGATCAAATAGATCTAGAGATCAGATTAAAACACAAGGAGCTTACGTTAACTGAGGAGGAGATCGGCAAATGTGAGAGTCAAATGATCACGCTTCGAAATTACTACAAAGTACCAGGGAAGAAGCTGATCGAAGGCGAGCCCAACGACTTCACTCTCAAGTATTACGACCTACTTAACCGGTCATTATCGATTAACTACGAACAACAACAGAATTCGGCAGGAAGTATGCCGTCACAGGCGCAGGGCGTCGACCCCATGTCGTCTGTTGGAGGGTCATTCTCCAATCCAGGACCAGGTTCAGGTCATTCATACAGAACGAGGTCTACCACATCGTCTTTGAGGCCATCAGTGAATGCCTCAGGCCAGAGGTCAGGAACCATAGGGTGTCTTTACCGAAGAACAGATGGTATAATTGTCAAGTTGACATGTCCTGATTGTAAAAGAAGTAACTTTTCATCAGCGCAGGGGTTTTTGAACCATAGCCGGATAGCTCATACACAAGAATATACCTCACAAGACGCAGCAGCCCTAATATGCGGAGAAATCCTACCAGATAACGAGCAAGATGAAGAAGGGATGGCCTCATTGAAGAGCTTGACCGAGAAAGGCCTCAACCCAAACAAAAACTTGAACGTGGATGAAATCTATTTCAATGGATTGAGCAACTCGTTGAATACGGTGCACAGAACAAGCATCGATAAGTCATTACTGCCACTAGATAGAGACGAAAATAAGGCATCAGCTACCACCACAGTTGCCAGACAACCAGAAGAAAGTGAGTTGATGAAAAAGCTCATCAAAGGTGGTGTGACCAAGGATAAAAGCAGTTATGAAGAACTCATCGAAAGCTACAAGGTAGACGCCCCAGATTTAGCGACTTTAGATTCAAGTGAAGAGGACGAAACGAAGCAAGAAGACCACAAAGAAGTACCGGATGACAAAAAAACAGAGGATATACGCAAGATGAAGAGGAGGAGATCACGAGCCAATGTGGGTATAATGAAGAGCCAGATTCAAACTGCAAAGGATGAGCCCGATCAAGAGCAAGATCAGGAAGATGATCAGGATCTCGATGATAATCAGCTTTATTCGAATGAAAGCAAGTCAAACGAGGTTGCTTCCGCTGGAAAAGAAGACCCCTTGCCGAAGATCAAACTAAGAATGAGACCAGACAAGAAGAGAAGAAAGACCTAATGGTCAGTAAGCACGAGGTCTAGGGGGTACATACGAATTTACGGTTTATCAAAAAAAAATAACATTTGTAGAAGATACCAAGGCCGCCCGGTCGAGGGAACTGCCACTAGGTAAAATCAGCCAGCGCAAACGTTTATAGAGCACAGGAGGTGCAAACAAAAACCTCAAACTCCAAGGATGTTCTAAGACAAGGGGGCAGAATAGATATTAGAGGACATCCAGCTACAACGCTTTAAGTGCGGCGGACGAAGTTCATGGGGCATGGATGGACGCTCCAAATCACAGGGGTGCATGGCCCTTCTTACAACCTTGTAGTAGGAGTTCCCAAAAGAATAGCGTCAAAAAATTAAACCCTAATAAAAAGTATCATAACCAGCGTGGTGGTGTCGCTCCAAAGAACTAAGTTTAGCTCTTGCACCCAGCAGAGGCAAGGAAGACAAAGTTAAAGCCGTTTTTGTGCCTTTGATTGCAGGCGGCTTATTACAGCGTGCGATAAGGAGTCTTTACGTTCTGTTTGACAAAGGTCCTATCCACCGATACATGTTAACAACATTGACTACATCGGGGGGTGGGTACGAGGAACTTACGCGCATCGCATCGGGTCGGCTTCCGCCACGACATTGTTCTCTGGTATAAATCTGTGGAGCTGTCCTCTTACAATTCAATATACCGTTTTGTATAACACTATTCGATGAATTTATACTTTACATTACTGTCGAAGGGTTGACTTTTTAGGGTCCAAAAGTTTCGGGGACCGCCAATCTTCTACAAGCTTTGAAAGCGGCAGAACCTAATTCTGCTCGTTTAGGTTTAGTCAGGTCACATGAGAAGGAGCGGAATGGCTGCAATTATTATTTAATTGCACTTACATTACCTTTTTTGGGTTTGAGTTTTTTGTTCCGAGGCCTAGACCCAGAACACCATAGCTGAAGGAAGTTGCAACCAGTGTTCGCTGCAACAACAGAACATTCTTGTCGTTCATCGTAGAATCAATCTGATGACGCCACCAGCAATTTTTCCGAGGAGTTTATCCGAAGTTGTTGACGGGCCAATGCACAGGGTGTGTTGTTTACCACTTAGGCGTTGATGTTTGACCGTATTTTTGATTTTGGCCTGGCAGCACTGCCATGAATAATATTTAATCTAAAATTGCTGGCATTGAACTTAAAATAGAACTGAAAAACGCGGTATAGGCCCGTCTTACCAGGACAACAATACCTCTCACTGGAGAGATGAGAGGGACGTCAGTGGCAACAGGGTTCATCATAGGCTTTGTCACGGCAGGGTTCGGTTGGGTGGGAAAACGGTGAGTTCTCCGGTAGGCGCTGTGAACTGGGGAATACGTGTTAAGCAATAGTAGATCAGCACACTGAGTGCCAGGAAATTAAGCTGACGGAGGCTTACAGCAGAGGAGTGTAGCGTTGGGAAGTGAGCTCTAGAATCCGCAAGACTTCCATTCTATGAGCTAATCTGCTACACCTAGCAAGTGCAACAGGCATCTGCAGGGCCCATCTAGATTCACCTTTGTTTACCAGGTGTTAACTTGAGACATCATGCATCGTGTCGCAGAGAGTTGGGTCTATTAATAGGTCATAGGGGCGGTAACAAACAGGAAACCCCACGCTCGCTCGCTCCCCAAGCCTATTGTAAACACACAACCCCCGTTTGCGCCACCAAAGGTGAAACAGCCGGGACACCCTTGTCGCTAAAGCAATGTTAGGGTGGAAGGCTACCTAGACCAACGGAATCCGGATACTACAGGTGAGATCTCAAAATTATGTGTTATTGCGTCATTAACCAGTTTGTATTTCCTACGCTTTTCACCTTTCATTCTTGCATCTCGGAAATACATTGTCGTAAAAGGCCATATTTTTTGTTTTTTTTGTGTTTGGATTTCTTTTTTGGAGTCTTCTTAAATTACGTAGTTAAGTCGTGGCGTGGCTCCGATAGTTTCACACAGATTGGTTCTAAAAAAAAAAAAGACCAGTCGGTTTGGTCCTTTTGTACATTTGAAGCGTTAGTTTTTTTTTTTTCCTTTTATTCTTTATAAACTCCCTTTTCCTTGCTTAGTGTCGAATATTTCAAGTCTACCACACGCCAGCTGATCCTATCACACTTCTCACTTCAGAGAACACGTAAAAAAAGCAGGTTGTTGGTTCCACTTTATGTCGTCATCTCCAAACATCTGCTCCCCTGTATCGCAGACGTCTTCAAATGATTATTTCACGTTGAAAGGTTTCCAAGCAAATCCTGTCCATACCGATACCCACAGAGGGGGGCAAACCTACACTGGACCCAACAACTTCAGTCACGACTATGCACAGACTAAAGTTGAATCAGGGCCACCAGGTGGTTCCAAACATGGGGCACTCCTTCACACATCATCTGAGAACGTCTATGACAGATTTTTCGAACAGCAACAACAGCAGCCACAGCAGAACGTTCAGTTCTCCAATACCCCCTTCACCTTCCAGCACAAGTCAAGCAGATCAAATGGCGGTTCCCCTTCTCCTTTGATGTACAAACCATATGACGAATCGTCATCTTTCCACTCCGAGTCCACCACCAGTGATTCTTTCTTTTTGAGACACAAGGGCAGAAACGATTCTGCAAATTCCACGAATACCCTTATAGATGACTTGTCGCCTGTGAGATTACAACTTGATCTCCCCAAGTTGTCCATCAGTGAAAAGACTGAACCAGGTTTCCAATCTACTGATAATACCCCCATCACCCATAATAACCACAGTAAGAACAACAGCAGCCATAGTATTCCAGCCAGAAACTCACCAGGTGTTAACCTCTATACGACGAAAGTTTCCACTCCTATGACGCCTTTGTCTCATGCATCGTCCCATGCAAATGTCAGTTCGCCAGTTTCAAGTCCCAAATTTAGATCTCATAGTCTTGGATTTGGCCAGTTCAACCACCCCACACTAACGAAGTACATGTCCAGCCCCAACATCAAAACATTCAATGATCCCCGGAGACAAACTCAAGATTGTATTTCTATGATAAAGGGCCTTTCTCCCAACATCGATTTGATCGACAACGCTGAGTTGACGGATTTGTTGTCTAAAGTTGAAGTTTTACCTGAGATTGGATTGCCCAATCTTCTTATCATAGATATCAGGCTGTTCACTGAGTATTTCAACAATCACTTCCGAAATGCCATAAACCTTTCGTTGCCATCTACGTTATTGAGAAGAAGTAACTTTTCATTCATCAGAGTTATCAACTCTTTACCTACGTACGAAAAAATGGTTCTCAAAACGTACTTCAATTTTGAACACAACAACAGAGAGAAGGAAATTATCTTGGACACCTTGGGCCAGCTCAAATGCGGCTTGAATGGGTATCCAAACATCTTGGTGTACGACAATCAACCAAACACTATGAATATGTATAACATCTTGAAAAAGATTGTTGAGCAGTTCACTCCCAGATCTCAAAGGATTTATGTTGTTAATGAAAATTTCAGTGAAATATCAGAAACTCATGTTCAATCTGGAAAGTTGGAATCAGGTAACAAGCAACATTTCAACATCAACGACTTGATTGCCAACGACACAGATGCATACAAGGAAATTGTAATAGGCGCCAATGAAAGTGCTGGATCTCATGTTTCTGAAGGGTTCAAATCAGGTAATATCAACTCCAGTCTTTCCATTAAAACAGATCATGGGTCTGAGAGAATAAGATCCCTTTCGTTGAATGAAATACCCCGTGTGAATCAGCTGGTTTCACCGGTTGAATCCAGCACACCTTTATTGTCGAACTTCAAGCTTCCATCAGTATTGGCAACAACCCCAAAATTTAAAATAAGGCATAATGAAGAGGTCATTAATGATGCAAAGTGTTTGGGTATCAGCCTTGCCGATAAATACCATAGTGATTTGCAACAATTGCCTTACTGGTTGTCTGAATCCAAAATTGATGAGCAAACTATAGTCAACCAATTCAACAAATTGGAGTCTAACGAGAAGGATAGATTGAATGATGCTTTCAGCAATCGTGGGAATGGGGGTCTTCTTGGGTCTGGCATCGAGAAGGGTTACAAGAATCGGTACAAAGACATATTGATTTTTGAACATTCTCGTGTGAAATTGAACGACTTCGGAGAGATTTTCCCTTCTAAGATCTGTGATTACATCAATGCATCATATATCAATTCTATTGAAAACATCATTCCAGACCCTGACGCATTGATGGGTAAAGAGAAGTTTTTTAAGTACATCGCCAGCCAAGGACCAATGCAGCACACTGTTGGCGATTTCTATAAGATGGTGATCAATAACGGCACTCGGATCATTGTGTCTTTAACAGATGAATGGGAAAATGGCATGGTGAAGTGTGAACCATTTTGGGCTCCAGGAACTTACAAAAGTAATGAAAACGAAATCACAGTAAGCATCAAAGGGTGTGAGAAGGTCAACAATAGTTTTCTTGTGAGACTTATTGAACTTTGCACCACTGATGGGAGTCGTACGACGAAAACGAACATTATCCAGTTTCAGTTATTGGACTGGTTAGATAATGACATCTGTGCCAGTATGGGGAACTTACTCCTCATGATAAAAATGAAGAATGAGTTGATCTCGCTGTTAGATTTAGGGGACTACGCTTCTTTAGTACATTGCTCAGCAGGTTGTGGGAGAACGGGTACTTTTATTGCGGTCGATACTTTGACGAAATTGCTTCAATTAAAGTATCCTATAGATGAAGATTCAACCTTCAAAATAGTGGATGGCTTGAGGTGTCAAAGAATATCCATGGTGCAAAACTTGAGGCAGTATATATCGATATTTGAGATTTTGATCAATGTTTTCCTCCATAAGGAAGACTCCGATATAAAATGTGAAACCATAGAACAATTCAGCAAAATGGTTAGGGAAGAAGTTTGAATTTCGAAGAGTATTACATAAAATGTGGGTAGATACAGGTTTGGTTTGTGGGTTTTCTTTATGTACGATATTAATGAATAAATGAATAGAATCAGGAAATCGGAGAATTGTGGCTCGATGCACTTTTCGTACTAGAAGAGCCGTGTGCACAACGGAGATGAAGACAAAAACGTCAACTTTATCGTCGACACAAGAAGATTGAGCCAACCCCTAAAGTCAGGCGGGGGCTCGATAAGGAGCTTCGCAGCCAATCAAGAGGCACGTTAAGTCATTAAAGTATTAGCTATCTCATTTAATTTATAATGTACACTATATTCTTACTTATGCGTTAGCAGCTAAGGTGGATTTCAAAGCAGCTGGGTTAGCACCAATAACTTTGGAGACAATTTCACCGTTCTTGAAGAACAAGACAGTTGGCATAGAAGTGACTTCGTATTCACTGGCAATGGAACCGAAATCATCGACATCGACTTTGATGAACTTAGCGGATTCATATTCCTTGGAGAATTTGTCCAACAATGGGGCAATCATTTTACAAGGTCCACACCAAGTGGCGAAGAAGTCAACAACGACTAATCCGTCGTGTTTTAAAGCTTCATCGAATTCTTGTTTGTTAGCAATAGTGGCAACCATTTTGTTATGTATATGTCGGTGTATATTCGAGAACGAAAATTAAGTGCACCACAGCGATGTGGCGGGTATTTATAGTCGACGTATTATTTTGGTCACGTGACTGAGTCTAGAGCGCAAGCTTACAAATATCCGTTTGGTGCGGTATATCCAGTACGGTATTAATGGCAAAGCGTATAAATGTGGGATAATCCTTACAAACAAGTTAGTTAAGGTCATTTATTCCGTGCGTAATGTTACATATAATTACAAATAGTTGTAGATAACGGATACAGGGTATGTCACATCACTCCAATGTGCTTCCACGGGTACATGAAAGTCGTGTTCTTGAGTCAAGATGCATTCATACATCTTATATTTGAATGTCAAATAATCCCCTGTCAATCCAGGTTCTTTAGTGATATCTCTATGCTTGGCCAATTCCTTGATGAACAAGTCAAATTTCTTTAACGCTTGCGACGTGTTGACTTCGTCGATTCCTTGTGGCGTTATTGCTATCTTATCGATGCCCTGAATCACATCGCAGGTGTCTTCTTGAAATTTAACGATGTTTCTGATACTTTCTACCGATACCCCAGCAGTCAAGATTTCGGGGTCGTTCACAATGGAACCATCGACAGTAGCAGGAAGCCCTTTGTATTGGTAGGCTTGTGTGAATATGTACCAAAAAGGTATGGGGTTGAACTGATAATTGACGCCTACTCTGTCTCTGGTGACAATGAACTGTATCGTGGGTAAAATCTCTAACCATTTCATGATCAAATCGTATCTGATAGCTTCAGTTCCCTGAATTTCATTGATGTAGTGATTGATCTCATACTTGTTGAGTTTCACTTCAAACAACCGCACCTCTGCTTCGGGGACAAAGCCATATATGCTAACAAACCGTTGTACTGAAGAGATATCCGAATATTGGATGCAGACTTCAGTCGGTTTGTCCGATTGCGTGGGACCACCCAGGTACTTCAATATCACATCGTTAGTGGATCTATCCACGTCAAAGTAAGCATTGTTTGATGCCAGGTGGTTAGCAAGGTCCAAAAGCGGCACGAGGGTGGTGTTGACTACAAAATCGTCACTTCCCTGAGAATTCCCACCTTCTTTGGGTGCCCTGGGGATCTCCAACACTCGGGACTGAATCACTCTATAAATGTGATAGTACTCTTCGAATGTAGGCACCACAATATCAGGTGTCTGTTGCTTAAGAGACCGCTCAATGGCCTGGTACTTGGTCTTGAGATCCTGCAACCGCCTTTTCTCCACATCAAATAAGAAGTCATGGTCCAGGGTGTTTCCATTCTCTGAAACCTTGCTTAAGTCCAACATCCCTACATCAGTTCCACTCAAAACTTCCAAGTAGAATTCAATTTCTTGTACTGGACAGTGCTCATTGAATAGATCCCGATTGGTTATAACAATCATGAAACTGAACAAAACGTCAACCACAATTTCCGTCTCGCCAAGACCCTTACAATTGGAAAGTACCTGCTTGACTATATTCCCGGCCTCAGGGTCTACTTTCTTCAAGGTTTCGAACCTTTGCATCAACGAATCAAGGTCAAATGTAATGGCACTTGGAACCCTGGCAATGATTAGATCTTCCACCTGCTCATCGCTGTGGAAGAACAAGCCGGTTCCACCTAACTCACTGGGTGCCACCCTCAAACGAGGATCCACCCTGATACCAAAAGAGCTGAAGTGTTCCCTATCGAAACCATCGACTAGGATTTGTTCTTCAGCGAGTGGTTGCATGTTTGTTACCAAAAGTGTAGTTTTTGTCATTTTGTTTTTCCAGTTTTTCGGGTGAACTACTTACGGGGCAATGCCTCTCTTTTGATGACTTTCGAAGATAAGCCCAAATTGCTCTGCATAGTTTTGTGCTATTATGGGCTCCACAAATGGCAATGATTGCACATTCAATTTTCCGGGGGTTCACGCTTTGACGTATCAAGTGGATGCCAAGTAAGTGGCTCATGCAGTCAGATGTGGCCATCTTCGGAGACACAAGGCTGCAAAATCGACCACTAGGAGCCTCCAACTCGATTTTGAAACAGGTAAACCATGACTTGCTTACAAAGGTGTTAGCTGGTTCCAGAACTGCTACCTTAGTTCCAGCTCGTTCTGAAATGTTCCTGCTAGGCACTAACCCAATTTGTACGTGGAAATGGTTTTGCAACTAAAACCGATCGGGGTTTTCATTTTCTGCGAACGTCTAAAAATTTTTTCCTTCTTTTTCTATCCTTCAATTTAACTACTACATAACTAGCACATAGCAATGTCGTGGGATGACGAAGACTTTGATATCCCTACTAAAGGGGCTGCTGCTGACTCTTGGGAAGAGGGCATTGAAGATGATGATCCAATATTAGAATCCTGGGATGTTGACGAAGAAGAGGAAGAGCGTAAGAAGAAAGAAGCTGCAGCAAAGAAGAAAGCTGAATTAGAAGCTTTACATAAGAAACAAGCAGAAGCCAAGGCTAAAAAGGCTGCTGGTAAGTCCAACGAAAAAGTGTTGTTGGACATCGACAAGGTTGATGAGAAAACTAGACTCGAGTTGTTAAGAAAGGCTGAGTTGTCTTCCGATTTAAAGAATGCCAGTGATTTGTTTGGGGACTTATCCGTCCATGATGACGACATGCTTGCTCATCCAAGGGAAAGGGCCGCCAAAGCTGCTGGTAATGCTGAACCCAAGTCCCAAGTCAACCTCACTAAAGACACACCTTTAGAGGCCCACCCTATCTTCCATCCGGAGAGTAAGCAGGATTATGAGAAGTTAAGAAAGGCATTGAGCACCACTTTGCTCAAATTGGCAGATGATTCTGCTTTGAACTATGCCTCTTCTTTGGCCATTGACTTGATTAGAGACTTGACCAAGCCTTTGTCAGTTGAAAACACTAGAAAAGTCAGTTCTACTTTAAATGTGATTATCAGAGACAAGGAAAGAGCCGAAAGACAAGAAAGATTGAAGAAATCAGGTGGTACTGCTACTGGTGGTGCAGGTAAGAAGAAAGTCAAGTCCACGGTGAATCCTAATAATGGAGGTCCTTCATTCAAAAAAGATAACTTCGATGATATGGACAACATGGATTTTGGAGACGACGACTTTATGTAAACTTTCTTGGTGGATTTACGTTCATACATTTTAATAAATAAATCTAATAGAAGAAAACAGAAATTATATTGTTTAATCAGTGTAGTCAGAACAGTACGCTGGAAGTGTACCCCAAGGAGCACTCAAGTCTGGTGTAACGTATGGTCCAAAATCAGAAGCTTTAACTATAGCAGGGAGCAAAGACCCAGTACCCATAGACCAATGTGGATGGTTGATGACCCTTTGAATAGCGTAGATCAAACCACTGTGTGAAGTGAGAGAAATAATCTGGTTATCGTCGGTCGTGAATACATCGTTCAATAATAACTGTGCCCTGTAGTCAGCGTGTTGAGTGGATTCCTCTTTCGTTGCTGTCCACAATTCGTCTTCTTCAGTGAACCCGTCTTCGAAAACGGCAAATGGCCAATTCAGTTGAATGTACGTTTTATCGTGTCTCTTACTCTCGGTGGCAATGCCGTAGATCTCTCTTGCCATTTCTTTGACGGTGGGTCTTTTCAGGTTCACATCAATCAAGTTGTTCCAAGTATAATAGAATGTCTGAAGAGTCCTTCTCAAGGGTGATACGTAAAAGGAAGGAGGGATTTCAAATCCCAGACTTTCCAGGTCGGACAATGTCTGCCCCATATCTTCCGCTTGCTGCTGGCCCTTGGGTGTCAAAAGAGCATCGTACCACTCAACACCGTTAGCACCATCCTTTTCCTGGTAAACACATGTCCACTCTTTTCTGGAATAATCATTGGGTGCAACATTATGATACCCTTGTCCATGTCTTGCGAGCAAGAGCAACTTGTACTGGGACAGTGGATCCTCTTTGTTGAGCAGTGTCACCTCATTGATGACGTCCGTCCAGCTCTTACCCAGCTCGAGGCCCAAGTCACTGTTTGGCAAACTACCATCAAAGTTGGGATCGGACTGCTTAAAGTATCCTGTAATCACACTGTAGTTCCGAGGCACCTGCTGGTTATCCCCTAAAACGGTTGCAAAAAAGGTTGCATTGATGAACAGTTGCAAAAATAATTTATCAATCCGCATGATTTTATTATGTGTGTATTTCTTGGTTTTTCTGGTTTTGTTCTTTGCCTATCGATTCTGTATTTAAATAGACACAATAAACTTCGACGTCCCGATTTAAGTTTCAATTAAATTAACGGTGTTCGTTTCAGTTACATCAAATTTAGACTGTCGAGTGCCCATGCACGTGTTAAAGCCTCCTTAAACCTTACTTCCTAGTAGTTTAACGCGCTGTATTTCGGATAAACTAAAATACTGCAGACCGTGGGGTTCGGCCATGTCTAAGTTACATAGCAATACCAGAATCTATTGCCCTTGCTCCCCCAAGCGGCTGGAATATCAGATGGTGTTGTCACTGACACAAACGCGCCGACTACACCATATCAATGATTTGTCTTTTTGTCCGTCTTGTCAGGTGGTTAAATGTAGGTGGTGTTCCAAAAGTGATGTTGTTAAAAAATACTGCTGCAGTTGTTTGAACGATTACTCTGCTACGAATGAAGTTCATTGCACCAAAAATTGTTTCACATGCCCACTTTGTGAGTCCATGTTGTCTATTACCCCTATTGACGACATAGTTTATGGTATAAACGGCAAAAAGTTTCTATTCAAATGTACCTTCTGCGAATATGCATATGAAACTCAGACCATTATCAAGCCCAAACCAATCCTTGCTATCGTTAAGGAAGAATTTTCCAAGTCTAATGGTGATTTAGACCTCTTCCAAGCCATTTCGACCGCTTATGTAAACAGATCAAAATACGAGACTTTGAAGGAACTGCTATTGAAGGACCTTCGAAACGGGATCAAGTTCGGCGGACTTTCGCAAGATGTGATACGACAATTGAGAGATCTCAAAGTGCCAGTTCCACGTAGTGATGATTTCATCGAACTAGACGATTTGAGGATGTCTCTTGACGCAATAAAGCCGTTCAAGTTGGACGAAGAAGCTGAGTTATCTCCTACTAAGGAGTATTCAAATCCAAAAAAGACCATTCCTTTCAACATGTTCGGGTCAAGAAACCTACCAATCCCCAAGAGATTATCTACAAGAAGATCAATCAAGTGCTGTGATTGTAACCACACGCTTCTTATGCCCAACGAAGAACTTTTGTCAACGAAGTTCCTAACGAGATGGAACGCAAATGAATTCTTACCACTGATATCCGTTACAGCAGTTCAAGGGCCACTACCCACATCGCTAGAGGCTGGGAAAGCGTATAACTTCCTCATCAACATGGTGAATCCTTTGCTTCAGCCGGTCAAAGTCGGCTTTTCATCTCCCTTCAAATACAGCAACGACGGTGTTCACATACAAACCACTATCCCAATAACCAATATAAAGATGAGTGGATTGGATCCCAAGGGACATGTACTTCGAGGTATACCTACATCGCAGTTGACTAGGGAGACCAAGATCAGTAGAGCCGAGTTGATGATGAGAACCGGAAGGGCTGCAACTGCTGGGAAGAATCAGGATACTTCCATCGACTTTTTGGAATCTCTAGTGGACAGCAACGACAATTGGTATCTGGTGCCCATCGAATTAGCTGTCACCACGGAAGCCAAGTATGTGAACCAGATCAAGGTACCCATCTACATTACGTTGCTCTCGACAGTCCCTGAGCCCATGAAAGTGTTGAAGCTATCAAAAACAGAGTTGAATGTGGGATTTTGGTCCGTAGCTCTTCTTGGGCCTTTCGACATCACTCATTAACCATTGCATTTACATTCATTACACAAAAGCATTATACATAGCATTTTCAAGTCAATAAGGCATCGTAAAATGGCATCGTTCAAAAGTCTAGTATCAAAACTCCTGCAACCTTCGATAAGTGTCGCGTATCTAAGGTGTCATTATCTTCAGCGCTCGCATTCACACTGTCATATTGTGTTTGTTGTTGCGTTGGCATCTCTTCTTCCATCAACGTTATATCAGGCACTTCTTCCTCTGGGTCAGCTTCCAATGCTCTGGCAGCATCCACATTGTCTATCCCATCCACCTGATGAATCTTGTCCCCCTCCAAGATTCTCTCTTCGTTTGATCTTATGATAGCTTCGTTAATAAAAAGTCGAACATATTGCGCTGAAAGCTGGAGCGTTTTCTGTGTGAGCCTTGTTTCTTGGTCCTTGAATGCCACTTCATGGAAAAGCCGTGATATGGTCTTCAAATTGACTATAGTATCGTTTGACATGAACGCGTTGTAGTATCAAACATAAAGAAAAAAAAGTAGTTGCGAAAATCGTCGTTTTTTATATACAATGACAGAACTGTCTGATAATAGCAGGGTTCACACAAATTTTTTATACCTTCACATATCCTTAGTGTGATCTCTTCTCACTAGGATCAATGGCAAACACTTTGTCGGGGTTCATGATCCTCAATGGATCAATGTGTACTTTGACGTTCCTCATGAGATCCACTGCATCTTCACCTAGTTCTTCCACTAAAAACTGCCTCTTACCTAATCCGACGCCATGCTCTCCTGTACAAGTCCCCTCATAGGCAATGGCCCTACGAACCATGTTATCAACCACTTCCTCTGCCAAATCTCTTTGGTCAGGCCTGTATAAAATGAAGCTATGGGCGTTCCCATCTCCAATGTGTGCAACCAAGGTATTCTGTAATCCATGCTTGTCGATATCACTCTTCGTTTCTTCCAAAAACTCGGGGAGCTTAGAAACGGGGACGGCTGCATCTGTAGTCCAAAGCTGAATAGAAGGGTCCAATGCTCTCCCCTGATTGATCGTTGACCACAAGGCCACTTTCCTAGCAGACCATAACTCCGTAGTCTCTTCGTCTGAGGAAGCGAATTGAAAATCAACTGAATTGTGCTCTTTACAAAGGTCTCGGACTTGTCCTACTAATGATGACACCACCGTATCATTGGAACCTCCAATTTTAAGAAACAAAGTAGGTTTCTCTGTCCATTTTCTTGTGGTCTCACCAGTCTTATTGATGCACTCCATCATTTTGTCATCTAATAGTTCAACCGCATTCAATTGCATGCCACTGAGCAAGAAACTATTCACGGCGTTGGCGGCATTATCAATAGAATCGAAAGGAACTACCGCTACTCTCTCTACTTTGGGCTTAACATAAAGCTTCAAAGTGGCTTCGGTGATAATACCCAATGTCCCTTCACTTCCGACGAACAAACCATTCAAATTGTATCCAGCACTAGACTTTCTTGGCCGTTGTTTGGTTTTGATGATGGTCCCATCAGCAAGCACCACCGTCAAACTCAAGATGTTCTTGTAACACTCTCCGTATTTCGATGCATTTGTACCAGAAGCGTTATTGGCACAAATACCACCAATGGTGGCTCCGGGCCCAGGATCAATAGGGAAAAGAAGATGGTCTTCATCCAAAATGTCGGCCAACGTTTCCCACCCTATCCCAGCTTGCACCTTGGCATCAAGATCGAGTTTATTCACTTCTAGAACCTGGTCCATTAATGATAAATCAACACAGACTCCGCACCGAGTATTGACAAAGTGACCTTCTAATGATGATTTTCCACTGATGGGGACCACGGGCACTCGATAATTATGCAAAATCTTCATTATCTGAGATACTTCCTCTGTCAGTCTGGGGTATATCACGTATTGGGGTCTTTCATTCTTTTCAGGGTGGTAGGAGTTGAAATACGTATCTGTGTGAGAATCTATGTCTTCGCCGGTATTGTTTATCACCAATGTCTCATCTTCTATATCAGGAGCGTTTTGCTTGAACACTTGACGGACCTCGTCAATTGCTTTCCCCAATTCTTTTTCATCAGCATACTTTGGTGGTTTGAGCTTTTCGAGCTTCAAAGTAGACAGTGTCCTATTTTCAAGATCTGTTTGGTACATGTACGCTCCAAAAACAGCACCCAGAGTGAAAAGTGCAGTCGAGCTGAAGAGACCTCGAGAACCGGTTGGTTTGGGCGGTGGCTTTGGTGCCGTAGAGTACCGCTGGGCTCGCATTAGTAGCTTGGAATTGACAAACCGACCGGGGTTGAACAATCTGTACATGCTAAATGCGTTGAGTATAATTAAAAATCTCAACGGATTTAAAATAGTACAATTTGGGGTAGATTGAAATCTATACACTTCGGTTGGTTTATACACGAGACAAATTTATACATTAGTGATATTGACGTTTGTGATATACATATACTAGTTTTTGACAACTTGAACAATGTCCTCCTCAATTACCTTGACCACCTCCGAACATATTTCTTAAAGCCGGGTTGTTCATCAACTCTGACATATCAGGTAATTGACCATTTTCTCCCCCTAACCCAAGACTAGAAGCCATGTTCTTCACCATTGGGTTATCCATCATGCTTCTCATGGCATCAGGGTTCAGCATCATTTGTTGAGCAGCTTGCATGATTGAAGGGTTGCTCATCATTTCACTCAAAGAAGGCATACCACCTGCTCCTCCACCAAACATACTAGCCAAGTCTGGTAATCCCCCAGCACCTGCGCCTGCACCAGCACCTGCACTGGATCCAGATCCTGAATCAGATGTTTCGGCCCCTTTAGTAGAAGAAAGTTCAGAAGCTGGCATATTCTTTTCCAATTCTTCCTCCACTCTCTTTTTAGCGGTCTCGTAGCCCCTAGCCATGGCAGCTGATTTGGCATCACCTTCGACTTCTAATCCCTTTTTGTATGCTTCCATGGCGGCTTTGGCATCCCCCAAAGCGTATTTAGCCAATCCTAATCTGGAGTAGGATTTGGAGAAGTTTGGATCCACTTCAATGGCCTTATTTGCATCTTCAACAGCTTTGTCGTGGTTCAAGTTGGAAGAATAAGCGGCAGCTCTGTTTGATAAGTACACCACATTATTTCCATCCAATTCAATGGCTTGGGTGTATTTTTCGATTGCCTCTCCGAAGTTTCTGGCGGCCATGGCTCTGTTACCTTCTAACTTCAAGGAGTCAGCTAACGCCTTGGTATCAGAACTTACTTCTTCTTCTTCTTCGACAGACTTGGACCCAGAACCAGAGACGGCGGCAGCACTCGAGCCGGTGATGCCAGCAGTAAATAAGTCAGCTAAGGACTTGCCCCCCAATTTGCTAGGCTTAGCGTCTTTATCGACTTCAAAGGCATCTGCTATACAGTCAATGGCCACGTCCATAGAGTCAGCATAATCTTCGGCAATAGACTTGTCTTCAACGGAGGATTTCAAGAATCCAATGATAGACAACGCGATATCTTTTTTATCAACTGTCATGGTAGTTATAGTGTGTTTGAACGCTGTAAAAGAACCTATCTAAATAGCTGCCTGAATCAATGACACGAATTGAACACCTTTTTATTTTGCCTGGGCTAAGGCGCGAAACGAGGGACAAACTCGTTCTGGAAGTTTCCAGGGCGGGCCCGCAAATTGGCTGCTAAAATAAAGAGAAAATTCGATTATCAAGAAATTCGGTTGATGCCCTACACACCGACGTCTATATGGAAGCTCGAAGCCTATCTAGCTGGTACTTCCGTTGCTTCAAACGGACCAATTGACTCTGTGCAAACTCCTTAAATCCGTAGTTGATGAACTTGCTTTTGAATTTGAAAAATCGAGATATCTCAAGAGCTACCATTTCGTGCTCCAATTTAATCTCCCCATTGAGATTCATGATTCTCTTGACCTCCTCTGCTTTAACTAAAAGTAGCCTCCTGTACCGAGACTTCTTGTTCTCTAAACCGAACCCGAAAAAACTGGTTCCCGAGCTGGTGGTATCGCTGGAATCAGACTTCGTAGGGTTGATGGACAAGTCCACAGGCGATGGTGGCAGATGAACCTGCTCTAAAGATACAGGGGGTGACAGGGGTGTGGCATCAACCTGCTTATGGTCGTCGATTTCGTCACTGACGCCATGTGAATGAATGTTCGCTCTGCTCTCGTGCCGCCTGAGCTCGTTATTTATGCTTCGTATTTTCTCGTATATCTCTCTCCATTCTTGTAGCTTCTCTAGTACTTTGCAACCACTATCAATCAAGCTGGTTGTACAAACATCGATCCACTGGATGTGATTTCGTAACACATCGTACAGGTCTGTCTGTTCGTATTCTCCGATGAACGTGAGCTTGGCCAGACCGAGGCTTGAAACATCACTGCTGGCAAGCTTGACCAATAATCTATCCAAACAAACTCTAGCGTCCGTGGTTTTGAGGTTGTAAACACTAAGAAGTTTAGTGAGGCCGGTCACGGTGGTTCTGTAGTGTCTCAAATCCTGGATGGAGTAGTTGAGAAAGGTCTCGATCTCCATGATCTGGTTATTTGAAAGCATTACGTCTCCGAGGTTCCGCTTAGTAGTCTCTTGGTTCTTACTCACTTCCCTCATGATCTGAAACGCCAGCTTCTTCTTGTTTTCGTTATATGTGAATGTTTGAACAAAACTATCTTGGGTCTCTGACGAATACAAACTCAACGATCCAAGAAACATGTTGATTGTCTCCAAAAGCCTGTTAACCCTGTACTTAGAATACGCTGGCACAGTTTGCTTATCTGCTTTGAAATCCATCCACAAGTAGTCTCCCTTGGGGAGGACGCAAAATGGATTCTTCAATGTGAACACTTGGACCATTTGCCTCAATTTATCCAAGGTTTCCATCTGAGTATGCTCTTCACCGTTGCGTTCTCGGAATCTGAAGAAGACCACCCAATCTTTAGAACTAGTGTCAAATTTGGCGTTGGTCGCTACCACTTTGGTGCAGTCAGTGTCATTAGCCTCTGGTACCTTGTTCTTGAATGTGTAGTCGTATACCACCTTTTCTATCAATTTAAACTCTTTACTTTGAGCCGTGGGCTTCCCTGCCAGAAAACTTAGGTAATCGAACACATTATAGTAGTTTTTGGGTTCTTCTGCCTGAAAATCCAACCTGTCATCTGCCAACAAGTCTTGCAAATTAGAAATCCGGCTATACTTCACGTACAACGTCAAAGGGCACATTGATTTCTTATTAAACTGGTTAACATTGACGAGATTTAAATCTTGGTTCAAAATCTCGGACTCCTTGAGCCCTTTCAAGATAACATGGAGCAAAGTGTTGCCGGTCTTATCCAAATGATCATCAAAATCAATCCTACCACTCCTTGAACATAGACCGTACACACATTTAAAAGCGGTGATAATAAGGTTGGTATAATTTACATGGTCGTAGCATCGGCATATGCTGAACAAAGGAGTGTGGTGATTGTTGTCTTTGATCTTCCAGTTAATAAGGTGGCCCACCCTCGAAAGAACATCCAAATCGTGGAACAAATAGTGTCCCACTGTCCTGCCTGTGAGGTCCGGTTGATTCAAGTAAGCCACTTGTTCTTTTAATGTGGTTGAGTCGAACAACACATCGACGATCAATCTTGAAGACTCTAACTCTTCGTTTGAAAGCGACACCATCAATAGATTTTGGCCGGTAGTGGTGTTTTTATCAAATAAAATATCCTCCACAGAGAACCACTCTTGGTTGGTTTCCATAAGGATCCTGAACGCCTCGAACTCTTTCGACTTGATAGCAAACATTAAACAGCTTTCACCATTGATGTTTCTGCTTTTCAAAAAGTGTTTTATTGGCAACTCTCCATGAGGGTATTCCTCACTGACTGTGCTCAAGGTATGCTGGAGCCTCTCGATCTCTCGTTTTTGGATGATAGACCAAAATTCATAATTGATTTGAGACGCAGTGGTAAGGTCTCGTACATCGTCTGATTGATTATCCGAGGGCGAAAGGTGGTAAATAACAGCATCTAGGTTGCTGAGGATATAGTTGAAATACCCGTCGGTAGAATAGTCAGTGGCACTGAAGTGCCTTACGTAATGAAGATGGGCCTCTAAGTTGGCGACTTTGGAATGAACAATGACCATGATAAGCATCCCCACCAACGCGTCTGCATCTACGATCAATTCGTCAGAAGATGTCTCTTTTTCGGCATCAGTATCAGTGTATCTGGCATTGTTACTGGAAGATGTACCTTCTTGGTCCGTTAATATCTTTACAACGTTGGTGATGATTTCCTTTTTCCCTTGCAGATTCACTATGGAAGTATCCGATAACTTTGAAAACTCATTGATGGCCAAAGATATTCGACGAAGTACCACATTGATATGCCATGGTTTAGTCACCGGAATATCCAACTGGTTTAGTGATAGACAGGACAACTGGTTATACTTCGAATGCGTAAGGTGCTTTATTGCTTCTGGATCGAAGCTTTGCTTCCCTTCATTGGGCCTATTGAATTGAAAGAGCAACTGTGCCCAGACTTTATCGTACATGTTCATTTCAACATACTCATAAACCAACTTGTTCAAATCAATATCTGGGTTGCTGGACAATAATGCCTTGATCAACTGAAATGCCTTCTCAGATTCGGGATTGTCTGCTTTTATACTTTCCAGGATGATCATGTAAGCATCGTCCACCATCCTGTGAAACTCCTCCTTGATAAATGACAAGGTCTTTTTCGTTTGTGTTCGGAGTGAATCGTAATCTCGATTGTTGTGATGAAAAAGCTTATAGTACTTCTCTGACACCGCTTTGGATAAAAGGGGGATGTTTCGAAGAAGCATCTCGAATGTTATAGTGGAAGACGAGCTGACCCCTGTGACGGCTGTCCCGAATGTGTTTTGCAGTGTGATAGATGTGGTCCTTGGTCGCGTTGTCGTCTGTTCGACATCATTGGGCGTGCTGATGAACTTTGGATCCATATAATCAGTGATACTCAAGAAATTGCTCCCTATCAACGAATCTTCAATGTAGATTAACGTATACTTGGCAAATTTTGGTAGGTAGTCACACAATGAGGTGAACTGTCCGAATCCAAGGATTCTGAGCCGTAAAGACTTCTTGAAGCCTTTTCCTGTAAAGATCATGCCGTTTTTGAGTAACACTTGTTTCTGGTTCAAAGTGTAGTACACAATCAGTTGATTCTTGGACGAGTTGCCACTGTTGAAGGATGGGATGCTACTCCGAAGAACGTGAGATTGAATGAAGTCTTCACTGGTGTAGCACAAGTCTCTCAAAAATTGTTTGCTGGAGCCACTGGCTGTGGCAGGGTCGTACGCTTCTTGAAGGGTATAAGACGGCGGCACCAAGATAGTATAATCGCTATGGGTTTTCGCTAGCTCCAAGACTGTCTGCTTAAATGGGGCCTTGTCATGATGTGGATTGTTGAATATGCAATTGAGGTACACATTAAACAAAGGAGGTAATGGCCCATTTAATGGAGGTGCCATACTTGAGCAGAAATATTATCTTCAGTGCGCAGACGAATTTGCAGCTTAGTGCAATACAGCGGTGAGAATAGACGTCAGTGAAGCGATATTAGGCAATGAAGGACAGACAGATAGCCTGAGTACCAACCCGAACAATGAGGGCCCCTGTCTTGTGATCAAATTAGGGCCTCTATGTCTTATTGTAGCTCTCCAGGTTCTTATCTAAACTGCAGTTCATTATTTGTGAATTTTGTATTTAATGTTTAGTAGTCAACTGCGGTCATTGAATATATAAGATCCTAGGCCAACCCTAACCAGTGGTAAACTCTCACTTATTTCTCTTAGGTAAACCACTCAACGAAGGCAAGAATATTCTTGCAACCGAATAAAAGCTTTTCGAACAAAAATATGTCGCTGATGCTAAGTTCCAGGGTTTAGAAATCAAAGTCCACCTGCTCCTACCGCTTCCACTATGCTTCTCTCCATGTCCTCCTGAATGAGCTGTGTATTCGAGTTGCACCCATGAAACGTGACTGACGTTTCAGGGAAGTTATGCTTTATACGGTGATATATATTTCTGACAAGGAAACATGTAACTAAATACCGGCAGCTACCTTTTCCTGTTCGCTTCAACACCCGGTGCTCCCACGTTCTTGTATATCCGGATTTGCATAAAGCCAGACAGTAGCTTCTAATATCTTCGGCTCTTCACTGCTGTGCTCCCGTCATTCAAAAAACCCGCCATCTTTCCCTACCTCTTCATCGATCAACGTCCCCTCGTCGATAGAACATTCGCAAAGGAGGGACCTCATCCCCCATGACGCAGTAGGACAATCCTGGTACATGAAGGTGCTCATGTAAAAGTTTCACTGCTTCAATTATAGTTTCTTGCTCGTCTGCTGGGAGGGTTTTACATCTATAAGCCATTGCAGCAACTGTGCGTGGTATATCTTCGTATGCGATTACCGCCGTAGAGATAGGAACAACTTTCTCCTTACGAAGGGCCTCTTTCCAATCCTCACCCTCTACATTCAACTTCAACAAGATGGTTGTTTCAATATCGCTTACCATGCACACATTGGCTTTTGCATCAATAAGGCAACCAACTAAGTGGTTAAGAACGGTTTCGTAATAGATTTGTTCTGGGCCTGACATTTCTTCCCTCTTCTTGACCTCTCCATCTTTGACAAACACATTCAACCCAGTAAACTTCACTTCCACCAAGAACTTAGGTGCTTCTATTTGAGAGCGATTATCATCACTTTTCATAATCAAGAAATCAGGTCTTAGAGGTGAACCGGGGATGTTTATATCCCTGCCGAAGGTTACACCTAAATTGGCCAAATCAAACACACTCTTGATAGGTGAGACAATATAGTCTTGAAATACATCAGTGGGAGTTGGTCTGGGTCGACCTGTCACCATCTATGCACCTACTACTGATAAAGACTTTGTTTTGTTACTATATTTAGGGATGGGATATTCTTATCGTAGCTAAGTGATTCTAAGAAACCGCTATGAATCAATAACCAGTTATGTAATTGAAGATGTTGTCTATTCAATGAATATGGATTACCCAACTAATTATTTGGATCGTCTTTTGCCCCTGTATAAATACTTCACTTTGAACCAAAGTGATACATCGTTTCATCCCCTCACTTATACATCAAAGTGATACATCGACTGATGGATTCCCCTAAGTGATACATCGCCTGGGCTATGCTGCGCGTCGGCTACGTATACACTTAGGAGCTGGTCTCCTGTAACCTGGCAATGTTTCCTGCAGACCCATTGGCAAAGGCCGTAGTCACAGGCTTGATAGGATAATGCACCTTATCTGGGATATGATCAGGAGACCCAAATCCACCACCACCCGGAGTCATAATCACAATCCTGTCACCCTTTGCAGCCGTGAAACTACTCTTACCAGCTAAAGATTTGGTCTTGTAGCCATCCTTGGTCTTTTTGTACCAAATGTTTCTTCCTCTCAAGCCATCGCTACCACCTTTCATCCCAAATGGAGCCAACGCTCTTCTTTCCATCAAACAAGTGACTTGAAGGTTGGGGTAAGTGAATTCGATATCTCTGATAACCCCATCACCACCTTGGTTGTAACCATCACCACCGGAACCGTACCTGATCCCAAATTGGTGGACAATAACCGGGTACCGTCTTTCAAAGATCTCTGTGTCTGTCATTCTTGTGTTAGTGGTATGAACTTGAACAGCCGATTGTGCCTTTTGTGGGGGCTCATTTCCAGTGACGGCTATGGCACCGGATCCTCCACAAATGGTTTCGTAGTACCCAAAGATAATGCCATTTTCTTTGTCAGTGGTACCGAAGGTCAAGTTGTTACACGTCCCTTGTGAAGCAGCAGCAGCCTCGAAAGCCTTCAACACCACGTCGATGATCCTTTGTGTGGTTTCCACATTTCCTCCCACCACAGCAGCCTCAAACGAAGGATCCACCACCGACCCGGGTCTCGTCTTTAAGGTGATTGGAATCAAGCACCCGTTGTTCAAGGGGATATCACTGCTAATCAAGGACCTCAACACGTACAAAATAGCGGAGTACACAATGGCTGTTGGAGCATTCAAATTGCCATGCATCTCGTCACCAGATTCTGTCAAGTCAAACACCGCATCCCCAGTTTCTGGATTGATGGATATTTGAAGAGAAATGGGAGTTCCGTCATCTAAGTAGTCGATGGCTTTCATGCTGTTCCCTTCAAATTTTTTGTGGGCCAATTTCAACAAGTTTCTAACAGCCAACTCTGCTGTGGATTGAATTCCAAGCATGTACAAGTCAATGACTGGTTTGGTGAAATCATCTACCAAAGATGATAATAAGGTAATACCTTTGTAATTGGCAGCAACCTGCGCTTTCAAATCACTAATAACATCGCTTAGCGCTCTGCTTCCGGACCCATTAGGCAATTTAGCTGGCTCGTCATAGAAGAGTCTCACCACACCTTCTTCATCAAATTTTCCTTCGAGACATAGCTTATAAGTAGTGATCGCAGCACCTTCATCGGCAATGGTGGTGGAGTTGCTGGGCATTGACCCAGCAGAAATCCCACCGATGTCTGCATGATGTCCTCTGGAAGCAACCCAAAACATGGGGATGTTGTTGGAATCTAAAACTGGAGTGACAACAGTGACATCAGGTAAATGGCTCCCACCAGCGCTCGGGTGGTTAGTGACTAGAACATCACCCGGTTTTAAGTTGTAAGTCCCGTCTTCTCGTTTATACATTTCCATTTGTTTTTTAACAGCGTAACTCATGGATCCCACATGGATAGGAATGTGTGGTGCTTGACTGATGAGACTTCCATCAGGGCCAAAAATGGCACAACTGAAATCCAACCTTTCTTTGATATTGGTAGAAATAGCCGTCTGTTGTAAGGTTTTACCCATCTGTTCGGCGATGGACACGAATCTATGGCCAAACACAGATAATTGGATGGGATCAATGATGGTGCTTGAAATATCAGGTCGTTTTTCACTCTTGACTTCGATCAACACATGACTGGACAAAATGTTGGCCACGGTTTCAGGCTCCACTAACAAAGTTTGAGTTTCGTCCAAGATAATAGCTGGTCCTTCAACCTTACTGCCAACAGAAAGTTGCTTGAGTTGCAAGATCAAAGTGTCACGCCATCCGAATCCTTCGAAGTACACACTTTTGACTATACCTGAGGATGAGATGTTAGTTGAAGCTTTCAAACTCCTGAATTCCTTGAAAGGGTTGTGTGATACTTTTTCTTTACTTTCTACAATCAACAACACTTGAATGTCATCAACCAAAACGTCCCTGTCCAAAGTAAAACCGAACTCTTTCCTATGTCTTTCAATGAATTGCTGATCACAGTTATATTCACCTTCTATCTTATTGATAAGCAAGTGAGTATCACTTCCAACATATCTCATATTCAAGGATATCTCGACCCTGGTGTCGAAGTCAGTTAAGTCTTGTTCTCTGTAGTCCTTAAAAGCTTGTTCCACCAAGTCTGCTGTTTTGACATCGATGAAGTCAAAGTTATCGCTGCTATAAGCAACAGACGTAGGAGCTTGTTTCTCGATGACTATGTCTGCTAAGAAAATACCATACGCCGACAAAATAGACGAGTACTTGTGTATGGCTACTTGCTCAATACCCAAATTCTTGGCCAAGGCAATTGAGAATTGACCACCAGAACCTCCGAAACACGCCAAGTTGTGCTCCGACGTCCCATATCCTTTAGACTCGGTAATGGTTCTGATGGGTCTTGCCATTTGTTCCACGGCAACATTCAAGAACCCCATGGCCACTTCTTCCGCTGTGAACTGCTTCTCGGGAGGATTGTCGCTATTGATTTCTTTAGTCAACTGTTCAAACTTCACTCTAGTGGCTTCAATATCCAATGGCTCGTCTTGTTTGGGGCCAAAGATCTTAGGAAAGAACTCAGGAATTAATCTTCCCAAGAACAAGTTAGCATCAGTGACAGTCAAAGGGCCCCCCTTCTTGTAACAAGCAGGTCCCGGATCAGAACCAGCAGATTCAGGACCTACAACAAAGATTCCGTTCTTCCAGAACAACATTGACCCACCACCAGCGGCCACGGTGGAAATATCCAACTGAGGAGTCTGAAGGCTTATCTGACTGACAACGGTCTCGTAAATGTGCTCCAAAGCACCGGAGTATCTGGCCACATCAGTGGAAGTTCCACCTGCATCAAAACCAATGGTTGCCTTACCATTCTCGTCATCAAAACAAGTTTCTCCAAACCCGACCATTCCACCAGCAGGACCCGACAAAATGGCCTTTAGCCCTGTGAATTTGTACCAAGGGCATAAACCACCGTTACTTTGCATGAACAACAATTTGTTACCGAATGCATTCAAACCTCCTTCAAAACCTTTACCAAAGCCGTCAAGGTACTTCTTAATAACTGGACTCAAGTACGCGTCTGCAACAGTGGAGGAAGCACGATTAACAATACCGATCATGGGTTGCAACTCGTGACTGACGGAGACGTTGAAGCCAATTTTCTTACAGATTTCGGCCACTTTAGCCTCGTGGTTAGGGTACGCATAAGCATTAAGAAGGCACAAAGCAATGCTCCTGCATTCACCTTCTTCATATAACTGCACCAAATCCTTTTCGATTTGAGCATAATCGGGTTTTTTCAATATTCTGATAACGTCTCCAGTGGGACCTTTGACGAGGTTAGGGTCCCCACCAACATTGATGGATAACTTGCTGCCACCACCTTCACTGAACCCTTCGATGGTGACTCTTTCATCGATTTCAATCACTTTACTCTGCAAGTGCTTCAATTTCCGTGCAGTCAAATCGAACAAATGAGGTCTGGTTTGGTTCCCAATATCCAAAACATCCTTGAAGCCTTTGGTAGTCACCAAACATACAGCATCACCTTTTCTCTCTAATAAAGCATTTGTGGCCACAGTGGTCCCCATACGTATACTGTCAATGCTATCCAAATTCAATTTTTGTGATCTGGGTATCTTTGACTTATTAGCTTCTTCCAAGATGAGCCTGATACCTTCAGTTGGAGCATCTGAGTAATTTTTGGGATCAACTGACAAGAGTTTGAAAACGTAATCGGTTTGGCCCGGAATTTTGGCAATGAAATCGGTGAATGTTCCACCTCTATCAACGGCGATTTGAATACCTTTCATGTTCTCAATGTCAATAGTTTATGAAGAAGAAAGCAGGGGAAATACTGGAACTTTTATATGTAAATGATTTAGGATTTTTCATCTATAAAATCCGATAACTTGAACTGATCGGCACTAACGACCAAAACTCCCGGCCCCATACCTCTCACAGTTTTGTGGTTTATACACTACTTATTGTTGCAACGCATTAGCGTTATATAACCAAAGTATTCAATTTGCTGGTGATTTGACCATCAACAGCGTTGGATGACAGGGTAGCCGTGGAAAGTTCATCTTCGGTAAGTTTCCAGAGAGATGTCACCTTCCTCGTCTTCGTCTTCAGATTCCGATTGCCCGATCACGTTGCCTAAAGAGTCATACTGAACCGGCACCTTCTCTATCACATTTCCCAAAGCATCATACTCCACCTCGTCGTCAGATACTTCATCGCAGGAATCATCCTCCTTTTCATCACCATCATCGTCTTCCTCCAGATCGTCGTCCATCTTCCTATTCTTATTACCAACTACCCAGATATCTTCAGTTTTGGACAGTTCCTTACGCTGCTTAGTTTCCTCTTCAAGCCGTTGCAAGTACTCTTCTTCAGCTTTCTTGACCGAATCATGGTCAGTGCATTTAGAGTAGATATCTAGTAATTCCTCATTAACTTTCAAGAACGTTAAACCCCAAGTGAATTTACTGAGAATCGTTTCTGCCCAGTCTCTATGGCCCACAATCGCCAAACATGCAGCCAATGCCTCCACACAGTTTAGTCTCCAAGGCCTACCGTAGTTGACGGGATTTGTGGCAACAAAATATGGGAGAAGTCTCTCATGCTTTCCACCGATCTTATTAAACGGAATCTCATCCAAACGAGCCCAAGAACACTCCACAACCGCTGCTCCATTCTTTTCCACTACTTCCCTGTCATCGGGACAAACGACAGTCTTTCCGTTAGGTGAAACCACCACCCCTTGGAACTTTTGCCCGATCTTAAGGTTCTCAATCATTCCCATTCGTTCTAGCTTCTTCCCAGAGCATCTTTTGGGATCACAATGATCGAAGTCCCACATAGCCAACTTGAAGGGTAAATCGCTGGCCCCGACGTATTTTGTCTCTTGCCTTCCCTTCTTTGCATAGTGTACTTTGGATTTGTGGCCGTTGGATGTACGGGTCGGCTTTGTTTCTTTGATCTTATTCTTCCCCATTGGTATTATTAGTAGTAATGTCTTCGCATATTTTTTTTTTTTCATTTCTATAGAGATAATGTAGAACGTCAAACTTTTTTTTGTTTTATTTACATAAACATGACATGAAAAACTATTAGTCTAAGACTACTCTAAGTGATATAACAACAAAGGGGGAAAGATGGAAATAAGCAGTCAAACAAGTCAACGAGAGCATCAAGCACCCGGAAACATCTTTTAAGCCTCTGTTCTTTCAAAATATTACCGTACCGGAAAAAAAATACAAAAATCATTTCATTACATTAAACCATCGAATCAGGTTGGAACCAGTATCAACAAGGTATTAAAGGGATTAGAAATCTTCATCAAAAGTGAAACCAGTGTCAGGTTTTTTAGCTTCAGTGGAAGCAGAAGCCATGACACCGGCCTTTTGGTAGTCACTAACTCTCTTTTCGAAGAAATTGGTTTTACCAGCCAACGAAATGTTTTCCATGAAATCAAATGGATTAGTAGCGTTGTAGAACTTTTCGTTACCCAAGGAAACTAATAATCTGTCAGCAACAAATTCAACGTATTGGCACATCAAGCCACAATTCATACCTAACAAACTGATTGGTAAAGCGTCAGTGAAGTATTCTTTTTCAATCACAACGGCTTCAGTGATAATTCTTTCCACGATTTCAGGGTCTGGTCTATTTTGTAAGTGGGAAAATAAAAGACAAGCAAAGTCGGTGTGTAATCCTTCATCTCTACTGATCAACTCATTGGAGAAAGTTAAACCAGGCATAAGACCTCTCTTCTTTAACCAGAAAATAGAAGCAAAGGATCCACTGAAGAAGATACCTTCCACGGCAGCGAATGCGACCAATCTTTCAGCGAATAAAGCATCCTTGTCATTGATCCATCTCAAAGCCCAGTCAGCCTTTCTTTTGATTTGAGGAATCGTTTCAATGGCATTGAATAAGAAGTCGGCTTCTTTTGGATCTTTGATGTAAGTATCAATCAATAAGGAGTATGTCTCGGAGTGGATGTTTTCCATCATGATTTGGAAACCGTAGAAACATTTGGCTTCTGGAATTTGCACTTCAGCAGAAAAGTGTTCTACCAAATTTTCGTTGACAATACCATCAGAAGCAGCAAAGAAAGCCAAGATTCTAGAGACGAAGAATCTTTCGTTATCGGTCAACTTGTTGTTCCAGTCATGGGTGTCTTTACCTAAGTCGATTTCCTCAGCAGTCCAGAAAGAAGCTTCTGCTTTTTTGTACATGTGCCAAACTTCGTGGTATTTAATTGGGAATAACACAAATCTTTTGGTGTTTTCCACTAACAATGGTTCATCTTTTTCGGTTTTTTTCAATTGGTTTCTGTGAGCTTCATGCTTCTTTAAGAATTCTTTGTGAACTTGTGATGATTTTTCCTCTTCTTCCTTAGTGATTTGAATTGGGTTTAATTCTCTTTCTTTGAGAGCAGCTAATTCTTTACCACTGAAGGTAGTTTGCTCATTATCTTTGGCTTCGGCAACGGCGGCCAAGTCGTCAGTTAAGGATTTACCTTTTGGTGTTTGCATTCCGAAGTTGGAGATTTGGCTGGTTAAGCCTTTAGTAGGAGTTTCAAGTGACATGAGTTGGTGATATGAAAATGAAGGGAAGTGTTATGAAAGGGAAAAGATATTTTCTGACACTAAAAAAAGATGTTCGATGAGGAGGGAAATCACAAGTACTTTATATAGTTTCTTGAGCGATCTATTCCGTTGAACGGGCTTGTTCAAATAAACAAAGATAGAAGCAAATTACTAAGACGCCTATACAATTTTTACAAATCGCGTCAGCATTTTCCTCTTGCGTGTTTCCAACGATGACATTGGTTGGTACACGTTTAGTTCATATAGGCTTTGCCAGCACTGGAAGCCTGCCCTTGGCTGGCGGCTTTAAGACAAAGTCGCCGCCAGAGGTATGAATCAGCACGCAAGGCCTTACGACTCATCGACTCCCCCAACGGTCGCAGGGCAGGTCCTTTTCTGGCCTTTAACCTAGTGCCAGCGTCGTTCCCTCCAATAGTTGATTGTCGTGTGGTGCTAAGGAATTTCACCTAGTGTTTATCAAAGCTCTCGAACAGGAAAACGCGTACACGTATACGAGGGCGTGAATTAACACGTTCGAAAATAAACAACCCAAGCAACCGTGTAGCAATCGACCCATTAGGCAAGTTTATTGGGTGGTTTGCATGCTGCAGTGGAAACAAAGGTTATTTCACATCATGGCCAGTTCGCTAATTTAGTATACCGGTAATCGGAGGTTGAAAGAGCCTATGGGCGACTGGTCACCACATCTGAAGACCCTTGTTCAACAGGCTAGGTTATGAGGCGTGTTTCAAGGGACGTGTATTAATAAGACGTGTGCGGAAGACGTGTACCGGATTGAATTGCTGCAGATGTGTGGCACCCAAAGCGTCTTCGGACATTACGACGAAAGCCAGGCTTTACGAGACACTACCTTGTATCAAATCTATATTATCAAATGCCAGAAAAAAAGATGAACCAATAATGAAACAAAATCTATAAACCATAATATTCATGTGTGCTGCTTGATCAGCAAGTTGATGGGGTCTTCAAGTTCGTCATACTTTCCCAACTTGTGCATGGAACTGGTGAGCCCATCGATGTTGTTGTAGTTGTTGTTCCCCACATGGTATGAATGCACTGGTGTTGGCGAATGAGTAGAAGATGCCGTGATTTGACGGTCTGGCAAAGGGGAACCTTGGTCTTGGTATGTGTAGTGGTGTCTCAGCTGTGCATGATTTGGGAAGGGGGAAGCGGCCAAGCCGGGCAGGCCATCAGCTTGTGGGATGGGCGATGGCGATAATCCGGCACCGGATGTGGGCTTGGGCAAGGGAGAAACTGCTCTTCTCGTTGGAGACCCCACCGGCGAAGGACTGAACTCTCCACTGTATTGAGGGAACGAGATCTCTGGCACTGAAGTGATGGATATAAGATCACTATCATCCAATTCCAAAGACTTGTACAACTGCAGTATATTACCACTTCCCTTATAATTCTCGTTGGCCATTTTGAACTCGATCAACAGTCTAAACTCGGCGAACCAGGACCCCAAAGTCCATTTTTCGGTGACGGAATTTTGTAGATGTAATTCCACTGCCTCTTTGGCATCGTCGAATGATAAGTACTCGTAGTGAGGCAACGCTGGTAACCCGAACAATAACGAACTTTTGTCAAATTTATTGGAGTTCAACTGCTTGGGTCTGCCATACAATTTGAATGCGTCTATGATGGGAACATAATTTCTGATCATGGTTTCGATTTCCTGCACACCAGGGTGTGATTGTGGCATCAAATATATGTAATTCGTCTTGATGAAGTTGTGGTGTGACTTGCTCTTTGGAGATGATGGTGGGGAAGACGACTGACTGAAGAAGGATGTTTGGGAAGTGGCTCTTTCGTGTGCTTTAGTGAAGTTTCCGGGTTGTGGTAATGAGTGGGTGTTAGTGGCAGGGGCAAACAAGTGTTCGAACTTGCTGTTAACATAAACACTACCATTTAACTTCATGATAGAATTGAACTCGATCATATTGACGTTTTCGGGGAACAAATTGTAAACGTTGGTCACCTTTGAAATGTAACAAATCAAGTTCTTCTTCGACACTTTCTCTGAAGTATAAATTTCAACTTTACCATACTTCTTCGATGTGGAGGGGTAGATGGCCATGAAGCACTTGACCCATTTGTGATTCACTTGTGGTAATCGGATATTACACCAGTCGTACTTGACGTACTTCTTCTTGGATAACAACGTGTGGATGTCGGATAACCGGGGGCCTATAAGACTCAAAATCACAGCAGTGAAACTTTCGTTCAACGATAACCTCTCGTAGTTGGACAAGTACAAGGCGGTCAACCAATTTTTGTAATCTACAAAGTCCAAGGCTTTGATGATCAAATTGTAGTGGGTCTCGCTCAAGTCATCGGAGAACTTGACTATGGAATTCGACGAGTCCAAGGTGATGTTGCAATCAAACAAATTGAAATACTTGGGCTTGAAGTCATCGACGTCGATTTCCCAGATGCTCAATTCATTACCGGTCAATTTGGCGTGGACTTCCAACCACCCATTTGTACTATCGTCAAACATGAGCAATGTGCCGTTGTAATAGTGTCTGAAGTTGTGGCAATTCAACAACGTCACAATTGGAGACAATTCAGGTGGGATGGACTTCGTAGCCAACAAAAAGCTGGAGAAGCTGTTAGCATTTTTACTGGTTTGCAAATGGCCCATGGAGTTGGGATCTGAGTAGATGGAGGGCACATCAAAGTCGTTGGAGTATACCCTGGAATGACGAACAAATGATGAGGGTGTGTTTCTGACTCTGTCGCTGATTTGTCTTTTGGCAGTGGTATTTAAGGACGAAGGAGAGCCAGGGGGGTCTTCATAATTGGCGGACGCCGATCTAGATCTATTTTTAGCTGCCAAGTTGGTGTTGACAGGAGGTGGTTGGGGATGTCTGGACGAGTTTGATCTGGACCTGTTGCCGCTGCTACCGCCATTGCTGTGGGATGCAATGATGGGGGGCACCACGAATGGAGTGAGGTTTTGGGAGCCGCTGTTGGCCATCATTTGTGTACGGCCATCGTCAGCGATGCTTTCATCGCTGTTGTTGAAGATACCAGTGGAGGTGGATGACAAGGTGTTCGACCGCTGTGACTTGTCGCTGAGGTTGGTGTTGGAGTTGCTGGACTTAGAGCTGGCGCTCGCCAGTTCGAGTTGGGGTTTGGTGGGAGGTTTGTAGGCAAACTCCTTGCTTTTCTTATCGGCGGAGGGGAGCTGTTTGGAGCTTTTGGATTTGCTTGAAAACAACGGGATGTGCATAGTGGTGGCGTACAACTTTGTGCAACGGGAGAATTTGACGATGGTTTTATAAGAAAATTCGTCTGTGGTGGAACGACTTGGCAAACAATTTTGTCACAAAAATTAACCCGATACTGCCCCAAGGGAATGAACAATGTACACACAGGAGAAGAAAAAACCGAAAAAGAAATTTATCAGACCGGTAAAATTCGTGCAGCCTAAAATGGAAACGATATGGACAAAACAAAACCAGATTGGAAAATTATTTAACCCTTTATCTGATTGACGAAAAGGAGGGGGTCAAAGAACTTTTGCTGGTGGGAGTTTGCAGGACTTGGACGTGTGGTGGAGGTTGGCAGTGGAAGGTGAGCTCAGAATTTCAATTACTGTTGCTGTAACTGCTAACCTAAAAGACCGAACAATTCGACGGGAAAAACAAAAAAAAAAGAAACCCTGTTACTGTGGGAAAGTGCACAATTTAAGTTTTCGGCAACGATATGACTTTATATGATACGACAGTTTACAAACAGAGCAAGAATTTCGGTGGTGTCAGCAAGCTAATGCAAACATGACCATTTTATTTTAGGTGGTTCCCACAGACGGTTTCATTCCATGACGTACCTGATGTGCCGTGGGGAAACGTAGATTCTCCGGAGATGGCAACCATTTTCGTCTCCGTTTAAACTTTGGAGATCCACAGCAGTTCCATCTCCACCATTTCTTTTTTCTTTTTTTATCTGCTGCTTGGTTGGCCCTAACTACCACCCTATATAAGTGACCTGTGCGCCGAGACCTCCAGGGACATTCGCTTTTGTGCTCTATTTTGTGTTCCACTTCAGTTGCTATATGGCAGTGAAACGGCAGTGTTGAGGTGGCGACGCTTAAGGCAGTGATAGTCTGCGGCCAACATTGCTTTCACGGTGAGTGGCCATAACCAACTCAAAGCCACTGGCACCAGGAACACCAGTCTTTGCTCCACCTGGTTCATAATGACACGCCACTGATCCACAACCGTAACGGTTTTATCTTGCTTTACTACGGTTGATAAAGCATAATCTCACTTTTTGAAAAATGACGTAATGGCATCGCCGATGAAAGTTTCGGGGCTTTTGATTCTTCGTTCTCCGTGCGGGCTTTGTTCTGTGTGGATGGGTGTTCTTTGGGTGTTTCGTGCCCAGGATGCGTTTCCAGTAAATAGAATGGCTGTGTTGCAATGCACCTATTTTGAACTCTGGTGGCATGGCCTGTTGCTTAATTTAGCCTTTTCTTGCGTCTCTAATGTACGGTGCCTTTCCTAGTGCATCCCTTTTTGTACGGGCTTCGCACTTGTGGCTATAAATCCTGAAACTGGTGCTTGTAATACACACGGCTCATGTCTTTTTTGCAATCACTTCCGGATTTGACAAATCTACAAGACCCCCAATTCGGGTATGTGGTATCGGAACTACTAAATAAAGTGGACTCTGTGACGAAGGCCACGGTACAGCCGCCGTTCACTGTCACCACTAAAAAGTACGATATCATCTCTACTTTCATCAGTAGCTACAAAACCCATATTGGTCCTGACATCTACCCAACGGCCCGATTGGTGCTTCCAAATAAAGACCGGCGACTCTACTTCATGAAGCTGACGGAGTTGATCACCTTTATCTTGAAATTATATAGTATTCCCCGTCGGTCTAGTGAAGAGAAGTACTTGAAGGAATGGAAAATTAACCACCACAATTACCAGAAACTCAACACCACTGAGAGGTTGGATCTTCCTTCTAAGATTGCCAAGGTAATAAGTAACAAGCGAGGGATCAACCACAAATCCAACAAAACGTACACCGTCAACGAAATCAATGAGGTACTAGATGAGTTAACCTCTACCACAAAGTATGATGACAGGGTGAGGATTTTGAAGCCGGTATTGGATGCTTTGAAAATAGATGAGGTGAGATGGTTTTTGAACATCATATTGAGAAACTCGAACTTGGGGTTTGTGGATAAGCTATTTTATGAAGCTTGGAACCCCGACTCCTACAAGTTGTACGTGGTGTGCAATGACTTGGCTAAAACGTTTCAATATTTCAGTTCGCATGATACTATCGACAGCAAGCTTCTTATCCCACAGGTGGGGTACCCGTTCCAACCTCAAGCGTCACATAAGTTGATTATAAGCTATGAGAGGTTGTGTGAGAATATGTCGGAGTTCTTTATAGAGGAGAAGGTGGACGGGGATCGGATGGTGCTTCATTATGACAACGGTAGGTTCAAGTATTACACAAGGCGGATAAGGGATTACACGTTAGTTTATGGGGAGAACTTCCAAACCGGGTCGTTGAGTAGGCACTTGAAGGAGTGTTTCCATCCAAGCATAAAGAAGATAATCTTAGATGGGGAAATGGTGGCTTACGATAATGCTCGTCAATGCATTCTACCTTTCGGGACATTGAAGTCAGTAGCTATCCAGGAAGCGGTGGTTAATTTCTCCACCAACGATGCTTATTCAGAACAAGGGTGTTCGCCTTTGCTTCTTGTGTTTGACTGTCTACAAATAAACGACACTTCTTTAGTAAACATGTCGTTGAAACAGCGGAAACAGGCATTGGAGAAAGCAGTGACAAACGTTCCGCATAAGTTGGAAATACTTGAGTACAACCTTTGTTCTACTCCCGAACAGATCCAGAATGCTGTCAAAGGCGTCATAGTCGACAGAAGTGAAGGGGTGATGGTGAAAAACGTAAAGTCATCTTATCATTTTGGAGAAAGACACAACTCCTGGATCAAAGTCAAGCCGGAGTACCTAGACCTGTTTGGAGAGAATTTGGATGTTCCAATTATCGGTATACTTCCCAGTAGAAAGAATAGTTACATGTGTGGATTGTACGACACAGAAGACAAAATCTGGAGAAGCTTCTGTACGGTTGCAAATGGGTTCACAAATGACGAATTCAGGAAACTCAATGATTTCTTCACGGACAAGATAAGTCAGGAATGTCCCGATAATGTTAAATTCGGAAAGAAGAAGCCGCTCTACTACGTCAACCCTGAGAACTCCATAGTTCTAGAGATCAAAGCCAGGTCTTATGATCAAAGAACAGACGAAACTTACGCTACTGAAACAACGCTCCGAAACTTATACTGTCGAAGCATACGACACAATAAACTGTTCGATGAATGCATTCTGTACCAAGAATACGAGAAGGTCAGAAAGGATAGAACAGGCAATTTAAACGAAACGCAGGACGTGGTAGTTGACAGAAGAGCCACCAATACCCAATCCGTGTTAGAAACGAGCTTCAAGCTTGATCTTCTGAGCTCCCACACTTTTAGTTTGTTCAAACCGTTCAAGTTTGTTGTCCTTTCAGATAAACTCGACAGAGTGGAGGACGTCCGGATCAAAGCCGATGAAATTAAGAAACTCATCAAGAAGTTTGGTGGTGAAGTGGGTGTACGCCCAACTTCTGGGGGTGGGAAGCAGTGCATCATAATCTCGGAAAAATTGACTCCCAGCTGCAACAACTTTTTGGATCAAGGGTACGATATTGTACACCCCGACTGGATTTTCCACTGCATCGAGTACAACATGATCGTGGATTTAGAGGCATCGGTGTTGTTTGCTTCGAAAAATACACATCCGCTGAATTCCGACCAATACGGTGACAGCTACGCAATTACTCCCCGGATGGATATGAGCACTTACCTTTTGCTGCTTGAGGGTATAAAGGACAAAGTCAAGGTAGACCAAATACCTGAGCTTGAGGGCAAGCACCTTCTCCTTCGCTTGTTTGCTGGCAACAAGTTCAAGATCGTAGATCTCGACCGAGGCCTCACCCGCCGCTTACTCACACGCAAGATAACCCGATTTGGTGGGGAGGTTGTTTCCGGTATGGACTGTGATTACATAGTAGTTCCCACAGTGGTACATAAGAGGTTCCGCCCCACGGTACTCCAGAAAGTCAAGCAGATTCTGCAGGGGCTTGCGGACCACTTTGAACAAGGGCAGAAGATCCCCAGGATTGTGGGGGAGACATTCATCGACGAGTCTGTCAAATTGCAAATTAAAGTGGATCCGCAAGATCACTTAGTTATATGAGCAATGCAAGACCAAATGTTCTACGTCCTCTAAGAATAGGACGAGCTTAATTATATTTACGAGCAAAACCAGAGATTTGTAACTGTTATTGTAAGGCCAGCGGATTATGCCGAAATAGCTTAAATCAAAATTCCATTTGCTGGAGCTAGGATCCGCTTCCACGGGCCACCGTAGCAAGCAATTGTCCCAAAGGGTCTCCGACGTCAAACAAAATGTGCATTATTTTTTTGAGTTGCCCTTTTATTTTTGTATGGTTGATTCACACCGGCTGTGGGCGGTACAGTATATAAAGTATTGTGTGTGTCTTATATTCGTACTTCTACATTAAAATTTTGACAGTCAAAGTACAGAAAACTACTTTTTTTCAGTAGATCAAAACCGGTGTTCCATAGTACTGCACCGAATCATTCGCTTTCCCGAAACAGCGTATATTGTTCTAAACACGACTTTGTGGGTTTTCTATCGTGCAGAGCTTCTTATCAGTGAAAATTCCCACACCATTTGTTGTCATATATAACCCGACGTTGCAACCTATAGTTGCCTATTTTCCTTGATTTCACACAATGTTAGAACACCAGAAATCGTTTGATTTTTCCCGCATCAACCACACCGTGACCTTCCATTTGGGATGGGCCACCGCCGTGGCGTGTCTTGGAACGTTACAGTTTGGCTACCATCTAGCAGAATTGAACGGGACCCAGCTGCTTTTGTCGTGCAATTTTAGTCGGAAGGGTCCCTACTCCGACTATGACGAGACAATATGGTCCAGTTTCGGTATGCCCCAGTGTATACCGATAGAAGAATCGAGACTTTCCATCGCTACCACCATGTTCGTGGTTGGAGGGTTGATCTCTTCCATTTTAATTGGCTCCAACACCGTGACCACCACCATCGGCCGCAAAGGTCACTGCATAATCAACGCTGTGATGTTCATGATCGGCTCGTTTATCATGACGTTCTGTACCTCGTTCGCCCAGCTCAATGTGGGCAGGTTGATCTGTGGGTTGGGTGCCGGCTCATCAGTGGTGATAAGCCCTATATTGGTCAATGAAATCACGCCCGTGAATCACAGAGGGTTCCTTGGCTCATTTCTACAGTTGTCTTTGGCCCTCGGGATTTTGTTCAGTCAGGTGTTGTCAGTGGCATTTGCTAACGACCAGAACTGGCGGTACATCTTTTTCATCGCCGGGCTCATTGGCTTGTCACAATTTGTGTTTTTGTTCACTACGGTGGAAAGTCCTAAGTGGCTCATCCTCAATAAGAACAGTACCACCGAGGCAACCGGAATTCTCAGTAATCTCAGATCAGACCAAGGAACAGTGCCTCATGAAATAAATCACTGGAGACGTTTGTCTATCAACCAGAACAAAGAAGCTGCTGAAAGTACCCCCTTACTTGAAGATTTATCGGGGGATGCTATACCGTTAGCCCCAACCCGCTCCAGAAGAGGGTCCATCGACCCTTCCACTTTGTCACTATACGAGTTCTTGACGTCCGGGAAGTATAGAAAAGAGTTGGTGGCCATCTTGGTGATCATGAGTGGAAATCAGCTTTGTGGGATGAATGCCATCACTTTCTATGGGGTGATATTCTTACAGAACATTGTGCCCCAAGACACCAACATTCTTTACTTGACAAGCGGGTTGGCGTTGTGCAACGTGGTGTCAGCACTCTTGGTGGCTCCGCTCTTTGACAAGTTTGGTCGGAAGCCATTGTTGTTATTTAGTGCCTTTACTATGTCGGTGTCATCGTTCCTCATCTCCATGGGGATGCTCACCGACAGGAACTACTTGACGGCAGTACCATGTTTCGTTTTCATAGTAGGGTACTCGTTTGGGTTGGGTCCCATCGTGTACTTGATGGTGCCCGAATTCACCAATCACGAAGCTATTGGTCTTGGCCAGTCTTTCGGGACTGTGATCAACTGGTTGTCCAACATCTCCATTGCGTTCTTCTTCCCGTTGTTGCAAGATCGCTTAAACGGGCTGGTGTTTTTCATCTTCACGGGATTGAACCTTGCGTACATCTTAGCCATTACGCTTTTCGTGCCCGAAACCAAGTCCCACAATGACACCCAGGACGTATGGGATAACTTCAAGTATATTTAGGAAAGTGTATAGACATAAAGTCGTTTTGACGTCTTCAAGCAACACCTTTCGGTACGTGCACATGGGCAAAGATCAACGTATTGACGTTCACGTGAATGAAATGACCTTGTTCCATTGTGTTTGTAACTAAAGCTGTGCAGGAATTACAAACAAGTGAAATTTTCACTCCCACGATAAATGAAAATATATAAACGTCAAAAAATCTCCCCCGGTTTTGGAATTTTGCATTGTGCTTTTTTGATTAAAAGAAACAAAACGCAAACTATCTACTACAACTCATAATGGTCAACTACAAAAGATGGATGGATGAAGTCGATGACAACATCAACATCAGTAAATTATCAATCCCTGGTACTCACAATTCCGCCGCGTGTCACACTGCGTTACCATCGGTGCAATGTCAAGGGGAATCTGTCACCGACCAATTGGAGCACGGAGTCAGATTCTTGGACATCAGGTGTGGGAAATTGTTCTTGAAAGAAGGTGATGAAGCCAAAGACTTGCAAGTGATTCACGGTAAGTTCCCTGTACGGATTCCATTCCCAAAGAAATTGACCGATGTGTTAGACGAAGTTTATGATTTCTTGAAAGACAACAAGTCTGAGACTGTCATTGTGTCTTTGAAACAAGAAGGCTCAGATGACTGGAACAATGACAAGGATGAGTTTGGTTCTTGTATCTGGGACAGATACATCAAGGACAACAAGGATAAGTGGTATTTGAAAAACCAGCTCCCCAAATTGAAAGATGCTAAAGGTAAGGCTATTTTGTTCAGAAGATTTGGCGTGAAAGATGCGGGTAAGTTCGGCGACTTTGGTTTCGATGCCCACTCCTGGAAATACAACACCACCAACGACGACCGTGGGACCTTTGCCGTCCAAGATTTCTGTGAATTAGAGAGTGCTGACGATATCAAGAAGAAGGTTGAGTACGTTCGTGATTTCTCTGAGAATGCCATCAAATATAACGAATCCAACAGCGATCCCAAATTGTTTGTGAACTTCGGTTCTGGTGCCAATTTCTTCAACACCGACTGCTGGCCCGAAAAGGTTGCCATCAAGATGCAAGAAGGCAAAGTCCAGAACACTTTTGGTAAGGGAAACGGTGTCATTGTGTTGGACTATGTTGAAAGAGACAACTGGAGTCTTATCAAGAAATTAATCGACAAAAACTTTTAATTCTGATCTCGGCAGTCTGCTTGTTTTTATATTATATATGATTCTTGAACCCCACTGTGAATACATATCACGACCTTCGAGTAAGAACCGGAATTAGGCATTATATACGCCCAAAGTGTTTGCTTCTTATCCAATGGGCACTGCCGGTGCGGAATCGAATTTGATGTGAATATTTATACATTATCGTTGAAATATGTTCAGGCTAATCCCATGGCACCCCGGTTCACAAGCGAGATCGTTATTCCCCTCGAGACATTGCATAGTAAGGTACCAGCTGGGCGGGAAGGACCCAAAAGGCCTTTTCAGTAGAGCACATGACGACAAATTGAGAGAGATCATTGAGTCTTCTAATTTCGGATCTCAACTGAATCATAATACTACCGATACCGCCAAGCAGAGTCGAAAACCCTCTAGGATAGATAGAAAGGGTTCCGACAGCCTCAACCCTCCTAGAAACGAGGAATCCTCGAGCAAGATCGAGCCTCCGTTGGAATCACAGACTTCCACACTGGGCTCGAACACATTGGTGGAGAAGCTAAAACAAGACGTCAGAGGCAAAATGGACAGGCTCCCTTCACAACAGGAAGAGTTCAGGTACACGGTATCCAAGAGATTTGAGCAGTACATGGACTCGGTGCAGCAAGGGATTTTTCGGGCCACCAGAGTATTGAACGATGTCACTGGTTATTCTGCCATAGAACAGCTAAGGGCCACTATTGACGCTTTGGAGTTGGATATGAAGAAGGCCAAAGAACAGGTCAAGGCCGGGAAGGAGGCCTATACGGCGGCCATAACAGAGCGGTCGTTGCTGCAAAAAGAAGTGAATGAGTTATTGACAAGAAAGCACAACTGGACTCCTGAAGATTTAGAAAGATTCACCCAACTTTACCGGAACGACCATGTCAACGAACAGAACGAATTGGCAGCACAGCAAAAGCTTAACGACGCAGAACAGTTGGTGGACTCGATACAATTGAAGTTAACCCAGCTGATCCTTTCACGGTACCATGAAGAGCAGATATGGTCCGATAAAATCAGGAGAGCATCTACTTGGGGAACATGGGGACTTATGGGATTCAACGTGGTGCTATTCTTCATCGCCACGTTCATAGTCGAACCCTGGAAACGGCGGAGAATGGTGGACTCCTTCGAAGAAAAGGTGAAGTTTGCTATCCTCAATTCCACCAGTGAACAAACTGGAAAAATGGACACAATACTTACGTACCAAGCAAACCAGCAGACCATTCCTGATGCTACACCACCAACTGTCTATTCATTTCAGTTCCCATCTCCATCTTGGACCAGCTTTAAGCAGGCAGTGACAGCCAATTACCAGGCCGTTATCTCACCTGATGTTGCAGCCTTTCAGTTCGATAAAGCACAATTGGCAACGGTCTTGTCTGTAATAACACTCGCTAGTGGTGCATTCGCCAGCATTCTAACTGCATATTTCAAATAGTCTTGTATTATACATTTTCTGTTCCCGCTATTCTGCCGCGGTATGGCGAGCCGATCATGCTAATATCGCGACACCTCTCTTTTTTGTGGTGATTCACGATTCCGGCACAAACACTAAACTCGCACTACGGAAACCGAATTTCTAAATTGCCACTGAGGATTACCATTCTGTAACTTTCGAATATCACTAGTTTTCTTGGACTACAAAAAGCATCGTCACTGGCGTATTCAATCTAAAGACGTATCTAACAGAAAATGGACGAATTGGGAATTTTTGACACGACGTCGGCCCAGACTTTGCCAACTGGAAAACTTCACAACAAATCATCGTTGCCTGTTGATGACAACTCGGACGTTTACTTGAAATTAAAGAAGTTGGAAAAAGAGTTGGACTTGTTGTTGTTGCAGGAAGATTACATCAAAGATGAACAACGTCACTTGAAAAGAGAATTGATAAGAGCACAAGAAGAAGTGAAGAGGATCAAGTCTGTCCCATTAGTTATAGGCCAATTCTTGGAGCCTATAGATGAAGACACAGGAATTGTTTCATCGACCACGGGTTCAAATTATGTGGTACGTATATTGTCGACATTGGACAGAGAGTTGTTGAAACCTTCTTCATCGGTGGCTTTGCACCGTCATTCGAATGCTTTGGTGGATATTTTACCCCCAGAAGCTGACTCGTCTATCTCCATAGTGGGGGAAGACAAAAAGCCTGATGTGACATACGCCGATGTCGGGGGTCTTGACATGCAGAAACAAGAAATCAGAGAAGCTGTCGAATTGCCTTTGACCCAAGGTGACTTATATAGCCAGATTGGTATTGACCCACCTAGGGGAGTGTTGTTATACGGACCTCCAGGAACTGGGAAAACCATGTTGGTGAAAGCGGTGGCTAATTCCACTACAGCCTCCTTTATCCGCATTAACGGGTCGGAATTCGTGCAGAAATACTTGGGTGAAGGTCCAAGAATGGTGAGAGATGTGTTTCGTTTAGCTAGGGAAAATTCACCTTCCATTATATTTATCGATGAAGTCGATGCTATTGCCACCAAGAGATTTGACGCTCAAACCGGTGCTGATAGAGAAGTCCAAAGAATCTTATTGGAATTATTGAATCAAATGGACGGGTTCGACCAAACGTCCACTGTTAAGGTGATCATGGCCACAAACAGAGCCGACACCTTGGATCCCGCTTTGTTAAGACCCGGAAGATTAGATAGGAAAATCGAATTCCCTAATTTGAAGGATAGAAGAGAGAGGAGATTGATTTTCTCCACCATTGCATCAAAAATGGCGTTGGCCCCCGAGGCTGATTTGGATTCTTTGATAATAAGAAATGACCCATTGAGTGGTGCCGTTATAGCTGCTATCATGCAAGAAGCAGGTTTGAGGGCCGTGAGAAAGAACAGATACATGATTTTACAAAGTGATTTGGAAGAAGCTTATACTGCCCAAGTCAAGACTGGTACTGAACATGATAAATTTGAATTCTATAAATGATCCTGAATACTAAATACATAATTACAATGGACTTTTTTTCTTTCGATTGTACAAGGTTTGTCCAGCGGCGATTACACCAATTCATAGACAGCAAGCCCGGGGATCAAGCAAGCCAAAGAGTCAAAATCCAAGTGATCCAAATCAAGGTGGTAGTGGGTCTTCCAAACCTCTCTGCTTTCGAAATTCTCTAGTTCAAATGCACAATTAATCGAGGCCACTGGAGCCACCAACATTAGTTTGTGATCAAAACCTTTCAAATCAGCGAGGACGCTGTAAACTTCGCTTGGATCTGAGCCCATAGCATCAACAAGGACATGGTCAAACCCTTTGACAGCTTGGGCATCAAAATCCAAAATCAGTATTGTTGTGGACGAATTGCTTCCCAAGATCCAAGATGGAGGAGAGTATGTTCTCCACCACACTTGAACGAATTTCCGATTCTGTGCCACAAATTCAGTGTGGGAAAAATCTAATGCCGGCACAACCCCACCTTGGTGATATACTCCCATAATGACTGCCATGATGAGGTTGAAGACATACCAGAGGTATATCAAAACGTTTACCATATTGGACCGTAAAGAGTACACTTTATCGGGTTTCAAATTAGTGCTCTTAGATGCTATTTTCTGCTTGATCTCCTCGTTTTCTGTCTCTACACCCCTGATCTTGTTGAGGTCCAAGCAACAGCATGTTACGGGCAACAATGGCACCAAGAACCTCAATTCCTGGTGGGGGACTAATGATAACACCACAATCCCACTAGCGAACGAAAGAAAGGGGATCGTTTTGTAGTAGCTGTTGCGGCCTTGGTAGCAGAACACTATAAGCAAAGGACCCAATATCTGGGGTAAGTTTACCAACAAATGAGTGTAGTACGGATGCAAGCCATGAACCTTCAAGTTGTCGTGGTTGGTATTGTAGATGAGATTGTTCAAGGGAGTTATCACATAGTCTTTGTAGTCCAAAGAACGAGGAATGGAACCTTTAAACTGCACAGTATCAATCATTATCATGACTACACCAGTGATGATGAAACCTGCAGCACCGACGATGGATCCCAGTTTGAACTTCCAAACGTACTTGAGCACATAAACCGAAGGCACTAGTATAAATGCGACGAAGGTGATCCTGTTGAAAATTCCTATAGCCACCAAAATACCCAAGTAAAATAGCTTTGTGTAATCACAAGAAGCAGCGTCTCTGACTTCAATATCAAACCTTAAGTCGCTGATAATCCAGAGACACGCCACGAGAATGGGAGTCTCCCAACTATTGGAAAAACAGTGTGACTGGTATACCAAGGTGATATACGAAGTCAGAGTGAAGAACACTGCCTTAACTCTCTCTGGCTTTGTGGGCAATATCCTGTAAAGGCACATGTCAGTGGCCAACCAACTCACAACAATCAATTGGACTCGGGCCAAGTACCATATTCCCTTGGGTGTGACGTTTACCTGAAAATACTTCAAAAACTGGAAAATAGGACCGTAAAATAAGTATAATGGCCCGTAGCTTCTAGCTGGTGCTTCCGATACAAACTCCCAGGGCGGATTTGTACTGAAACCAAAAAAATGGTTGGCTAGCACTTCAAAAGATTGGAAATGCTCATCTGGGTGTATGTACAGGTCAGAAAGCCCAAAGATGAACCGTAGTATTATGGTGACGACATACACTTGTCGCCAACTCAATGCAGAGGCCATTATATAATTTTCAAATATCCAATGCGAGAAAATTCACTACTATACTGACAACACTGATTCAACTACAATTTATTGCACCGCTATATATATCTATTCATTGTCCGAATCTATATCGTTCTTTTGTAGGCCGATCTCCTCGTCACTGTAACCTTCTTCTTGTTCTTCCACCTCGAGATCCTCAGCCGTAGGTCCAGCATCTTCGTCATCAGATAATTGGTCCACCTCCATGTCTGCAGCATCACTATCGACGTAGTCGTCTCTCTCCAAGTCCAGGCCATCGTTGGCATCGTCTGCATCTTCCAACTCTTCGACGTATTCAACATCCGAGTCGTCTTCTTCTCCATCCACCATACCGTCATTTGCTCTATGCAAGTCGTATTGGTCAGTGAGTATTTGCGTCTTATTTTGCAACTGTAATAATCTGGGCAACGTATCAGCTTTCCGACTCAAAATCCCATGCAAATTGGAGAGTTTTGATGCAAGACCGGGTAATGATGATAAAATCCCTCCGTGGATGATAATGGTCCACTTGAGCCAGTATACCAACTGATCGAATCTGTTTGCTTGACGGGCCAACCTCTCTGATAATCTGTCTAGTAATAGAACAGCCAAGTACGAGTCCAATCTAGCAATAGTGTTTTGCACAACCTGCTGATCCCTATTGAGTAAAACGGTTTCCAATAATGAGTGGTCGTTATTCTTCAAAGATTGAGCAAGGATAGTCGTGAGGGTATTGCTATTGTTCAACCCCAACCCCGACTTTTTGGTCTTTTTAGGTGTTATGGTTTTAGCATCTGTGGCCAATTTGGAAATCTTCTCTGCCAAAGTTTCTCCCTCTTCTTCGTCTTCATCATCTTCTATCACATGGTTCAAATTGTACCCATCACTGACGGTGGCATTTCCCTCGTTATAGTGTTTGGCAGATGCAACATCGTGTCCGTTCAAAGCATGGTGTGTCACTGGGAGAGCATGCTTCTTTTTGATCAAGTTCAACGCTTCTTTGACAGCAGGCTGGCCGGTTTCGTCCAACCACCTCGAACTGTCAAACACGGGGATGTTGGAGTCTTCCAACCACGTAAAGAGTACGACGCTTTGCTTGATGGAAGTGGAAACCACGGGAAGGGTACTGGATGTGTTACCTTTCATGTCGTCTTCGTGCTTCGACAAAAGTATAGACCCATTTGCATGGCGTGATCTCGCATTGGCCAATTGTTGTCTCTTCTTCTTCCTGGAATTGGTCTGACTAGAAACAGCCACATCCTCGCTCAAGAACGAGTTGAACACTTCCACTATTCCAGCTTCCGTCTTGGCCACCAACAACGACTTGTCGTCCATCACCGATACGTCTATCTCCAGAACTGGGGAATCGGTAACAAAGACCGACTTTGTGGACTGTTTTGCAATTGAGTATAGATTTATAAATCTATCACCGGCTGCACATGTCACGAAAAGGTCACTATCAAAGGGAACTGGGATAATTTGTTTCACCGGCTGGATATGACCGGGGAATGTTTTGACGATGCTTTTGCTGGAAAGATCTATGAGGTATATGGAGTGACTGCCGGCCAAGATATGAGTGGAGGAGTTGTGGTTGATAATGGCGAAGCTGTAGAGTGGTTCCATGGTCTCTAATTCGAGGCAATCGTTAATGGAAAACTGCTGGAGTGGTTCATACAGCAAGCTCCATTCGTAGACTGTTCCTGCCACATCAGATGCCCACAATGATCTGGTTATGTTGGAGTATTTGAAATCGGTTATCAAAGCGTTTGAAGACGTAGATAATCTGGAAATTATGTTATTTGTCACTGGACTGTATAACAACACGGACCCATTAGTCAACCCCAAGGCCAAGAGTTGCGTGTCGTCGTGGAAGGGCACCCACGAAATAACTGAAACCTTGTTGTCATTTTCGAGGGTCAAGGTGCTGTTCAAGTCTGATTCTGATTGGTTTACTGACACAACATTAACCTGATGACTATCCAATGCTATTATGACAGACGCAAAGAAAGTTCTGGTGTCATCAAATTTGGCGGCCACCAACGGGCTCGTGGACGATACTTCGCTCATTTCTGTGTGTTTTGACGAACTTGCGATTGTAATGTGGCGAAAGTACCCAAATGTATTAGTGCTTAGTTTAAAGCCAAGGTCGTAGATGCGATGCACTTTTGTGATGAGCTTTTTCACAGTGGAAGAAAAAAAAAACCAAGAGAGAAGCGTGCCTGCGAACAAATTGAACTGATCTTGATTTTGTGAAGTTATCTGTTTTACACTCACCATGTACGGATTGCGCCCCATAAAAACACTGGCATGGACTTATGCCACGCTTCTACGAAGGTTCGGTACTACCCCGGGTCTTTTGAAGAAGTTTAAACAGCCTCCATTCAACAAGCCATCGTTCTACAAAGTCGATGACAACGACACCATAATACCCGGCTGGAAAGAACCGGAGCTCGATCTAGAACCCTTGGACATAGAAAACACAAAGGTAAAACTCCCCAGAGACGAGATGCAACTACACATATTGCAGTACGAAATCAGAAGAAAAATCAAGAATCCTGGTGTGCCTGTTGTTTTCCTCCACGGCCTTTGGGGCTCATCGCTGAACTACCGGTCCCTAGCCAAGCTGTTCACCAGCGCTACAAATATACCCTCATACGGTATAGACTTGCGGGCTCATGGAGTGTCTCCCAGCAGACCTCCGTGGAACTATGAGACAATGGCAAGGGACGTTATCTACACATTGAAGCGTAATAAGCTTAACAAGGTTACGCTAATAGGACACTCGATGGGGGCCAAAGTGGCCATGTTGGTAGCGTTACTCGAACCGGAAATGGTGACGGAGTTGGTCGTAGTGGATAATTCTCCTGTGAGTGCTCCGTTGGCGCATGGGTTCTACAGGCAGTTAGTGGGGTTGGCGTACGTTGAAAAGAGCCAAAAGATTCATGACATGTTGAAATTGTCATCCATGTACAGAGAAGCAGAGACCATATTGCGCAAATATGAGCCTAGTCTGTTGAACAGGACATACTTATTGTCGAATTTGCGGCCGGATCACAAAACACGCATCAGAGTGCCTGTGTTAAACTTTTTGAAATACGATGTGCTAGACAGATTAGGCGAATGGCCAAGCGAGTTGGTAAAGGGTAAAGTATACCATAAAAAGGTGAAGGTGGCTAGAGGTTTGAGGTCAGAATTCGTCTCTGATGAAAATATTAAGAACGATTTCCCCAAGTACTTTCTGGACTTTGAGGTGGAGGACTTCGACACCGGTCATTGGGTTATCTTCAACGAGCCCAAAAGGTTCCTTGGGCTTTTAAAGTCTTTCATCCTTGGTAGTCGTGCGGCCAATGGGAAGCTGAATGTCGGAGCAGGTGAACAGTCTGGTGAAGAAACTGCCCTGCAAGAACCGGGCCTGCAAAAAGGTGACCCAACACCTGAAGGAGCTAAATAGGACGTTAGATACAATTTACAAGGAACCACAAGACAAAGCATTACCAATTTGACCAGGAACCTCTAAGGTTTGTTTTAGTAAGATGCAATTCCAGAACTAATGAATGTTCTTTATCTAATACGTAGCCATTATTGAATGTTCCTCGCGATGGTCCACCGCTCGATTATAAATAAAAAAGTATAAAAGGAAGCAAGTTCCCAGCTCGGAAAATTTTATAAACATTCATTTCATTAGAAAAAAAACGTTTACTATCTTTAGAATTGAAAAAACATGTCTGAATATTCCGGTGGAACGGGTGAGGATTTCTCCTTGCCAAAGGCCACCGTCCAAAAGATCCTTTCCGAAATCGTGCCCAAAGATATAGCCGTGAGTAAAGAAGCACGAGAGGCCATCACCGAGTGCAGTATAGAGTTTATTATGATTTTATCTACGCAGTCTAATGATATAGCAGAAAAAGAGGCCAAAAAGACAATCGCCTCAGACCATGTTGTGAAGGCCTTAGAGGAATTGGGATTCCACAATTATCTAGACGCTATAAGCAAGATACTAGAAGAGCAAAAGGAATTGTTAAAAGGTAAAGAAAAGAAGAACAACAAATTCCAAAATTCTGGATTCACAGAGGAAGAACTTTTGAGACAACAAGAGGAGTTGTTCAAGAAATCAAGAGATAGGCTACAGAACCATCAAGGAGATGATATAAAGCCAGAGATCAAGAAAGAAATCTGAGCTTCTGATTAACGTTGAACCTTGTGGTGGGATGGTAGGAAATTTATGCACAAATTTCATGTATATATAATTTTAATGTCTAATGAATAAAACGATAGGGGTATGGTAGACATGACCCGATAGCCCGAACTTTATTATAACAACATCAGCCACATAACACTCGATCTTCCCGTGGAACATCAATGCGTGGTTTGTTTGCTGTCTCTCCTCCTTCCCACGATTTCTCACACGTTTAACCAAAAGGCACCAAGTATAAAATCACCACCGTGTTGACCAAGATCAATGGAAGACGCAGCACCGTTCTGGTGGCACTTATCAAGTTAACCAATCTGCCTCTTATATTGGAACCACCAACTGGTCCCCCGAACTGATTATATTGAGAAGCACTAGATCCGAGTCCTAGCCTGTTGAGGAACCGGTCTTCACTCAACACAGCAACTGCGTTAAGTAGCAAAAGCGCCACGTATAAAATATTGCCGAATCCAAACATAAAGAACGCCATTTTGTCGGGAGGTGTTACCTAGTTCAAATTACTCACAATCCTGAAGGTACTATCAAAAAAGGTACTATCAAAAAAAGGCACTTGTTTTTTCGAGTTAGCAAATATCTATCGCACTTTTGTTTTGTTTACCTTTAAACATTCACCATTAACGGCAGAACACAATAACAAATGGAAGTCATGAACAATGTCAGGGGTCGGAAAAAGGACCCCATTGAGCAGTTCATGTCAGCGCCTCAGATTTTTTTGGACAACAGTCTCTCCCAGTTACGGTACATGGTACTTATTGAAGGGTTATCGATCCCTCCAGGTTATGATCTGTGCCCTTATAGACTGAATGTATGGAGTATACTCTGCAGAGTACCTGTTTTCTCCACCAAAAACTACGTGTCGCTTGTGTCTGAAGCATCTGCACATCTCACTCCAGATATCCACCAGAAGATCACCAATGACACGTTCCGAACTTTAATGCATGATAAGAACTTCCATCTGAAGGTGCTGGAGCCTTCTTTGATCAGAATCTTATCAGCATTGGCCATAACTTCCGATTTGGCATCTGGTTATGTTCAAGGATTGAATGTGCTATTGGCTCCGATAGCGTATACGTGTCAAAAGTCAGAGCCTCAGGCGTTCGCCCTTCTTCATCACCTCGTCACAAAACAAATTCCCTTATATGTAACACCCAATCTTGAGGGTGTGCATACTGGGTTATCTTTGGTGGACGTGGCCTTGAAAATCATCGATCCGGTGCTTAGTGACTACTTTGAATCCAAGTTCTTGAAAGCGGAAATCTACGCTTTTCCTTCTGTCTTGACCTTGTGTGCTTGCACTCCTCCATTACAATCGGTGTTGAAATTGTGGGACTTTTTGTTTGCCTATGGTCCCCATATGAACATCCTTTTCATCGTGGCTCAGTTGATCAATAACAGATCCAACCTCTTGGCTTCCCCACAACCAATGGAACTATTAAGGAAGTTCCCACCGATAGAAGAGACCGAGATCATCAAATTGAGCTTAAGTTTCGTGCCTGAGCTACCAAAAGAGCTATATGACTTGATATGTCGTCATGGATATGATCCCAAAGTTCCACAACAGCTCAAACGGTTCATCAATCATCACCACTAATATCAATCACAGCATCTGCATTTCATTCTTTAACGACCTTTAGTATCAATTCTTGTATGTTACACTATTTACCTAGTAAAATATTTTTTTTGAAATCGTCAGAGTCGTAAAATGAACAAAGGACTGTCCGATCGTTAAATGATCTTCCAGCTATGCCCATAATGGCATCAAGGGCTATGTTTTCGTTATCAAATTCCACGAAAACTTTCCCGACTCCAGGTTGACCAAATTGAGTCAATCCAGGGGTAAAGTCGTTTGCGGGTCTAGGAATCTTCACAGTCACCACTTTTCCAAACTTTTCCACTTCACGCTTGACATCCTGTACAATGAAGTTGTAGTTTTCATCATCAACCAAATCTGTGGATGTGACGGCGTTTATAAGTTGAATCACATTCAGCTTTTTGTTGTCCCTGACCACATCTTTGACCACGTCCGACCCTATATCGGCCACGGTAGTTGAAATCTCAAGATTTTTGACAAAACTCTGAAGCGTTTTCATAGTGCATGGCTTTTCCTGTATGCTGGTCAAGTTAGGAACTAAACAAGCGAACTTTCCCTGCTGAAACATGGGTGATGATGTAACGGTGTTTGATATTATTTGTTGAATATCCTTTATAGCCACATTAGGACTCATGCTTTCAACTCTATAGTTGACGAATACGATCCCCAAAGACTCTTTTGTGTTTTTGTCTTTCAATAGTTGGAAACCGGTTATGGCTGATAAAGAACTAATGGCTTCTTTGACTTGAGGCTCTTCGTACTCAGTTCCGACAAAGTATACAACTTTGTATGCGTTATCTGGCACCGAATCCTTATTGTCGTCTTCTTCTGGTAAGTACCCTTGAGCAATGTAGTCATTAGGTCTCTCGATAGTCAACAGGAGCTCTACGCCATCTACTCTGATAGTCTTCCCACTGAAACAAAGACAAATTGTGGCAACGCTGTTGTTCACGAGTTCAATCATCATGCTCTGGTTGTCCCTTGTTTTCCATTTATTTTCAACATTCTGCTCATTGTGCACCGGCCTGACATCCACCCTAGTCAAAAGTTTATTGATCTCTTCCGTTACCTTTAAATAGTCCACATTGTCAAAATTTATCCCGGAAATCACAAGAGTTTTGGCAGCTTTGGACCCATTGGGGTCTAGTTTAGATGTAGGTAACAACAAACTACCATTAAGGGCACCATCCTTTACAATACCTTCAAGCTTTGTAAGATCGACTGGTCGTGGATACCCTGGTAAGGGGAACAACCCTGATAATTTCGCTCTTTGTGCAGTGACCTTTTCGAACCCCTTGGGTTTCACACCCCATTTGCTATCGATGCCGGTGATTTCGTCTAACGTTGTCGCCTCTTTCAATTCTTCAAGCCTGGCCTTGTAGTATGCGACTCTTTCAGGAATATTTTTCACTTCCTCCTCTTTATCCTCTTGTTCTTCGTTGTCTTCTGTGGTGCGAGCCTGGTATCTTTCGTCTCTTTGGTCTCTTTGATTGAACCCTATTCTTCTGTTCTGGTTGTAGCCGTTATTATAATTCCCATTACTATAATTTCCATTATACCTGGTTTGATTATATTCAGAGTATCCTCTGTTCCTCAGATTGTCTCGATATGGCGGTCTATCATTTCTCGGACGGTATGAGCTGTAGGCTCCTTGCCCGTTTTGATCATAAGCACTGTAGTGTTGCTGTGTCTGCTGCTGCTGATGCGGCTGGTGAGAGGAGGGAATATTGTACAGCCCAGTACCCGTGGCTGGTATCGTGCTATGGTGTGTTGCCGGTCCCGGTCTATTGGACTGATGAGATGGTCCACTTGGAGTTGTCTGGTTTGTGCCACTATAATAGCCTCCATTCCCACCGTGGTTATTGCCGGCATGAGAAGCATCATTAGACCCATAGCCATTGTATCCACCGTACTGACCTTGATTTGACCTTTGGTAGCTGTTCCCGTCACCTCGCCTGGAAGAGTCGTAGTCTCTGTCTCTCTTTCTTTCATTCACTCTTGGGTACCCACCAGAAGTGTTACCACCTCGATCTCTGCGGACAGAGTACGCCGAGTAATCGCTGTTGCTTTGTCCTCTCCGGCTATCGCCGTATGGGCTTCCTGTACCGATTGTTAGTATTCAAAAAATGCATCCGTGCAGCTAATTTACGTACCTTCACTCATTGTTGTATTTCGTTGTCAATACTTTTTCTGCGCAGATTTGAAAGTCGATGAGATCGTACTACACAGATATACATAGTGAGTAATACGATACGATGTTTATTTCTTTTTCTTGGTTGAGTCACACTACTTATAATTCGTCGTGGTCTATTTGTGTTTCTTCAGGTGCTTCTGTTTGTGTTTCTGTTGCCGAAGATTGAGGAACCTCGGATTCTATCGATGTATGTTCTGGATACTGTTCTGGTTCATTGTCGTCGTTGATATCCGGTTCTTCAGCTGTTTCTTGTTCTTCCTCTTTAGCTTCCTTTTCTTGCCTGGCTTTCTCTTGTTTAAGTTTCTCCTTGAATTCCTTTTGTAACTTTCTTTCTTTCAACTTTTCGAATTTATCGTTGAACAAAGTGATTCTGTCCTGTTGAGATTCATCCAAAAGAAGCAAGTCGGCTAACATATCGACGATACTCTCAGTAATACCCTCATGCACCTTGAAGAGCTCGTCTTTGGGGATTCTGTTGAGATATTTCTCGTTCAATTGGGTCTTCTCCCCCAAATCGGTCAATAACTCTTTGTACTTCGACAATGTCCTGTCCAAACTTAACATCCTATCATCTCCCTTACTCATCAACTGGACTTTGATTCTATCGTTCTCCTTGTCAAAATCGAACCCAGCATCGTCGTACTTTTGTCTAAGTTCACTTATTTGACTACCGAACTCCAACATTTTGGATTGAATGTTCATCATGATTGATGTCCCATCTTCATATAACTTGGTCAAGCCACTGAGGGTCAAATCTGTAGATGCTATTTTTAAGATAGTATCTATCTCTTCTTTCCGGATGGTGAGCTCCCTGATTTTCTTCTCAAAGTCTGCAAGAGGGGCATCATCACTCTCGAACTCAAGCCATTCAATTGTATCGCTGATTTTAGTTCTCAAATCTTCGATATTGAACTCCTTTTCTATCTCTTGTTCCTTGTCATCCACAAGATTACGTAAACCGTAACAAGTAGCTTCCAATTTGTTCTTCACGCTATCTAAATGAATTTTATAGTCATCTCTGGAATCGAGGTAGCCCAACTTGTCGACAACTCTTTCCTTTAATGATCTCGACATTGGTTTGAGGGCTGGGTACTGTGCTCTAGGAATGCTGATAAACACTGGCCTAAGCACCTTCTTAGAAGCTCTGGCACTTGCAGTAGAATTTTCTGTGGCTCTTTCATCAGTAGCCGTAGTCGTTGGTTCCTCTGATACTTCCTCACCAGGCTCTTCTAGTTCAAAAACTTCAACATCATCATCTCCCTTCAAAATCTTTTTGAAGAATCCGCCTTTGCCTTTTTTAACGCAGACGGCTTCCACCTTCTTCAAATTGAACAATTTGTTGGAATCAAACTCAAAAGTGGCAAAGAGTTCTTTGTTATAAGTCTTGTCGTCATTACATGTGAGTGAAGTTACCTTGTCATCCAAACTTGCGAAGGTGTGAGACTTGAACAATCTACCATCTTCCAACAATTCAATAGTCAAATTACTGGGGATTTCACCTAAACTTAATCTGTTGGTATTGCCCGACACAGTTGATTTGTCAAACACAACGGATTCTTGTTCGTTGTAGCGAATTTCATAGTTGTGGTACGACTTTTCAACAATCTTGAAATCCTTCTCAGGGTTGCCGAATTGTGTTTTTGATTTAAAAGCCTTCAAAGTGGTTCCAAGGGCACAGCTTTCATCTGCGTTAACAGTTTTGGAGATTTTGTTTTCACCAACCATCATACTCAAGTGTTTTTGAACAAAAGGCACCCTTGTCGATCCGCCGGTTAATGTGACTGACTCTATATCAGTCAAACTTTTTCCAGAGCCATTCAAAGCATCAGCAATCGGTTTAGTAATTCTTGCCATTTGGTCCATGTTGATATCCTCGAATTCCTCTCTAGTAATCACAGTTTTGAAATCTTTTTCATCCAAAATCGATTCAAGACTCACATGATATTCACTATTGGCTGAAAGGATTGTCTTGGCCTTTTCAGCAGCTTCTAACAACCGTGCAGCAGCCCTTGGTGGGAGTTCTGCGTTCTCATCAAGCCCAAACAGGCTGGCCAACTTTTCTATCAAAATGGTGTAAATACTTTGCGTCAAGTATGCACCGCCAAAACTGACATCGTATCCAACGCTTTCCAATTCCAAAACAGTGGTCAAATTCTTCAAGGGGGTAATGGAATACAACGAAGCCACAGTAGACCCTGCACCCATGTCGTAGATAATGCCATAAGTTTTGACTCCTGTGTAGTCAGCTTGTTCGAATTTCTTGTTAGAAAGAAGGTTGACAGCTACGGCTGTGCCTTCTTCTACGAGTCCCAAGACATTCTTGAAGCCAGCAATTTCCAATGCATCTAAGTAGGCTTGTCTTTGTTCCTGGGTAGCAAAAGGGGGGATGGAAATGGCAACGTCGTCCACTATGCTTTTGGCGGTAGGGTTTTCTTCCAAATGACGTAATGCTCTTTTCTTGAGCTCTTTCAAACTCATAGCCAACACCTCTTCGGGACTGAACACGAAAGATTCGTTCTTCAATCCCAAATCGAACTTTATGGCGTTAGGCCTATCTTCGTCTTCTACTAGGTTGATGCCAAAATGGGTGGTGAGGTATTCACGAACTTCTCTATCTTGGAATGATTTGCCTAATAAACTTTTGGTCCCAGTTATACAATGGTGTGGGAACCTGGTACACAAGGACTGAGCGGCGGATCCATAGACCCTTTCCACTTCATCGGCTCCGCTGGGTCTAATAGATAAGCCGCTTAGATCTTTTCTTCTGGCTTCTTCAGTTAAAAGAATTTCAAACTGGACACCTGGTGCAAGCATAACGGCTTTTGTGAATTGTTGGCCATAATCAATACCTAATATGGCTGCCAACGACACGGTCCATAAGCATATGGCAACGATACAATTGAAGTTCATGGTTTCGGGGAAACTTCCTACGCGGGGAGGTTAATCTGGTGGTTTGGAATGAATTACTTGTCCTTTTGGATCGAAGTTTTTCAAGATCGCGACAGCGGTCGCGCCTACGGGGAAAACTGGAACGGTGGTAGTTCAATCCTCGTTCTATTCTTTTCTACTTGATTCTATCCAAGAAGCTAATCAATCCTGGTCTTCGGTGAAAAGACAGCTCAAATGTACATAGTTGTGTCAGGTGATACGTAAGTAGACTAACATCTTATGCCTTTGGTCAATTTATTTTGACAACTTCGTAAATTAAGAGGCCAAATAATATCCCAATGAATATAAGAGTAAAAATCACTAAAAAAAATCACCAGTAATGTACTTAAGCCACTTTCTAGCAATGTCACCGACAGAACTAAAAAGAATTTACCTTCGCTGCGTCACTTTTGGTCGCCGGGTTTGGCCTTTATTAAAAAAGCCGTATTCCTGCGGCGTGTAGATAGAGGATCCGGTTCCTGTGGAGCATTTTTGCAAGACTGATTGTATGCCGATCTGTAATGAAGGTGCTCCGCGGAGCTGCAAATTATATTGATTTGAAGAAGGAAGTACGAAGGATATGGCTACTTTTGGTGGCTCTAACGGAAAAGTCTTGAAGTCTACAATAGAAGGACCTCCCACGTCTTTTCCCGGATCTCTTCACCTAGCATGTACCCAGATATAGGGATTGTTTCTGTTTTACGCAAACCAACAAAATACCAAGTTCCTCGGAAAGCCGTTTTTGTGCGCAGGTCTTCGCATTTTTCGAATATAAAGGTAACATAAAATCCATTGGTTTTACAGATTTTCTTTTTGATTTTTTTCCCTTTTTCTTCTTGGGTTATCAAATCCCCCACAAAAACCCTGGAAATACACACACACATCGCCGATATGGACTCCCAAGAAGTAGAAGCATCAAAGATGTACATTTCGTACAACAACGTGCATCAATTATGTCAGGAAATTGCTGATAAAATTAAAGCGTTTAAGCCCGATTTGATCATCGCTATTGGTGGTGGTGGGTTTATACCTGCGCGTATGTTGAGGTCCTTCTTGAAGGAGCCTGGTCAGCCCAATGTCAGGATCATGGCCATCATCTTGTCTTTGTACGAGGATATCGACACTTACGGAAGTAACGCTGAGAACATTGGTACTAAAGTGGTCAGAACTCAGTGGATCGACTACGCACAGTCAAAGGTCGATTTAGTCGGTAAAAATGTCTTGATCATCGATGAGGTTGACGACACCAGAACCACCTTGCACTACGCTGTGTCTGAATTAAAGAAGGACGTAGAAGAACAGTCGAAAGCCAAGGGCGCCAGTCCAAGTGATACCAAATTCGGGATCTTTGTCTTGCACGACAAACAAAAGCCAAAGAAGGCTGATTTACCTGATGAGATCATGAAAACTGGTAACTATTTTGCAGCTAGATCGGTGCCTGACTCATGGATTGCCTACCCTTGGGAATCTACTGATATTGTATACCATACCAAGAGAGCCATTGAACAAGGCAATGACACGTTCATTCCATCTACCACCGAATCTCAGTAATTGGGTTCCACTTCGTATTGTCCACTGATACTCATATAATTTGTGTATATGTATTGTAAAATATTAGACAGTGAGTGAAAAGCTAAACGTTTCCTAATCGATCTCTATAAAGTCGGGGCTCCGTGAATGATTTTTCAAAGGGGTATGTGTAGACGTCTTGTCTTTTCTTTTCTTGCTCTGCCTGAGTGACTGGCCCTGTCCCGAAAAAGACTTCTCTTTCTTTATCTCATCCGCCTCTTCATCTGTAGGGTTGGGTGTGGGCAACACTACAGGGAACCCAAAGAAAAGCTGGTTTTCAGATATTGGGAAAGGTGCCGGCACAGCGTTAGGGTCCAAATCCTCTACATTCAAGGCCGCGGGCTTCTGCAGATCGACTGCTTTACCTGAAAGCTTTTGCCCAGACCCTGAAAACGTGCTGTCGCTCGATCCACCTGCAATGTTGGCATAGTTCAAAGACTTCGCCATCGTGGCAGCGCCAACTCCCTTATTCACACTCGAGGGCGTTATAGGTTTGTTCGATTGAGGGCCTTGTGCTTTGGGTGTATACTCGGGCTCCACGTACCCAACTGGAGGGGCGAAGTCCGTTTCCAAATCGGTCTCCACAACACAAATACCCTTGTTACGTGATTCTGGTTTGGCCTCTAACACCTTGATTCCGTAGATGGTATCATTATAGTTGATCTCAATAATATCGTTTACCGTTAAAGTGGAAAATTTCCTTAATACATTTTCAAGCACTGCTTTGGGATCTGATATTTCGAGGAAGTCGACGGACTGTGGCTCAATCTTGACGAACTTACCCAAGGGCAAGTCGCAGTTGGATATTTGGATCAATTGGCCTGGGTGAATTTCAAGCGTTTGCATCATCCACTGTGGTATGTAACATCGACCTTCTTCGGCCACAAACTCCAAAACACCACTGTGGGTTTTGATCTGGTTGGTCTCATTCAACAACTCAAACAACATCGGATACCTTATGTGCAACATTGTGAGTTTATTCAACGCCGAAGGTGGTAAAAATATCTTTCCTCCATAATTAGCGTCATCTTTTCTTATATTATCTGGCATCATTGCCACAGGGTAACACCTGAAATAGTCCTCAAATTTGGTATTCATTGGTGCAAAAGATGCGCCCCCGAACATTCCCGATCCGAATCCAGAGAACATCTTATGGTGAGATACTGCAGTATGTCAATTAGTGGAAGGGTTATAGAAGATGTGAAATTAAATAAATTGTTGCCATCAGATTACACATTATTTCGCATAAAACATAAAGCCTGTATATTTTTTCGAGGGTGCAAAAAAAGAAAACGCACTACTATACTAAAGCTTTAACGGGTATGTAAGTGCAAGTCTATTGCTGTGCGTGTAGTTTCTCCACTGTATCAAATACTTGGGAAACCACCTTCTTCTGGTCGTCGTTGAATCTGCTGACGATTTCTTGGTACGTAGGTTGATTCTGTTGTTGCAACATTTGCATCTTTTCCACAAATATGGCAAAAACGTTGCTGTCATCTAACGGAGTTTTCTTCATAGCTTCCAACTCTGCCTCAGCATCATACTCATCAGCTAAGAACTCGCCATTGTATTCATCGTCATCGTCGTCGTCAGTCAAGAATTGTCTCACCCCGTAATCTCTCGATTGAATTTCTTGTCTGGTCTTGATGGCGTGAGGTAACATTTCCAAGTTGGACACCAAAAGGTCGGTAATTTCACCTATCAAATCTTGATCTTGAATCAAAGACAAGTCACCGTCAACCACTAAGGCCAAACAGCCCAAGACTTGCAACTTGCATCCATACACACTCTGGAAATCTTCACTATGTTCGATCCACAATTTAAAGAAGTCATTTGTGAATTGTTGGTTGTTCAAGAATTGTACGGTAGAAATAGGATCCACGTAGCTGACGGCGAATATGATTCTAACAATGGATAAATAATGCAACATGTGTCCATCGAATGCATCTTGATCCCTCAAATTCTTGAAGATAGTGAAGATTTCTGGAAGGAATCTAGGTAAGAACGGCTTGAACCTGTCTTTTAATGAAAGCACCATAAACTCAATGAGCTCGAATGCGGAGTGAGCAAACATGGGTTCAACCACTTCGCTACGCAAGATGGTGAAGCAAACATTTAACAAAGCTTGGAATTGGGGATTTTCAATGGTTATATCTTTACCGGTGAACCCATAGTAAATAATTGCATCGAAGTAACTGGTGAAGTTGTCGAAGAATTCATATGCATATGTATCGAATGATTCAATACAAACCTGGTATAACTCCCAAGTGGTTGGGGATGCTTGTTGGGTACTGGTAATCACACTTTCCAAGATTTCAAGAGTTTCTGGCAAGAATGTGATCTGGGCATTTTGAATCACAAAGATACACATTTCCTTCAAAATGGTTTCCAAGTTGGCACTCACCGTGGGTGAAGCATCCATGGCAACAACCAATGTTGTGATTGTATTTATTATACCTGAGGCTTGGTATTCTTTGTCGATGTCAACGTTACCATTTTCACTGTTCGATGACATGTTTAATAATTCGTGAGCGGTCCTCAAAAACTGTTCCGACAACCTAGCAGCCAAGTCGTTGGCATAAGGTTCGAGACCCGATGCAAATTTTTCGACGAACGATTCCATGACACTAGTTAAAGTGTCACTTTCGAATGTCTTGGTCATTTCAATCAAACTGCCCATCAATTGAGGAACCTGTGGGGCAATGTGTTCAGCTACTGCATCGTTGTCAACCAAGGTACGCAATGCGTCGACAGCAGTCAACCTGATAGGCAAATGGTCTTCCTTTTGGAAACAATTTATAACCCCTCCGAATATATCCTGTAAGACATTTGTGTCTTTATAGGTGTACATGAACATGGCCAAGGTATCACATGATCTGGCAGTCAAGAATGGGGTCTTGCTAATAGTTTCTTCGGACAATTCAGGATAGACATAAGTATGGAGCATTTGGTCAATTTGGCCCTTGACTGGAGATGCTTTTTTATCCAACTTATAAGAAATGGTCGCCAACACACGAAGAGCACCTTCGGTTTCTTTTGCGATGTTCAAATCGTCACGGTTGTTTCTTCTTCTCTCGAAAACATCGTTTATGATTGAAAGAAGCAATGTGATTGATTCATCAAATTTCTTTGATGATAACCTATAAATGAAACCAATTGAGGCCACGTCACTTGAGTTGCTCTCTCTATTAATGTCGAAGAATCTTCTAACGTACTCCTCTGGATCATCCTCATATAATTCAACAGTTTCGTCTGTTGCATTTAAGTTAGGCAAAAGAATATGCTTCACTATCGCTTCCAACTCACCACTGATCAAACTCCAGGCATCATTTTCAATCAACTGCTCCAAGAAGGAGATCATGTGGTACAAAGATCTTTCACTCAACCAAATGGTTTTAGTGGACCACCTTTCAATGATACTCCAGTAAACTTGCAAGATTTCTGGGACAAAAGTGGTTAAAAAGAATTTAGCAAATAGGTTATTTTCTTTATCCCTGGTGCTGAACCCTCCACCATGACGACTTAACAATCTGTGCAAGTTACCAAAACACCACTTCACAGCCTTCACTCTAGGTAACACTGATCTTTCTTCCACGTCTTCCTTCATCACATAATCGGGTAGTGGCTTATTGATCAACATAATTTGATACTTACACCATTTACCGAGATTACTTTGATCCTGAATGTAGGATGGTAACACCGAAAACGTGGTGAATTTGAAGATTTTGACGATAAGGTACAACATCTCCCCACCGAATGGGGTATCTTCTGTAAGCAAATTGTCCATCAATGTTTCTAATGTCGGGAATAACTCAATGGTAATATCCTCTAATGTTGGATTAGTGGTGTCAAAACTAGACCATCTATAAGCCCGGGCGTATTGGTACAACACAAGAAGACCTGTGTGGACCTGATCGACATCCCCTGAAGTCAACAAAGCCTTGACAATTGCGCAAAGCTCGTCCCATTTTTCGGTGTTTACAATGGAATGAACAGCAGTTGCCAACTGACTTCTCACCCTGGAGTTTTTAATCACTTTCACCAACGTTTCCACTAACTTTGTCTTTATTATGGCCTTCTCATCATTTTTGATGGCATAAGAGGCAAGCCTTTCATCGGTGACCACCCAATAACTGTTGATTCGATTTTTGAAGAGAATGGCAGCTCCAATCTGTACACCCTGAGGAACTGTCAAGTCGCTAGCCAAGTCAAGCAAATAAGCGGTGAACCCCGGTTGTTGTTCGAAAACCTTCAACTGTTGTTCACTCTCTTTCCGTAACTGTACGTTACCGGCATTCAAAGTGCCTTCCAACGCTTTAAGTAACGTTTCCTTGTCCATGATTTTCTGAACGGTACTTGAACTCTGACGCCTTTTTGTTTTATTCAATTTTTTTTTTCAAAATGCTTCTCAATTTTTCTGAGGTATTGCATGTACAATAGAGAATACACGATCCGACGTCTCCCAAGAAAAGACGTAGTGGTAAAGTCTAAGACTTGGGCACCTACTCAGTATTCAAAGCTAGTGGAGCTAAACTTGAATCGTACACAGATTCTGTGAATGGTTCAAAAGAGATCGACAAGTGGCCCAAATGTCAAAGACATTCGGTGTCGAGGCACCGAGAGGAGGCTTGACGGCCACATGCTGCCACAAAGGCAGAATTGACTCAAGCTGGTACAAAGAGAATCCAAGTGGGCTAGGCGAATAATCATGTATATATTTGGAGGCATTGGTGGTGCTTGCTCCACAATTCTCTACACTCTGTTCGTAGCTAAGAATGTCTCTTGGTCAAATATGTCGCATGAAAAAAAAAAGTAGATGAGAAGAGAAGAGAAGAGAAAACTTACTATAGACACATTATGCCAATAACCGACATAAAAGGGTACAAGATCGTGGCCGTGAAAATCCCAGGGTGTGACTCCCGTCATCATATCTTGTACAAAAAGCATGAATTAAAAACAGGTGGTGAAGGCGATGACAGAGCCATCTTTCTCTGCAACCTCCCAATTTCCACAAACATCAAAGTGATAAGGAAATTATTTCAAACTATTGCTATAGGAGCCACTGTCCAATCATATACCCCAAGTTACCTCACAGACTCGGTGGAGGACGCATTCCTTGATTTGCTGAAACTCACGACAGACCTTGAGATCAACTCCAACATAGACGAAGCAAGTGCCAAATTACCCAAAAACTGTGGGATCGTCACCTTTATAGATAAACCTGCCTTCCAATTGGCCATGAACGGCTTGAAGAAGTTGTCTAGTGCAGCCAAAGATGTGGTGAACTGGCCGTTGAACCCTGAACTGTTTGGCACCAGTTATTTCATGGCGCAATATCAGGCTAACATATTGGACACAGATGTATTGGCGCAAGACGTCAACCAAGCACTTGTGGAGTTCGACCAGGCTGAAAAGGAGTCCATGGAAGGATTCAAGGCACAGAAGGAGTTGGTGGACGAGGACGGGTTCACGCTAGTAGTGGGACCTCAAAGAAAGACCAAAGCTGGTATATTGGGGCAACAAAAGATGGCAGCTGCAAAAATAGAGTCCGACAAGGTCATATCCAAGTCCAAGAAGAAAGAGAAAGAAGACTTCTACAGGTTCCAGTTGAGAGAAAGGAAGAAGGAAGAGATGAATGACTTGTTACGGAAGTACAAGGCTGACCAAGAGAAGATCAGAGAAATGAGAGAGAAAAAGAGGTTCAGGCCTTATTAGCATGGGAAGATGGACTGCAGGCCACCCCAAAAAAGTTTTTTTGTACTTTTAACGAATAGTGTATACTTCTGAATAAAACATGAGCGATTCAGAACAACCTGTATGTCAAATTTGTTGGTTGAACAGCTTCTTGGGCTGAACATCTCTTAAGACGCATAATCTCGCACCATAATAATTTCCTTTGCACAAGGACCTAAAATGGCGTCTTTGAATGAAGAACAAGACAATCAGAGAATAGCAGAACAGTTGTACTCTAAGTCCTTCCAGATACCCGACATCAAAGATTTTAACGTTCTTTCCACTATAAGATATGACCCCAAGCTCTCGGCCACACCTCCTAGTACACCGGATGATATCCAGATCGAAAACTTCTTTCTATTGCCAGAACATGTTTCTCGACTCCAATATACCATTGATTTCTTCAATATCGACAGCAAGCAAACCTTAGACTTTCAAGTGGACTCTATGTTTGAAAAACTCAAGGAAACTATCATAGCCAGCCGAGTGCCGGTCACTGACCCGTTAAAGATCAGATTCCTCGTATCGACCGAAGGCGACGCCACCATTGAACTCCATAAGACACCACCGATCGATAATCTCCTAGCAGCCCTCGAGAATGTCGATCCTGAGAATGTGTGGGATGCTTACGTGGATACCGATTCTATCGTTTCGTCGCCTTTCACTTCATTCAAGACTACTCACCGGCCACACTATACGAAGGCTAGAACTCGGTGCTTACCTGGCAAAAGACCTGGAAAAGAAGAAGTTTTGTTGGTAAACGAGAAAGGTTTACTTCTGGAAGGGTCTATCACTAATGTGGCGATCCAGAAAGATGGAAAGTGGGTTACTCCCACCTTACAAAGTGGATGTCTCTGTGGGGTCACCAGACACTTTTTGTTGATGAAGAGGTATGTGATAGAGCAAGATATCAAGGCCCAGGACGTGAAAGAAGGCGACGAAATACTACTCTTCAATGGGATAATGGGAGTTGTTCGGGCCAAGGTTGCAAAAATTGTATAAGCAGCTCTGTATATATTGTATTAATGAATCTATTTGAATTGTGCAATCTCCTCATCAGTGTATCCCATAATGTAAAGGATATCAGACATGGACGAGGTATTCAATCTTGAAGGCGCCACTTTCTGCACCGCTGGCTTTGCATTCCAGGCCACTCCAAATCCGGCCACTTGCATCATCTTCAAGTCATTGGCACCATCTCCGACGGCCACCGCTGATTTAGGATCGATGTTGTGCCTTTCAGCTATCTCAAGAAGAAGTTTGGCCTTCGCTTCGGCGTTAACAGGGTCCCCCACAACAGTCCCATCAAGGACATTGTTCTCGTCGATCCCCAACAAATTTGCATAGGCGTAGTCCAAATTTAGCTGAGATTTGACGTACTCTGCCAATTGTATAAATCCCCCAGAACACACTCCCATAATACAGCCAGTTTTCTTCAAAACTTTACACAATTCGGGGACCCCCTTGGTGACGACTATCTTGTGTTTCAACTCTTCCCAAATAGTGGTGGAGTTTATGCCTTTGAGGAGGGCCACCCTTTGTTGTAATGATTCGGTGAAATCGATTTCTCCGTTCATGGCTCTCTCAGTGATTTCGGCCACTTGATCTTCGATATCAGCGTAAGCGGCTATCAACTCAATCACTTCCTGGTAAATCAATGTGGAGTCCATGTCGAATATGAACAACTTTTTATTCTTTCTGTTGCTGTTGTTGTCTTGGAGAATGACGTCAAGTCCACCTTCTTTGGTGTACCTCTCTTTGATGAACGAGTCAACTTTATTTGAGTCGTCCACGTCGCAGAACAAGTCCACAGCTCTGGGAGAAAGAGTCTTCGTGGACCTAAAGGCCACTCCCCCCACTTCGGCGAGTCCCTGCTGTACTGTGGCAACAGCGTCTTTTGCCAAAGTGTCTGTATGGGATATTAATGTGATAACCGACATCTGATGGAATCTGAAAATTAATTCATCGACGCGAGAAGATATAGCTGCAAAATGTCAGTATTTTTAACTGGCTGCGAGACGTTCATAGAGAGAGGCCTTTACTAGTTATGTGTTGAAGGCCAGTCATGGGAAAGTGAAAGGTATCAAGACCTCCATGTCGTCTTTGAGTCATTTTCCCACCAAAGTACACCAATGGTTAGCTTTTAATCGATCTTTGAAAATGAGTCACCGAAATCAAGCTAACACTGTAATTTCTGCAACACCACTGACCAGCTACAGGAAGTTCTTTATTGACGAAGTAAACTGGAACGAGTAAGACGATGCACACAGGAACGTATAAGAAATTATTTATTGTAAGAATCTATGATATGCTGGTATTAAGTGTACTCTCTAAGCAGTGGCCTTTTCAGGTTCCAAAACGTCAAACCCGGATCGCAAGTGGTATTCACTCAAACCAATATGCCCACCCAACTCAGCGAAGTTCTTCATGTAGTTCTGGTGCTTTCTGTCAGCCATTTTGTTCATCTCTGGCCAATATACATCGTGGATGTATTCGAAATCAAGAAGCCCGTTGAACTCTTTATCTAATTGTTCTTTTGGCACAAAGTTCTCGAAAGGTTGATCATAGATCGTTTTCAGCCTGGTGTAAGGATCAATGAAGGGACCCACCACTTTGAAGAATGTGTACCCAATCCATGGTATGTTGGTGAATAGCCCTCTTCCCAATCTCTCAGGGTAGTGATGCTGGAGAATATGTAAGACCTGCTTGGAGATTGAAATGGAAGGAAATTTTGCTGACAACTTCATGTGGTCAGGAGCAGCTTTGAAGTCAGTCATCAAGGCTAAGGTGTCTTGCCCCGGAGGCATGAAGTGGATAATTCTTTCTAACATGAACACCAAGTGTTGGACTTGTCTCATGGAGGCACTTGTGTTCTGATATCCGTTCCTCAAGTACAAACAGGGTCTGTTATCATTATCATACCCAATCATAAGGTTCTTCCCCGTCTCATTTTCCACCTCCACCAAGTCTTTTGTAATTACCTTTGCAGGATCAGTAACTCCAGGGATGTTTACCACACCGAAAGTTCTTCTCCAGACTATGGTCTCTTCTATCCTCTTGATGGCGGCATCGGTCTTCCATTTCGTGGCCCTCAAGTACCTCAAAAAACATTCTTTGGTCAACCATGCTTTCTCTTCGGGCAAAATTGCATGCGTAGGAGCATCTGCTTTTTCATTCACAGCGATCTCGGTTTCGATATATTTGGTGAAGTGGCTCAACACTGCGTCGTACTTCTGTTGCTCCTCTTCCGATAGGTCCTGTGAGGGTTCTTTGATGGGATTCACGGGGGCGTTGAACGGAGTATGGCACTTTATGTATTTGGAGCTGCCTCTCTTGGAAATAAACGACCCGCTGCCGTTATTGGACACAGACGTGGCCTTGGAGTTCACAGAAGCGGTTTCTGGAGTTAAGCTGTCATCCAAGGCCTCTTTGTTTTCTTCGGGCTCCTTAGAACGTCTGAAATAATTCATCAATGTCTCTGCCGTGATTTGTTTGTAAACACTTCCAAGCAAAAAATGTGTACGCTCTTTCACTTGCAACCGACGCGATCTCTATCAATTTTTCTCAGGTTTAGCGACAATCCACTATACGACGAATATTCCAATAATGACCTTTGAAATCGCTAGTATCAGTGAAGCTACTTCTAAGGAGACCCCAATTCAATCTAAGGATATAAAAGACATAATAAATTCGCAATTGGCCGATTTGAAGGACCCAAATGCCTTGAGTTCTATCATATTGAGGGAGATCACGGAGAAATCCTCGAAGCATAAATTCCTTGTGCAAACCACAAAGATAAGCCTTGAAGATACCAATGTCAACTTGGATGTGACCACGAAATTCACTGCTGCTTGGGAACTGGAAAAGGACGGTCATATCACTGTGAAGCTTGTGAAAACGGATACTACCGGCAGTGCTGAAATAACTGACAAGGATGCTGAAGTAGCTGAGAAGGATTCTGACGACACTAATGGTGTCAAGGATGATGTCGATGAATTGAGTCAACCCATTGAAGGCGATGCTGACAGGCACACTGATGAAGCCTCTGGTAAGGATCAGGAGAACCTGGCACCAGAAGCATTAAAGCTGGTGAGCAGTGCGGCAGAAGATGCTAAACATGCCCCACCAGAAAGGCAGGACACCATTGGAGGTATCCTTGATGACTACGTCAGAGTAGAGCCGGAAAATCATGAGCAGTACTTGGTGTCTATATTTTACATATTTGTTGGATGAAGAAATGAAGCTATCCCGTCATTGTAACTCCAATTCCCCTTGAAATCGACGTAATTTATCATTGAATTCCAACAACGGTTTGGATGTTTGAGCCAACTTCTCGAGGTTGCCATTCAACTTCTCTAATACCGCCTTTAAGCTTTCATCTTCGGTATCAACGTCTTCGTATTCTTGCAGTTCGAACTTGAAATCGAACAGACTATCCTCAACGACCTTGAAATTGACCTTCTTCTTCTCCTCTGTAGGTATCAGCATCCCCTGCGTTTTCCCCTGGATGTTTTGCGACATTCTCAGTTTATTGGTGTCAATGGACTTTTTGAAGTCGTTCAAATACTTCAAGTCGGAATCGTAATTCAATTTGATCTTGTTATATGACTTTTGTAGCTCGTTCAATTGTTTCAACTCTGCCAGAAGATGGGTCTCCAAGAAATTCTTCCGGCGGTTGAGTATATCGTAGTTCAAGATATGATTGTTTTCGTCATTTTGTGGAGCGGAATTGTGCATACTTCTCTTCAAAGGTAACTTTGAGGCTCTCAATCTAGCTCGAAACGACGTCGAATGCTCATTCGATGCCCATGTACGGGTCAACAAATCCTCCAGCTCAATCATCTTTTCTGACATACTTGAATTATTTGGCTTAGAAGTACTCCTTCTATATCGTTCGGTGGCTTTGTTAATTGATATGTCAAGAATCTTGTCAAAGTCTTTCTCAGTAGTAGCATCTAACGGCTCCCAGAACTTGTCTATCAACTTTCCCGGTACTTTTCTTCTTTGCGTCTCTGATCGTATTTGCTCAGGATCAAACACTTCATACTCTGCATGTCTCTTAACCCTGCCTACGTCATTATTGTTGTTATCATTATCATTAGTATTATTATTGTCATTATCGTCGTTATTGGTGTTGGTATCCACCGCCTTATCAGACGCTATCCCAGGCCCGACTTCGCTGGTAAAACTGGGCCTTCGTTTCAGGTGGACATGTATCGTTTCGGTATCTGCGTTCAAAACATTTGCTTGCGGACGCTGTTGTCTACCGTCACTTTCATCACTCATTATTCATTAGATAATCTATACAAGTTTTTTTTTTTCTTCTCATGGACGCGATCCAGCATCTTCCCCGTTGACTTCCCCATCTTCCAAAGAAACCGCTTGGAAGATCAAATCTTCGGCTTCTTTGTAATGGGCGTAAACCTGCTCCTCGGGAACCATTAGGATCTTCGCAAATTTCTGGAACAAAAGGTCCTCAATGACATGAATGTCTTTCTTCGATGGCTTCCCTATTTGTTCTTTCACGTAACTCTTCAAGTAAGGATTGAGATTCGATTCTTCTACTATAGGGTGCTGGTCTACTCGTAAAGACTCGTCGGGAGTAAAAATCAGCATTAGTCTTTTAGTCATAACGTTTCCCTGGAAATTATCACCACGCAATTGAACGTCGTGCTTTGTCTCAAGATTGTTCAAGTAATTGCAGTAGTTGTTGATCTTGGCCTCGCTCCAGTTCACGAGGTTGTAGATGGACTCATTATCGAACTTGTTAAGGAATTCAAACTTGTCGTTATCGAGGTTGATATTGGACAAATTATTAAACCACTGGGTATAATCCATTTTGTTATTCAAGTAGATGAAATGAATTTTGATCACTATGATCATGAACCCGGTCACCAACAAGTCTGGGGTGTAGTGCAGAAGTAACACTGGAGCATTTCTCCTTTTCTTTTTGAAAAACGGTGTGGATAATTGTAAGTCGACCACCTTGGTGCATAAATTGTTGGTCATGACAAACAACTCTATAGAGTTGGGCAACAACAACGTCTCAAAAAATGTCTTAAACATGTAGGGGTAGAAATAAGATATTTCAAGAGGGGGACTTTTGCTGCAAATTTTCTTGCCTACTCTTGTGTAATATCTCATGAACACGTCTCCGTTGAATGTTTCAGTCTCGAGGCCATGGATGAATAAGGTGGGTAGCTGCAAAAGTATCTTAGTAGGAAGCAAGTGAAGCGTTTTCAACAACGGCACCTTACCCGTAGTGACCAAGTCTATGATGTCAGCAATGTAGATTGGATAAAAGTCGAGGTCTCTGATGGAAAAGAAGATAATGAACAACGCGTCTATGACGTTGGGCGTCCTATTATTTCTCTTTATGTTGAATTTGGCCACGTCTCTTCCATATTTATCGGACTCGTATGTTTCGATGGTGTACGGCTTGATGAATAGGTGCAAGTATCGAACCCAGTTCAGCTTTACCGCTACCTCCAACTGCCGTGCAAACTGCGTTTGGTTATTGCCATATAGCTCCTTCACAATTGCGGCCAATTGGTGCTTCAAAATTATCTGTATACACTTCAAATACGCCTCCTTGGCAGGAGACCCCATGAGCTTCGGCACTTTTTGCCGTCGCTCCAATGCCCTGTTCGACTTGTGTATCAATTGACCGCCGGCATTAACTTGAAGCTGCATCCGCCTGGTCACCGTGAAATTATCGTCGTCGTCCCCCAATTCAATGTCGCCCTCCAAGATGTGGCCGTACTGGCAAAACCTCCTCCCATCGATTGATCTGTAAAGCCTCGAGGGGCAGTTGTCTACCCCACAAATAGGGCCCTTGATGTATGTTTGTGACATCAAACCTAAGTAATGTCAAGCCTCAAATTACAATACCGATCGAGGACTGGCCGATGCGATGTCGCATTCGGTAAATACACGCCCGGGGTTTTTCCCCGAGCGACAATACAGGTGTGCGGATGTACGCTGGAGGCCCGGGTCGGCCGCCGGCCACCGCTGCAAGTACTGGCACCCATTGCTATCTCTAACATCATAGACAACATAGTCAGGTCCCGGAGCGTTGGAATGTGACGTGTGACGTGCACAAAATCCTGGAGTTTTTGTGCCAGGGTGTTATTGTTTTCCGCCGATGGTTGAATCGGCATCTAGAAAAACCCCGGTGAAATAAGGAACTGGGAAAAACGCCATTTATCCCTCTCTGCCCAGTTACCGCGAACGTCGTGGCAATAGCCGTGAAAATTTCCCTATGCTCACTCGAAGCAAGTCTACCCAATCAAATCCGGACAAACCTTTTTACATCCACGAATTTGGAAACAGAAAAAAATATATAAAAGGTTTTAATATAACCCACAAAAAGTTTTTCGACTTTGTAATTGGTGAATTTTGACAACTGCAAATTATCAACAACACTTGTATTATATTCTGATTTCTCGGATACCTGAATACTAGTTGAATTGATTACAATTGACGTTTGAAGAAAGTGGTCCGTACTTATTTTTATCCGTTGAACTTCCATCATTCATACAAGGATTAAAAGTGTGCTTGCTGTAGTTTTGATATCATCTGAACAAAAAAAATACACCTCCACAGAAATACCAATATAAAATGCTTAGGGCCTTCAAGAGCACTATACCTCGTGCCAATATATTAAAGGCACGGGTCGTTTCCCAAAGACCTTTGTTGTCGGTGTCGTTATCATTGAACCGTTCGTTAGCAAGTGCTTCCGATGGATTTTTGTCCACCAACAACGGTAACTACATAGACGAGATGTACGAAGCCTGGAGACAAGATCCTTCCTCCGTCCATGTTTCTTGGAATGCTTATTTCAAGAACATTGAAAATAATGGTGTGCCAGCCTCCAAGGCATTCCAAGCTCCCCCAACCATCATTCCTACCGTTTCTGGTGGTGCTGCTGGTTTCATTCCTGGTAGTGATGCCACGAGCGAAGATGTTGTCACTCACTTGAAAGTTCAATTGTTGGTCCGTGCCTATCAAGTTAGAGGTCATCAAAAGGCCAAGATTGACCCGTTAGGAATATCTTTTGGGGACTCTGCTGAGGTACCCAAGGAATTAACCTTGGACTTCTACGGTTTCACTGAAGCTGACATGAACAAACAAATCACTTTAGGTCCAGGGATCTTACCTAGATTTGCCGAAGCCGGTAAACAAACTTTGACCTTGAGAGAAATCATCGACAACTGTGAAAGATTATACTGTTCCAGTTACGGTGTTGAATATATTCACATTCCTTCTAAAGAACAATGTGACTGGTTGAGAGAAAGAATTGAAATCCCAAAACCTTTTGAATTCACTACCGATGAAAAAAGACAAATCTTAGACAGAGTGATCTGGGCTTGTTCTTTCGAAACCTTCTTGGCAACCAAATTCCCATCCGACAAGAGATTTGGTTTAGAAGGTGCTGAATCCGTTGTCCCTGGGTTGAAAGCTTTGATCGACTCCTCGGTTGAATATGGTGTTGAAGATATTGTTATCGGTATGCCACATAGAGGTAGATTGAACATGTTGTCTAACGTTGTTAGAAAACCAAATGAATCTATCTTCGCTGAATTCACTGGTTCCAAAGAATTCGATGAAGGTTCTGGTGATGTCAAATACCACTTGGGTATGAACTACGCTAGACCAACAACCTCAGGTAAGCACGTCAACTTATCCCTTGTTGCTAACCCTTCACATTTGGAAGCTGAAGATGGTGTTGTCTTGGGTAAGACTAGAGCTATCCAACATTATAAGAATGATATTGGCGAATACAAAAAAGCCATGTCAGTGTTATTACATGGTGATGCTGCTTTCTCGGCTCAAGGTGTGGTTTACGAGACCATGGGTTTTGCTAACTTGCCAGGCTACTCTACTGGTGGTACTATTCATATCATCGTTAACAATCAAATTGGTTTCACCACTGATCCAAGATTTGCTAGATCCACTTTATACCCATCCGATATTGCTAAATCGATCAATGCTCCAATCTTCCATGTCAACTCCGACGATGTTGAAAGTATGATTTTCGTTTTCAATTTGGCTGCTGAGTGGAGAGCTACTTTCCACTCCGACGTCATCATTGATGCTGTTTGTTACAGAAAGTACGGTCATAATGAAACTGATCAACCTGCTTTCACACAACCATTAATGTACCAAAAGATTGCCGAAAAGCAGTCTGTCTTAGAGGAATACAGTAACAAGTTATTAGCAGATAAGACTTTCACTCAAGAAGATATTGATGAACACAAAAAATGGGTCTGGAACATCTTGGAAGAATCTTTCGGTAAGTCCAAGGAATACAAACCAACTTCAAGAGAATGGTTAACCACCCCATGGGAAGATTTCAAATCTCCAAAAGAGTTGGCAACCGAAGTATTACCACATTTGCCAACCGCTGTCGAAGAAGCTACTTTAAAAGACATTGGGATCAAAATCAGTGAAGCTCCTGAAGGCTTTGAAATCCACCGTAACTTGAAGAGAATCTTGAACAACAGAAAGAAAGCTGTTGAAGCTGGTGAAGGTATTGACTGGGCAACCGGTGAAGCTTTAGCTTTTGGTTCATTGGCTTTAGAAGGTTACCACGTCAGAGTTTCTGGTCAAGATTGTGAAAGAGGGACTTTCTCCCAACGTCACGCTGTTTTGCACGATCAACAATCAGAACAAACTTACACCCCATTGGACCACTTATCTGAAGATCAAGCTGCCGTCAACATTTCCAACTCCTCTTTATCTGAATACGGTGTCATGGGTTTCGAATATGGTTACTCCTTAACTTCCCCAGATGCTTTAGTTATGTGGGAAGCTCAATTCGGTGATTTCGCCAACACTGCTCAAGTCATTATTGATCAATTCATTGCTGCTGCAGAATCTAAATGGAAGCAAAGATCCGGTCTTGTTTTGTCGTTGCCTCACGGTTACGATGGTCAAGGTCCAGAACATTCTTCTGGTAGAATCGAAAGATACTTGATGTTATGTAATGAAGATCCAAGATACTTCCCAGCCCCAGAAAAATTAGAACGTCAACACCAAGACTGCAATATGCAAGTTGCCTACCCTACTACGCCAGCCAATATTTTCCACTTATTGAGACGTCAAATGCATAGACAATTCAGAAAACCATTGGTGATGTTCTTCTCCAAGTCTTTGTTGAGACACCCATTGGCTAGAAGTGACATTGAAGAATTTACAGGTGAGTCTCATTTCCAATGGATTATTGAAGATGTTGAGTTAGGTAAATCTATTGGAAACAAAGAAGACATCAAGAGGCTTGTGTTATGTAGTGGTCAAGTGTACACCGCTTTACACAAAAAACGTGAAACCCTTGAAAACAAAGACACTGCTTTTATTAAGATCGAACAGATACATCCATTCCCATTCCAACAATTACGTGATGCCCTTGACTCATATCCAAATGTTGAAGACTTGGTATGGTGTCAAGAAGAGCCATTGAACATGGGTTCTTTCACCTACGTTGAACCAAGACTTGCTACCACTTTGGCTGCCACCGAAAACCACCAATCTTTGAACTTGCGTTACGCCGGTAGAGATCCAAGTGCCAGTGTTGCTGCTGGAAGTAAGGCCATGCACACCCAAGAAGAACAAAAATTCTTAGCTGACGTTTTCCAAGAGTAAGTTTGATGTCGTGATTTTTTTATATATATAGTTGAATACTTTCAAGTGCTTGTTTTGAGATGCATAAATAAATTATTTATTAGTTCATTAAACGATTTCGGTAGAATAATAATTTTAAGTGAATTTTGCAGACAAAAGAAAAGGAAGATTATGGTAAGACATAGCGTAACCACAAACACATCTGAATGCAAACATGAACACAGATTTCTCCAATTTGTAGCAACATCGCAGTTTTATTGTAGCTCCCTGGCACACATACCTGTCGGTCCGCCCAAAAACTAATCGAAGTCTCCGGAGGGAGCCACCATTATCGTATCAGATTGGGAAGCCAGGCTATTGAAATTTCGCAACTACCCCAAACCAAAAAATATCATAAGAAAGTTTGAATAGTTATAGGTCGTACGATGAGTGATCCATTTTTGTGGTACCGAGACAAAGACAGCGTGCCAATTGGAGGAGTGAGGAGGTATACAGTGAGGTACACGCCAGCTGACCAGAACACTGACCACATCTACCTCCGGTTGAAGAACATTGAGAAAACCACTATACGTGCAATTCATTTACTAAACGGGCCTTTTATATTATACTGTCACGTAATACCGGTGAATTATGACCACAAAAAACCTTTCAAGGAGACGGAAAGAGAGTTACATTTCAACAACCTGGTGAAGCCTGGCCAAACTTTCAATGTGAAGTTGTTATTGAACGAGAATTCTAGAGTGTCAAACGGTGAACAAGAGCACATGGCTTCTTATTGCTGGAATGTGGATATTATCTCGCAAATAGTTATTACGAGAGGAACGTCGGTAGCTTTTGATCTTATGGTGGGCAGCGACTTCCAAATGATGAAGAGGTTGAATCATGGTTCCCTTCGAATGTTGACGTCTTTGCCGGGTCAAGAACCACCACACGACGCTGATTTGAACAGGAGCTCGAATCCACAATTGGATGTTGAAAAGACCACAGACGATGAGTTGTGGTCCCGACCACCAGATTATGAAAGGCCTGTTCATTTAGTGATCTTGACCCACGGAATCTTTTCCAACTTGACTGCAGATATGTTATACATAAAGGAGACGATGGAGCAGAACGTTGACGACAATTTATTGATCAAAGGGTTCAACGGAAATGCCGGAAAGACAGAAGGAGGTATTAAGAAGCTTGGGGGTAAACAGGGGAAGTTCTTGATCCACTTGATAAACAATTTGGTTGATCAGGGAATTAAAATCGATAAAATCTCATTCATAGGCCATTCTTTAGGTGGATTGACTCAACTTTATTCGATCAAATTTATTTTGGATACTGATCCTGAATTCTTCAGCAGGAAAGGAATAAGACCTTATAACTTGGTGTTCATGGCTTCTCCGTTGCTTGGGATCTTGAACGAGATCAGTTTCTTTCTTTCATGGTTATTGGATTTGGGAACTTTAGGGAAGACAGGCCGAGACCTCACTTTATCCAAGACAAAGATAAAGGGGAAATCCTTATTGGAACGATTACCCGAAGACCTACACGGATTCATGAGTCAATGCCAGAATCTAATAATCTATGCTAATATAATCAATGATGGGATTGTTCCTTTGAGAACTGGAGCACTTTTATATTTGGACTACACCACCTTGGATAATGTCAAAGACTTGAGACGGGAAAAACAAGGTGCCGATAACGAGAAGTCGATCCTGGTTGGCGAAGTTCCCGTTGCCGAAAAGAACAAGGAGGATCTTCATATAGTCCATAAGTACCGCCAGTTCATTTCATTGAACTTTGGTACTTTGGGCGAAAAGAAGAGAGAGAGGTTGAGACGGAGAATCTCGAGAATCAATGCAAAAGGATCAGACACGCCTACAGGAATAATAAAGGAAGGAACCCTGGACACCTTGGAGGGAGAAGGTGGGAAAGAACAATCTGGGGAAGATGTTGACGATACCCTTAACGAGCGTGAGGATGACCTGTCGGTGGAAATGGGCCAGGACGAAGCAGAATCAGTTGATTTGAATTCTTTACCGCAGAAGGATGAGTTTCCCAGTTTGAATATTCCTCCAAAAGCGTCAATAGTGGAGTCTGCCATCAACACGATTCTCTGTCCCACCCCTAATCAAAGGTTTTTGGTGGACCCAGAGTATAGGCATTCCCCTATATTTCACGACAAATTCTACCGCCATGAGAACCTACCTGCAGACGACGAGAAGGGGACACTCTTCAACAAGGCTAAGAAGCAGGTTAGAATAGCCCGGAAATATCACGAAGACTTGAATTGGCGTAAGATCTTGGTCAGATTACCACCGGACGCTCACAATAACATCAACGTCCGAAGGAGATTTTCGAATGGATACGGCTGGGGGGTTGTGGACCATTTGTGTGATGTGTTCAACGAAGGAGAGGACGCAGATCAGAAACCTGAAACGGCGGCGAGGCCTCGTCAAAAAAGATTAGAGTCGATAAAGAGCAAAATGTAAAATGTAAAATGTACAATAGTTGATAGTAGATAGTTAATAATATTAATCGATAGTATTCACCAGACTATTTATGCTTTATCGAACTTGGCGGGTGGCAACCCTAAAGCTTTGTCGACATTCTTGGGAAATTCCCTCACAATGATTTCACATTTGACTTCCTTGCAAAGATCTTTCTTTTTATTTGGTGGAACTTTGTAAAGCAACTCCAATCCGCTACTGATTTCCAATGCTTCTAATGGCACTTGGTAATTCGTGAGGGGATCTTTGTTATCAATGACATTATTAGGTAACACAAACGATGCTACACTGATCAGATCAGAACCTTTCTTCTCTGCCACAATCAACTTGAAGAAATGAGTTGGAACGGCCACAGAAGGAGGCGATCCAATCATTTCATACTTCACCCTGTATTTGTTATCGGCACACTTCTTGGGCAAATACAAAGGCCCCGTCATGACCCTAACATCATCGTACTTGTATGCTAATCTGCGACAGAAATCCTCGAAATGGGCCCAGTAGTCTCTGTTGAAACCTTCACCCACTTGTGGTGATATATTGGTCAAGTAGAATGTTTCGTTTAAAGCCTCTTGGCTAAACTTGGCATCTGCTGCAGGAGCATTGTGGCCCCTATCATAACCACTTCTGAAGAAGTCCCTAAGTTTGTTTCTGAATTTGAACGGAATCTCTTCGTCTTCCCTGAACACCGATTTCTTTCTGTCAACACCAGAAGATGATTGGAGAGATGCCTTGTTGATATGCTCAATGACCCAGTAGGGGTTTTTCTTGGCTCTATCGTAACAGCTGACAAACTCTTGTCTGTTTTCCAAGTCGTGGATCGGTCCGGGGAACCCATACTTGTAAAATCCCTGTGGGTTAACACTGGCAGGTAGGTTATTGGATCCGCTATAGCTGACAGGCAATTTGTTATCAGATTGTTGCTCGGCTGTTTTCGGCTTCGAGCCGAACCCGAGGAAGAACGATGCCACGCCGACGGTCCCCAAACCCAATGAATTTACCACAAACTTAGACATCAACAAATCGAATTACAGTGATATGGCTGCAGATTGAAACGCGGTGGTTTGTGCTCATCGGAAAATAGACGGGATCACAGGAAAAGAAGGCCTACGTTTTCGCATTATTGTTATCTTGTTGTTGGTGGCGAAAATAAGTTAGGTGGCGTAAATTAGTATATAAACAGCCAGCTCCCTCCCAGCAGACCAGATAAACAAACAGCTCATGAGTTCCGACGATAAACAAAAACAAGAAACGAAGCAAGGGGAACACGTAGAGGAAGAGGAAGAAGCCTTTGACGTCAAAGTGTACGTCTATGATCTTTCTCACGGGATGGCGCCTTTGTTATCGCAGCAGATCTTGGGTATCACGTTGGATGCCGTGTACCATACCTCTACCGTAATATACGGTAAGGAGTACTACATAGACCAAGGGATCAAGGTTCTGCAGCCTGGCACCACAAAATATGGTGTTCCAAAAGAGGTGATAAGTATGGGGAAACTGTTTATCACTGAGGACATATTCGTCGATTTCTTAGAAGAGCTTAAGACTCGATCCGACTTGAAATTTGCTGCACACAACTATGACTTGTTCGACAACAACTGCAACCATTTCACCGATGTGTTAGTGGAGTTCCTTGTAGGACAGAATCTCGAGGATCGGATCTTGAAGTTGCCACAGCAGGTATTGAACACTCCACAAGGGCAGTTGTTGAAACAAATGATCGGCTCTAGGCAGTTGTACTAGGCCACTTAAGCAGCGTCAAATGATAAGATCAAGGCGGTTTTAGATCAAGGCGGTTATACTTGGAAACGTTAGGAAGAACATGGAGGGGCGATGTTGCAAATTTCAGACGGGGCCGGAAAAAGGGCTGAGTGGAAGTGGATGCAAAATATAGGCACTGGGCAGGTCCCGAAAATCACACCTGCAATGACGTAAGCTCGTAAGAGGACAAACTGGTGAATCAGCGGTGGTATTTGTGTTTGAAAATAAGCGAAACGCACGGTCATTGATGGCGGCTCGGGTCGGTGCAGCAGCATTGTTTGAAATTCCATGGATGAAAATCAAAGTTTCAGACAATAGATTTTACGGCATTCCTGCAAGGTGAGACCGTAGCGAAGATCAAGTTTCGTGCCCAGACGTGAAATTAATAAGGACACGGAAACCGTTGAACCCCATACATACTGGATCGAAAGAAATTAGGTATTCCGAGATAAGTCGTTTCAGATGTGAAATGGGCTAAACGGTTTTTTGGATAAGGTTTGGTGATGAGGTAGGTGATTATGTAAGTAGATGAAGAGATCTCAAACCGCAGAAAAAAGTCGTAAATTTGAGCGCAAAGCAACGTTCAGACGTGTGGGAAAAGGGAGCAAGCAGTCTACCCTATTGTGTTGAGGTCACCCAAGGCTTGGGTTAGGCACCATACTTTAAATCCAGAAATAGACATGTTATTGCCAGTCGTTTAGAGCGAACCAATCTTTTTTACGCACCGCTAGATTGCTGCAAGGTTTGTGACCTTGCAGCGAAAAAATATTTTCTTTTTCTATTGTTTTTACCGGTCCCCTGATCGACTCGCATGAGGAAATCCCGATGAAATAAGTGCTGCTATCATCAACAACTGGTTTTAGGCAGCTTTGCATCACCGGTTTCAGAACAATACAGGAATAATGACCAGGTTATGCCAATCCGCTATTGTCTGTCTATTGTTGGAACCGGGACATAATTGGACGTTAGACCCGCTAGCTGCACTAGAATTGCTGTTCACACGGACTTATAGTAGTCCCAGACACGTTTCCCATGATGGTTAGGCTAAAAAGCCGTTTCACAAGGGATGTGGTGTTGCAGAGCGGGTTAAATCAACGAGGGAATTACGTAGACGTTCCAAATCGGTGACCACAAAAGAAATTCATTGTGGGTTTTAGACCTTCGGCCTAAATATAGGCAACAAATTAGTCAAGAGGGTGTCTAGCAATTCATTTGGTGGAGATCAAAATTCTATTTAAGGAGGGCATCAGATCCGGGTGTAAAAAAAGTCCTACCTTAATCCATATTCCAATCATATTCAATATGTTACTCAATACATTCGTATCGTCATTATGTTTCCTCGCAGTGGCCCAAGCAGCAGCTATTCCGGCCGGGTTGCAAAAAAAAGCCGATGGGGTTTTGAAGTTGGGTTTCACCAAGAAACACGTTGCTCTGAAAGACGTTGGTTTGATCGATGTCTCGAAAAGAGATACCAGCAAGTTGGACTTCGTTCGTCAAGATTCCTATTACATCACGAATCTTTACTTTGGTTCTGACAAACAGAATATTAGCGTGGTGGTTGATACGGGATCATCAGATTTGTGGGTCATGGACAAAGATAGTGGGCTGGACACCAGTCACGGCACTTACGATTCCAGCGGTTCTTCCAGTACCAGCAAATCTTTCAGCATCAAATACTACGATGATAGTAGTGCTAAGGGTGATTTCGTCAAGGACGAAGTATCATTGGGCAAAGACGGTCCAACAATTCCAGATTTCCAATTTGCCGATGCCACCAGCGCCGAAAACATCAATTACGGGGTATTGGGTCTTGGGTTGAAGCTGTTGGAGCAAGCAGGCACTGAATACGACAATTTCCCCATTGCTTTGAAAAACGCCAGAGTTACAAGCAAAGCAGCATACTCTGTGTTTTCCACGGACGAAGATAAACAATCCGGAACTGTTTTGTTTGGAGGCGTTGACAAGGCCAAATACACGGGCTCGTTGACAAAATTGCCCATCACAGATTCTGCCAGGTTAAGCGTCAATGTGACATCTGTGGGTTATGACGGCTCAACAGTGAAAATCAATGAACCAGTTACTTTGGACACCGGCAGCACCGATTCTCATTTGAAGCCCAAGTTTGTTCAGAAAATTGCCGACGCTGCTGGTCTTACTGAAGGTAATGGCTTCTACTACTGGAAAGACTGTAGCGATGCCAAGGACATTACCATTTCGTTCGATGGCATTGATATTGACGTTCCAGCCAAGTACATGACGGGTGTTTTGAAAGACTCCGACGGTAACACTTTGAGCTCTTGTTCCTTGAATATTTTGCCAAGCAACGACACCAACACTTTGGGTGCTAATTTCTTGAGAAGCGTTTATACTGTTTTCGACATTGACGACAAGACAATCTCCTTGGCGCCTATCAAGTACACCGACAGTGAAGACATCGAAGAGCTTTCTTAGGTTCTTGCCACTGCCACTCGTTTTATGTTCCCTTTATTATGTTTATGTATTGTATTTTTATGTTCTTACAGCTCACTTAAGACTTCGCTTTTCTGTTACCTTTCCATTCTTTGGCTTGTCTGATCGTGGAGAAGATCAAAATAGAACACAAAGGTCCAATCAAAGGTAAAAATACAGCAAGTTTATGTTCACTGGGGAAGTATGCTTGTTGCACGATATCTTTATCGAAGAAGGCAGAAAACGAATTCTTCAACCCAATGGAAGAGTCAATCATAGAAGACTTAAGATTGAACTGTTCAAGCTCTCGGATAGCCAAGCCCAAACTGCTGAGACTCTTGTGCACGTAACTTTTCGTCAACTCAGGGACCGAGATTTCGTGAAGGTCGTTAGTAAGCTTTATCAAAGACTTCAACGTCTTCAAGCCTTGATGCAAATTGCTTAAAATGGAATATCTTGTCAAAGAATCGATTCTTAGTAACGTGTTTTTGGGTTTCGACGACTCTATACCCAAAAGTTTAAACAAATGGCCTGAAAATATTTCCAAAACTTCAATCAATTCCACATCCACTATATACGTTTCATCGTTGTCGTTCAAGACATCGATTTTCTTTTGCAAGATGTGTAATCCCCCGTACTGAGGGATCAAGAAGGAGTTAGTGCTTGAGTTTTCAATAACGGTGGCAATGTTTTGCATGTTCGAAGATGGGTAGTAAATGATGAAATTGATGGAAGGGTTAATGTCGTGGTTATTCAAATTCCAATCACTGAAGTTGATGAAATTCGATAAATCAGACTCTTTGACCACATAACTATTTGTGGCTTCATTAAAAGTTTTGGAAATTTGTAATTTGGAATAGTACTGCACTTGTGTGAACACCGTAAAGTTAGAAATGTGTTTCAAGCTATTCAATAACGGCTGTACGACCCTATGAATTGTGTCGGAGTCCCAGTCTACCACATTGCCATCTTCTACCATTAGCGAGAAGATCAAATTATAGTTGGGGCTATAAGGGATCACCACATTTTCGTGGAGCTTGAGAAAGTCATTAGATATAAGACGATTGAACTTCGTTAGCTCCCCAACAAATACTTCGTTAATCAAAGTATCGACTACAAAGTCGACATTATAGCTTTCTTTGAACTCGAAGACAACAGACTTCTCGTATGGGGAGATGGAGAATGATTCGAGCCCCACAGCTTTAGGATTGATGTCAATTTTGACAGCCACATCCTCCTGAGAGTTCACCGAGTCAGGTACCGCAGTCACAAACTCCACAGACCATAAATTCTGGAGATTAGGATATCTGTGGTATAATTGATTGTGGAACGGTTGTTCAATTGAGTGCACAAATCCGGGGTCTTCAAACCCTAACTCCACGAACACTGGAACCTTCACCGCCAACTCCTTCAATTGTCTTTCAAATCGGTCTATTTCGTCCGTGGGGAGGGCTGCTCTGTGGATAGTGGTGGTGTACACAAACCATGGGAACCCAATCAATAACACCACCATCACTGAGTACAACAATATCACCTTTCGAATGCTTGCAATCGACCCCGTAGGACTACCAAGCACTTTCGCTGTATTTAATGTCACAGACGACGGCGTCTGTTCTTTAGCCAGCTTTTTAGCACTTGCATTAGAGTCCATTATATTGAACGGTGTTAAATCAAATCAGTTTCGTGTCAAAAAAACAAAGACTCGCAGAGGAAAACAGAGCGAGCAAACTAATAGTCTACCGAACTGAAAAAAAAGTGAAAGTTTGCAAAACTTTTGCAATCGCTTATTCCCCAATGTTTAAAAAAGATCCCAGACCCGGGGTTTCGGCGAATATCAAGTCGTCGGAGAGAAGAAAGGCTTACAATGGGATCTGTGAATTATACGAGTTGCCAAAGGATCGGATTTCAAAGGACACAGAACGCAAGATCCTACCGCAGGTGGTTAAACAAGCCACCTTCAAGAGCGTGCAGAACTATCTGGGGACCATCTACTTCAACGAAGTCGAGACCCCATTGTTTTTCATGTCACGGGACTCCTCATTATACCCCAGTGTGTTTACGGTGTGGGAGAATCCATTTTTGGTTCCTAAAGTTGTTACCCATCCCCATGTGATCGATGTGCTCTATAATGGGGCCGATCTTATGTTACCTGGTTGTAGGGTGCCATTCGACGAGAGGATCAAAACTGGGACTATTGTTGGGGTGGTGGGAAGTGATGCCCCTGACGTCGTGAAAGCTATTGGAGTGGCAGGCATGGACTTGTGTGATATCGATGCAGTTTTGGGTAAGACTGGTACTGCGGTGAAGGTATTACATACAGTGGGAGACGAATTGTTCAAATTGAACAAGATCGTAGACATCAAAGTGCCTAAGGAGGTAGACGCTACGATTCCATGGGCCGTGGATGAACAAGAACCGGAGGCGCTTCCGGAGCTGGGCGAAGCGGAGGAACTTACAGAAGAACCTGTACAACTTCCACCAGTGGAGGAAGCACAAGTCCAAGAAATTGACGAACGAAAGGAAAAGGAAGCAGATGCTCAGGAGATAGACGACGTAGCTGAGCAAGTGGATGAGCTTCGTGTGGAGGATTTGGACCATTTGTTCACAAGGTCTCTTCTTCAGGCCATCAAATTGGATACCATTGAATTACCTGTGAACACATCCAATTTCATGGCACACCATGTTTTGAAAAACCTTCCTCCGATGGACTCAAAATACAAGAACATAAAGAAGACGAGCTGGAAGAAGACAGGGAAGTTTTTAAAGGCTATGAGCAAAGAAGGGTATATTCAAGTCAAGGGAAAAGACGATGATTTGACGGTTGTGGGGATTTTACCCAAGACAGATGGGCGTATTGTTGACTTTGTCACTCATAAAGTAGACAAACCCAAAAAGAAAGACCCCAACGACGACCTGTCACAAAAAGGACAAAAGGTACAGATGCTTCAACTATACCAGCCCACGGGAAAGTACCGAATGTTCTTTAACAAGATTGATGAACCTTATTCGGCTTTGTACACGGGGCAAGAGATCAAAGGCTTGATCAGCACATATATAAACCAGTTCAAGCTTGTGGACCCACAAAACCCGAAGTTCATATTGATCGATGCAATACTAGGGGAGATCATATCTTCACCGAGGGTCGGTAGGAACGAAATACTGACCATGTTCTCCAAATATTTGACCCCCAAATATGTCATTGTTAAGCCAGGTGATACCATTGACGAATCGAAGATTTATAACGGAGAGTTGCCGAAGCTACAAATTGTTTGTGAAACAAAAATCGGTAGAAAGACCGTCACTCGGGTAAGGAACTACGACAAGTTTGGAATCAAGCCCCATGTCATAGCGGCAGACTTGCGAAATATATGTCAAGGGTCCACCACTTTTGAAGAGGAAAAGGGAGAGACTGAAGTCATCGTGCAGGGACCCCATTACAAATTGATACACGACTACTTAATTGGTAAAGGGGTACCACCAGGGTCCATCACCTACGAAGATAAGAGCAAGAAGAAGAAAAGACGTTGAAAACAAGCCCGTATTATAATACATAAATATACACTACTTTAATGAAAAAGAGGAGCTATACCACTATTTCAATGATCTTATTGTTGTTCCCAGCAGTCACAAATGCACTTTTCGTATCCATGTTGATTTTGAAAGGTTGGGCTGGGATATTTCCAGGGTAGACATTGGAGTTCTTACACTGACTAACATTCAAGTAGTTCAAACGCGAGTTGGAGCTCAATAAAGAATCGATTCCCGCTCTAGTGACTCTGATACACCCTTTCACAATGAGACTTGTCAACGATTTAAGGTTCATCGATATAGTCAATAACGATGAGTCACTGACGGCGCTGCCACAGAAACTCAAGTCCAAGTACTTCAAGTGTTGGCATCCAATACACAATACTTCAATTGAAATATCAGATAATGAACAGCAAAAATTCAAATTCAAGTGTTGCAAGTTGACCAATGAGTTGGCTATTGAAATGATCGACTTGTCAGTCAAAAACGTACAATCCTTCAAATTCAACTTCGTCAAATTGGGGAAGAATTTGTAAGTCCAGTATTCGAACCCTTTATCGGTTATAGTTGTACACCTAGTCAAGTCTAACTCTTCTAAACGATCGGTACAATTTTCACTGATATGGTACATGATTTTGTCAGTCAAGTGCTTGCAGTAGCCAACATTGATTTTAGTGAGCGATTTGCACCCAACGTCATCAGATCCATCGAACCCGCCGAAAAGATCGTTGTGGTATGGGGCGGAACCAGCGCCAAGTCCCAAAGCAACCTTGCCATAATTATCATCATCATCATTTGCTATGGATGGATCAGGTGCTTTCCAACCAATCAATCTCTCTATGACATTATCTCTAACCTTTCTACAATTCGAAAGATCAATCTCTTGCAAATATTTGCCCACGCTTGGCACCGACAAATCCATGATGGCCATGGCACTGATCTCCCAGTTGGAGGACATTTTGATGGATTTTATTCTGCCTGAGAGTCCAATCTCATTCACCATATAACTAAAACCTTCATCTGTCACATGGAAACAGTTTGAAATATCAATATACTGAGGACGTGATCCCACGAATTTGACAATTTCTATCAAGGCTTTATCGTCGATACAATTATTAAACGGGGTCAAGTCCAAAGTCCTGAAAAGCGTCGGTGATAAGTACAACAACTGCCTCCATCTTCTGTTGATGAGCCGGAGTTTCATCAATGTCTTCAAATCCAAAAACTCAAATACTTTCAACAACATGGTGTCAGATAAGGGGCCATTATGGGACAAGATCGACGACTTCCTCCGCAAATTGGCACCATTCAACTTCAACCGCTTGTTGATGGGGATATACTCTACTTCTTGAATCACCGGTTGAAATTGATTGTTGGTCACGTTTTGGTTCAAAGTTGGAGTGAGGTTCAAGGACATCGATCTCTTGCTCATATTCGGCCGTCTAGGCTTGATACTGACGGGTTTGGGAGATGCTACCACTTTGTTTGGTTGTTGTTGTTGTTGTTGTTGTTGTTGTTGTTGTTGTTGTTGTTGTTGTTGTTGTTTTCTTTCCTTCGCTTCCCTATCTTCAGTTGAATTGATAGGGCTAACACTCCTGGAATGGAATGGCTTGAAATCAAATTTGAAGTCAAAATTCCCCAAATCCAGTTTTTCATCGTATCTATGATTGTTCAAGACCCTGTATTCATTGTCATCGTTTTCATGATTCCTGAACTCACTAGTAAATCTCATGTGGTCTATTAAAAACGGATACTCGTTGCACAAATCTTTGACTAGGTTAGATCTTATAACGATCAACTCCACGTTGGTAATCGACCTGATTGAAGCAGATCTCTTGAAGTTGGGCTTATTGGACAACCAAGACAAGAACGACATTTCACCAAAGTAATTACCCGACCCAAGCCTGGCAATAGGTTTATCTGTTGAATTTTCCTTATTGAACTTCACCACCTCGACCTGGCCATTGACAATGAAGTATATGTTGGAGCCGATGTCATTTTCAAAGAAAATATACTGGAACGGTTGAAAGTTCAAAGGTTCAACACCAAGACACAATCTGTGGATAATATTGGACGGTAAATTCTGAAATACTGGCAAGCTTTTGATGAACTGATTAATGGATATGGTAGCGTCCACTTTATCCCGTGGAACATCGGAGACTGGTGGAAGGAAATGTGACATGGAAGATCCTTCGTCAATAGGTAGAAGGTCAGAGCGACCAAGACCCGTAGGAGGCGGCATCGACGGTATATCGTTTGTTCCGGCCACCGTGGGATCAACACCAAAGGAATTTGGCAGAGCGAAGTTGGAGTCGTTGTTGTCAGAGCTGCCTTGGTTGACTTGTTGCTTGTTCTTCTTGTCCAACATGGCGATTCTCTCCTGAGCTTCATCTCTAATTCTTCTTTCCATTAAAGGAAACGACCGTAGCACCACGTTGAAATCTTTCGACGTCAACACTCCGACCAACACCCTTGTTTTAGCAATGACATTTGCGGTTCTGGGACGGTTGAAAAGAATCCCTATTTCGCCAAAGAACTCACCAGGAGTCAACTCGTTATAAATAGATTCGCCATCTGTACTGGTGATGGACACAGCCCCTTTAAGTATCCAGTACATGGACTTGGATTCATCGCCCTTCTTGATAATGATATTCAGGGGATGGAAGGTGACCAACTTCAAGTGGGATATGATCTTATTGTAAAAGGATTTGGGGGCCTTTTTGAACAACGGGAAATTTGAAAGGTCCAAGCTTTGAGCCATGAAAGAATTATCGGGACTCTGAATGTCATCGTCAATATCGTTGTTGTAATCACCTTGCGAGGGGCGGGAGTCAGACATGCCAGATGTCGAGGTATGAAGATGGGATGACGAAGACCCAGACGGGGCGTTGTCCGAGACCATAGGCAAATGATACCATGACTGCAGGGCACCTGGCTTGGAGCCGTCGTAGGAATCAGGGCCGGAATAGTCGTTGGCTGAAGAAACGGAACTTCCAGATGAAGGGACAGGGGAGTTTGCTGAAGAACTGGCCAAGGAATCATCAACATACGTGTGGTTTTCCGATGACGAGTCTTGTCGGTTGTTTAGGGTGGGGGAGTATCGTATTCTGGACTGATGGAATGTGCTCTGGGTATCGTTTAGCGGGGATGGGTTATCCGGCACAAACTTGTTGTTGCTGCTGTTGCTATTATTGTAAGGCATGGGTATGTGTTTATAAATAGTTAAATTTGGTTTAATGATTAGGTCTCGAAATCTGGTGAGGCCGAAAAAGCGAATTTAAAATAGAATAGAAAATAAAACGAATAAACGGAAATCTGATGTTGACAGGGTGGCTTTGCAGCGATTTTCGATACTGTCGAGTATTATGGAGGATTCGACAGTGGTGAGTAAAGAACCGAAGAAAGAACTGTGTGTGATGAAAAGGAAAAAGTGTTAGGGAAGTAGTGTTAGGGAAGTAGTGTAAAAAATAGCACTTCCAGACAGAAGAAGTGCTAAAAATATAAATAATTTTATAACACAAAGGTCGAAGCTATTGTGATAATTATTTGCAGATTACCGCCAGTTTGCTGCCAAAAGCAAAAAACTAGGGACCAATTTTGGTGACCGGACGATGTTTAGCGCGAGAATCCACAGCAGATCTTTTTGAATTTGCATCAATTAGGCAACCCACACTTTCGGTGTCTTGCTCTGAAGTTTTATTTTTTGCCGGTAGTGTTTCCGGCAGGCCCAAGCGGTGACTCCAAGATCAGCGACCGCAAGATCGGTGACAAGTACAGACATTAACCCATACACCCAGTTGTGTTCGGTGTTCAGCATAGTAGGTGCATGTTTGTTCCATGGAACGACCACGCTAATTGTTTACGCAGGGCCAATATTCCTTGCAGTCCAAGATCACAATAGCCCCCACCCTCCCCTGTGCATGGTGTCTTGAGCCAGTGAATATTCCACCTATGTACAGAACGATGAAAATACAGATGTAAAACAGTTTTATGTTTACAGAAGTTACGTCATAGCTGGTCGCAACTTTCCAGTATTCACACTCAAAAATTGTCAGATAACATTTTTCGGCACCAATACTAGGCTCGTTAACCAAAAGTATTATTGCCGATGATGGCTAAAAATAACCGGTTCGTCTAAGCTAAACAAAGGACGTGGGACCTGAATGCGCTTTGTGGGTCAAGAGCAACGGGGTCAACCAACGGCGCTGAGGCCCCCGACCAGAGGCTTGAGCGGCGATTTAACGTCGGCTGCTGGTTTAGTTTCCAAGCTTGGTCGTTCGTAGATACGTCGTGCAAAACATGCCGGTCACTTTGGATGAGACGGCCAGGGTGCGGTGGAGAGGTGGTGCGGGCGTGCGGTGGTGGTGCGGGCGTGGTGAGGGCGCGTCGCGGCTTCCGTATTTCGGTCCCCTGTTTATTGTTCTTAACCGAGTGGCTCACTTTCGTGTTTAGTTCTTTTTCCTGTCTCCGTCAAAATGCCTTGGGCTAATTATCTTATCGTAATTGTACCTGAGCCATTTCTGGCATACTCACGATGATCCTATTTCTGACATACTCACCACGAAGTCTTCCCAGCAACGATTTCTGGCAGCGATTTCCGGCAGCGATTTCTGGCAACGATTCCCCTTAGATACTATCCGCTTAGCACATGTTCCCCTTCCATATTGTGCCTGTGACACTGCGAAAGTCTAATAAAACACGTCCCCCTTAGCATTAACCAGCGCCTCGAATTAGCTCTAATGCCCCTCCCAGTCGTTTCAAGGGTCGCCCAATTGTCACGGGTTCCTTTTGTATCCACATGTGTGAGTATTGCATGCCGTCGTCTTCTTCATGTACAACTTCCTATTTGAGACATATTCGGTCGGTGCCAAAAGGGCGTCGCAGCCTAAAACTGGTAATCGCCAATTATGCGTATTGGCTCTGGCTTGGTTACTGTTTATCATTTGCCCTTGCAAACAACGGCATATCTGTTTATTGTTCTCATGATCCCCGTTTGATATTCAGTGTTTTCTTTTTTACTTGCTATATTCGCTTTTGGGCAATATACTTTTGTACGGGGATGGGAGGCTTGACGTTTTTTACGTGTAATTTTTTTTTACCTGCTTTTGTTATTCTTTTTTTTATTTTATTTTATTTATTTATTCAGTTTTTCTCTTCCTTCACTTCCACTTCGTTTGATCACAACACTCATTTGTCGCCAGTTTTCATCAAAGGGTTCTTCTACTTGTCACATATCATGGTCGATCCTTTCAGAATAGTGCCTGTGGAAATCAACGGGTTGTCCTTAAGTATCCCGGTGGTATTGAAACACTTGTTTGATTTCATAAACTCAGAGATAACCGAAGGGTTATTCAGGATAAATGGCTCGTTAAAGAAAATCAACTATTACTGCACCAACCTTCACAAATATCCCAGATGGCTCAAGGACGCCAATATCTACGACGTGTGCTCCCTATTGAAGAAAGTCTTGATCACAACCTACGACTTCATTGATACGGCAAAACTAGACTTACCCCAATTGAATGAATTCACACCAGATCGGTTCAACTGGGAGTACTTCAATAAATTCATAAACAACGACATGCGCTCCTTGAACTTGAACGTGTTCATATACGCTCTCAATTTCTTGTCCAACTTGTTACAACACAACCAGGAAACAAAGATGTCGTTATTGAATTTTTCCATCATTTTCCAGCCCATCTTCTTCACGTGTGATAACTTGATATGTTTGCCCAACTACATCAACTTGTTGAACTTCTTATTGAGCAACAAAGATAATATTGTGATAGACGATAGATTGGTGGACGAACAGTATAAACTAAGCCTCGAACACATTGAGCTCGATAACAACGAACCCACCAACGAGTCCTTCATATATAAATTCAAGAGTTTCAAGAATAAGTCTATTGATTCCATTAACGATATCGGAAAACGGTTGCAATTCGGTAATGACTTGAAGGTCTATAGGCTCAGTAACAAATCAGTGGAGATGCTAACCCAGACGGTGGAAGAAGACCACACCACGGAGTCTGACACGAGAATTGCCGATGCAAATCCTAATGACACCACGAAGCTCCTCGACAATGCTTCGATGTTGTCCGAGACCAAAAACGCCATGGATCCCCATTCCGTATCCATTGACACCATAGACGGAATTGATTTCACCGCTGAGTCTCCTAAATCAAATTTGGCTACCATGACTATCCAAAAATACGACAGTGCAAAAGATTCCATTTCCACAGAACCCAGCCCACAGTTCGACGACTCTTTTGCCGACTCGTTCCAGTCCTTAGCACCTGAAACCAAGCCAAGGACTTATCATTTCTACAATATGCATATCAAAGCAGATGAGGCCATTGATCCCTTGACCGTTGACCCAGAAGTCAATGAGTTGGTCCAATTGGAAGACATCGACACGAAATCCTTCCAGTTCAACATAAACATGCCCAACTCTCCTGCCCAGTCGTCTCACTCGTCAGGTACCAAGAATCTTGATAGTGATGATAACCATAATCACTTCCACGAATATATCCACCGCAATACCAGCCACGACACCAATGATACCAGTTTCCACTCCAATAATGGCACCGGTGACAAACCCAGCATCTTGAGATCACAACCCAGCTCCCTTTCTACCCACTCCTATGCAAGATCCAATAAATCATCTGCTTCGTTGACGGCTCCTTCTACCCTGGCAGATCCAGGCGTAAGATCCCGAACCTCCAACAGTAACGTAGGGGGCAGTCGGCGGAACTCTAAGATCCTAACTAGAATCGAGTCCCGGTTCAGTACAGCTGGAGACCGGAGTTCAATGCTTGAAAAACGGAAGAGCTTTATCAAATTATTCAAGAATGATGGCGGCATGAAGCTTTCGTTGAAGTTGAAGTCGAAGAGTGTTTATTAAGAAAAACTTACTCATTCCATCGCCAGACCACTCAGACCCCTCTGAACACATTCCTTTCATTTCTGGGCCACCCTTTAGTTCGGTTTTTAGTTTATATATTTAATAATATTGCAGATTATGATACCGTCGCGACATTCTGTAGATGGGATGTCGCAAGCAGTCAAGATATCGCGACAACCAGTTCTCACAAAACCTCAAAAACTACTGAGCGTAAAATTTTTCAACCTTTGATACAACCATGTTCAATCGTACTATATATAGTACGTTTGTGCGTTATGCTACCACCACCACACCAACGAAAATGAGTGCCAAGGACGCTGCCAAAAGGCTCACGAAAGTGAAAAAAATACAAAAGCAAAGCCCTTCCTTGCATCCGTTGTACATGGACATCCCCAAAGCGTTAAGGTATTTAAGATCAGCTGAGGTGGGGGAACACGCCGCCAAGTCCACCATAAGTTTATTATTGACAGTCATACCGGAAAAAGGATCCAAGCCGTTGTCGGGGTTCCTCAAATTGCCCAACCCAGTGACATCTTCTCATATCTTGATTTTCACAGAAGACGATCTCAAGTTAAATATAAGTTCGGAAAACTATACCATCGGAGGACAAGAGTTGGTAGAAAAAATAAGCAAAAATGAAGTGGACTTGTCCAAATTCACTCATTCTTTTGCATCTTCTGATTTCGTGGCCAATTTGAAACCCATTCAAAGGATCTTGGGGCCAAAGAATTTGATGTGTATCCCAAGAAGAGGGAATGTTGCAGAAGCCAGCGACTTGTCCACCCTTATCGAAGACAGTTTGGGGTCGATGCCTTTCAAACAACTGACGAGACACCTCAGTTTCCCTATAGGCAGATGTGATTTCTCTGATAAACAGATTTTGGAGAATATTCAAGCAGCTTCCAAATTGATATATTCCTTACAGCCACCAGGCACAAAGAAACCAAACTTGGTCGGGCAAACAGTGATCTCCTCCACCAAAGGTCCTGGGATTGTTATAAATTTCAAGACGTAGATTTGAAGCTTCATTTGTGTCCCTTCAATCGAGTACCCGCACCAGGTTGTTACAATGATGTATGGTACAAATCCGGTATTTCCATGTGACTTGATGAACTGTTCCTGGCTAATTCACCCAACCCAGTGACCCACGTCCCACCTTGATAAATAGAGTTCTCTAGCATTCTGTATATATAATTTCAACTATTTTGTTGTGGTATACGTCTGTAGCTAGCACCGCGTTCAAAATCATTTAGATCGAGAAAAACTCACGTATACAAACTGGTGTGGATATCAGAGACATGTTGTTTAGCACCATTTCTGCGTCCAAGATCGTAGGGTTCCCCGACGGGAATGTCTTGAGTCTATGTCCCACCATGGAATTGTTGGTTCTCTCCATGAACCGAATGTCGCTTTGGGTGTTCCGTTTGAATGGAGAAAGAATCTATTCCATCAATAATAAAGCGGTGATAAAAAGCCATAGCTGGAGCCCGGACGGGAACAGGTTTGCATTGACCGGGGTCGACAAGACGTGCAAGATATATGATACGAATGAGGGGGCTTTGGTGGAGCTGTTTACGTTTGACGAAGAAATCCAATCGATAAACTGGAACAAAGACGCAGCTGAAATCAGTGATGATGAGTTGCCGGAACTATTTAAAGTGGATGTGATAGATAATTTGCCATTGATAGACGAGTTCAGTAACCTTAAGGAGTTGGATTATATGGTAGTGACCCTTGCAGGCCAATGGTCTTTAATTGCCAACAACTTGTTGCAGATGAGTATCCCATTCCCCCGATATGACCTGTTTAAATGCTACACGCCTATAAAGAGCTTCAGCTTTGATCTATTCCACCAAGTGTTTGTTATGAGGGATACCTCCGTCCTGCCACCGTCGTTGAAGTTGGTTCATGCTAAAGTGGCGAGGAAGAAGGGTATATCGCAGGTGTTAAAGATCCTATGCAAATTGCAGTTGATATTTAAGAACGTCACAAAAGTTATCAGCGTCATGGAGAACGAAATCTCGACCTTTTTAACGTTGTTTGATCGATATTTAGCCAATTACTGTGACAATCTCAAGGAACAAGAGCCAAAGGATTGGGCTTTGGAGTCTAGGATCCATCATATCACCACTTCGTTCCATAGAATTTTGTTAACGAACTTGATCCCACATCATTTGGTGGATTACTGGTTGAACCAGTTTGGCGATAGAGGGCGGAAGAGATTACTGAAATTAGGGAACGACGTGTATGATAACATACGAGACGTTGTTTTCAAGAAGATTATAAACTACCTTGAGAAGATTGTTATTCTTCTACTGGAATTGAAGTCTGTGGTGATGTTCAATGAGATTGATGATGACAACTCCCTTGGTTGTTCCGTCGACGTGATATCTAAATTGAGCAGTGACGTCAAGGGTTTCTTCAACAAAATTTACCAATTAGTATGGGACTGCAACGACGAACAAAAGCTTTTCAATGAGTATTTGGATTGGTGCAAGTACATGATTGACATTTTGACCCGGGAAAAAAATGACGATGACTTGAATATCCCCGTAACATACGACTATATCAAATTAATGGATTACTTCCGCCACGGGTTATTCAAGTCCAAAACTTTCAAGTACTTCGAAGTTAATTTAAGCGATACTGAGGTTATACAACCGGTGACACCAGAGTTCAATGTGGTAACCGAGTTTGGTGTTATTTTCCTGCAATTCGCTACCGTTGTCCATGGGTTTCAAGAATACTTTAGCGGCACGGTCGAATACCATGAGGGTGTTCCACTTGATCTCGTTGCAGATAGTTTGTCCATTACAAGACATGGTGACAAAGGCATAGCATACACAATGGAAGCGGGAACTCTCAAGTTGATCGAGTTCGGACCTTCCATACACGACATAAGAGACCACATCGTCCCTTTAGAGGGTACAGTGGTCACTTACCAAGTCGTTACCGACCAGGTGTTCGTACTATCCCGCCACGGTGATACATTCTACCTCCTGAACCATCTATTACTAAATTTGATGAAGGGAGACTTCAAACCCTTGCACAAAGTGAAAGTCAACAATGAGAACCCCAATTACCTCCTATTGAACGATGCAAGAAATTACGGGTGTTTACTAGACCAAGATAAGAAGAGTTATTCTATATTTGAGACGTAATCATTCATAAAACCTGGTGGGACTTGCTATGTACAGCTTCTCATCTTGATCATAAAAGCATTGCTTAGAAAAATACTCCTTATAGATCTTTCTGATGTTTTTGGCAGTTGGTAAGAACTTCTTGTTACCTTTGGGGACAACCTTGACCCTTCCCCTCTTGGACTTCATGTAGGAGAAAAATCTTTTGTTGATGTTCACGGAGCCATTTTGAAGCTTGCTGGTCTCTTGAATGGTGCCGAGTGTTATGGGCCTATGATGGTTCACGATGGATTTAATCACCGTCAATTTCTGCTGCAACAACTTATCTCGCCCTTTTATATGAAGGGGTCTTCCAAACTGGTCAGATGGATACGCCACTTCAAATGGTTGGAGCGATAAGTGGGTCAAACGAGGATTTTTCACTAGGAACTCGTATAGTTTCTGAACCTCTTGTATTATAGAGGTGGTACCGTTGACCTTTTTTTGATCAGCCCTGTCGATGATTCCAAATGGCTGAGGCCCACTTACGATCTTGAAGTGCTCCCTGAGCAGTACAGTCTTGACCTCGCCCGCTAATTGCTGGTCAAATTGGGTCTTCAAGGTTTGTGGTATATCTAGCTCTTTCAACAAATGCACACTGGGATACGCATCTCGCACATCCTCATAGCTATAATTATCAAACTTTTTATATGCGTTGTACTTTTCGGGGAACGCTGCCAGTGCTATTGTGTCCTTGTACACAAAGTCAAACACTTTGGTGAGCAACGCCCAATTTTCGTAGACCAAGATATCGTCCAATAACCGTGTGTACCTGGTGTATGCTTTCATGTCTATGGTTGCATGGGTATAAGGATTGTGGAACTTCAATGGGGTGCTGAATGTCGCTTTGGAGATGACGTGGAGCTCCTTTAAAGTGTAAGGGTCAACGGGCAAGCGTCGTATCCGTCTCAAGACCTGTTGGTAAGCCCTTTTGACTTGCATGATAGTGTACACGAATTAAAACACTATATATTTAGTTCGCGATGAAAAATCGAAATCAATCACAAACAACACGTACTCCAAGCAATGGCCTTAGCAGAAACTGTGTTAAGGGCGGTGCACAAACACCGCTTGGTGCCTAAGATCACAAAGGCATTGCCTTTTATATCGTTGTTCTTTTCCGTGGCCAGTGTTTTGTGGCTTTTGATACTTCCAATGGATGGAAATTATAGGAATACATATATATCGGAGAATGCGTTGATGCCTGGACAAGTTACATCTTATTTCCGAGAGAGTGAGTGGAATATTGTCAGGGGGTACAGAAATGAGTTGAAAATTTTTGGAGGAGCCAGTGCCGAGGCTCGAAACAATGTCATGGAAGGGTGGTTGAAAGAGATCGGTCTTAAAACAGCGTACCATGACCTGGGTGATCTGCAAAAAGCAAACACATTATATGGAATCCTTCATGCAGCAAGAGGTGATGATACAGAGGCCATGGTATTGGCCGTGCCTTGGACCACCTCCGATGGCCAATACAATTTGGGAGGGGCCAGTTTGGCCATTTCTTTAGCAAGGTATTTTGTCAGGATGTCCATATGGTCCAAGAACATCATACTTGTGTTCACGGAAGACGGCCACACATCGTTACGGTCGTGGGTAGAGGCATATCACACGTCTTTGGATAAAACTGCTGGTTCTATCGAAGCCGCTATTGTGTTGGAGTACGCAGGAGACACCGACTACTACGATTACTACGAGTTGCATTATGAGGGCTTGAATGGACAATTACCTAACTTGGATCTCTTGAACACTGCCATAATGGTGTCCCACCATGAAAACACCCATGTATCCATCCAACAGACGCCGGGTGAACAGTTGACCAGAAACGATTATGTCAGTCGTTTGAAGGTGTTTATAAAGGGGATTATCGAATTGACACTTGCGGGAATAGTAACACCGCCAAAAGGTTGTGAAAGCTTCAGCGGTTGGCAAATACAGGCATTCACTATAAGAGTGAGAGGTACCAGTGGCCACAATGACGTTACTCAGATTGGTAGAATCATCGATGAAAGTTTCAGATCAGTCAATAACCTACTTGAAAAATTTCACCAGTCGTTCTTTTTCTATTTGTTAATGGGAACGAGGCACTTTGTGTCCATCGGAACGTACTTGCCAGCTGCAGTGTTGGTAGCCGTTAGTTATGCATTGTCGTCATTGAGTACTTTACTTAGCAACGGGATAACCATCTCCAATTTTTTGTTGAATATCTCGTCTGTATTGAACTTCTTTGTGGCAATTGAGTTGGTTGCGTTTTGTTTGTCGGTGTCGTTACCATTCTTGGTAGAAAGGGCCGTCGATCAAACTGATAGGGATGCTCTCGTCAGTTTGATTTTGATGTTCATGACGTTCTTGAACTTAGCATTGTCTGCATCTCCTTTTTACAAGCACAAGTTGTCTAAAGTTCAAATTAGTTCCCGGTTGGCTTCGTCCATTATATCATTTTCCTTGTTCTACATTTCGATGGTGATCACCGCTTTATTAATTTTGAACTTTTCATTAGCATTGTCTATTGGCCTTATTGCCCTCCCATTGACGTTTGTGCCACACTTACTCACTACCGCAGCAATCCAACCAGTAGGTGCCCCAGCACTGTCCTCAATCCCAAGCAGAGCACCGCTTCTTCGGTTTGTGGAGCAAAATAAACCAAACCTCAAATTGGCCACATGCCTCTTCGTTTCCAATCCATTTTTCATCATATACATCATTGGTAACTTCTACCTTGAAGCAGGCCAATTCGAAAATGGCACTTTGAATATCATGAGCAGTCTCATCACTAGTTGGAACGACCTACAATGTTGGACATGGTTTGTCGTCATGTTGGGATGGTTCCCTTCATGGTTGGCTATAGGGTTGTGTTGTGTTTTGGGAAAGTATGACAAGGTAGTGGTATTTGCACAAGACAAGAAAGACCAATAGTCACACAAATATGAATATATATATATGTATATAAGATATAGTACACGAGGATCTTCCGTACTATTGATCTGCCAGTGTTACTTTGAAGGCCTTCACGAATCTTTCGTGGAAGCTGGCCCACGACTCGATCCAGTCTGTTCCTGGAGGTAAGAAAGTGGTTCTCAAGTGGAACGTTCCAGGAGCCTGACCAAAACCGGATCCAGGAACACAGCAAATACCGGTGCTTTCCAACAATTCAATACAGTAGAACTCATCGACAGCGAGATCGTTCTCTGTTGCAGCTTCAAATAACACAGGGTAAGACTCTGCCGTGAAGTTCAATCTTGGGAACAAGTACATGGCACCCATGGGTTCGTTACAGGTGACGTCTTCCATCTTAAGGAAAGATTGGTGCAACAAGGTCGATCTTTGTTGCAAATCCCTGTGGATGGCGGTGGTTTCCTGGTGGTAGAGCTCGTAGGAAGCATCGCCTGGTTGAGGAGGATTGACCATCAATTCCATTAACGCTTGACCAGACACCACAGAACAAAGGTTGATGGAAGCCAACTTGAACACGATTGCTTCCACTTCAGGGGTGAATCCTGTTAATTCCATGTACCCACCTCTTTGACCACATTCACCACTGACACCTTTGGAAGTAGAATGCAATGAAGCCAACTGCACGCTGGAGTAGAGCTCAGGTTGCTGTTCTTTCAATTCACTTAAAACTTTCTTCATCGACACGAATTTCCCTTCAAAGATGTTCTCCTGGTAAACTTCATCAGCGATGATGACCAACCCATGTTCTGCAGCAATGTCAATGATGTCCTTGATGTCACTCTTAGATAAAATGGATCCCGTTGGATTTCCAGGGTTTATAACCACCAAGCATTTGATATCAATGCCCTTTTCTGTGTTTTCCTTGATCAATTGTCTGATTTGCACAGGGTTAGTGGACCAATTATTGCTTTCGTCCAACAAGTACCCAATTGGCACGGCGTTATTCAAGGAGATGGTGGCAGTGTATAACGGGTACTGGGGGATGGGAATCAAGAACCCCGTCTTGGGACTGGAAGACAACACCTGTAATAAATATTGCACGGCAGCAGAGGCACCGCCGGTCAAAAAGATGTGGTCTGGCGAGGAAGGGTAGCCGTCTCTCTTGGAGATGAAGTTGGCCACCGACTGACGGACCAACTTGTCACCCTGGGAATGGGAGTAAGCCCCAAGAGATCCCGTGGAATTATGGATGGTCCGAGCTCTTTCCACTACGTCCTCTGGGAACAACTCGTGCACCACAGCGGTGTCGACTTTATCGAGAATTGGAGGATATTGCAATAAACTCAACACTTGTCTGTACCAGGTCAAGGGTTTCTGGTCCAATTGCTGGGGGTTGCCAATATTGGCACTGATGATTCTGTCGTAAGGTAAACCGTGATCGTTGGGGTTGGCTTCGATTAGTTCTCTCAACTCATCGGCTCTAATGGGAATCTTTCCTCGGACGGCGTACTTGGCATCCAAAGTGGCCTGGTTCAAATCGGTGGCCACGAGCGGTCCAGCTGGAACAAACGACTTGTGTCTTACAGTCATGAATGCCCTTCGGGCTCCTGTCACTACGGTTCTCAACATTATATATGGTGAAGAGCTGATCAAAGTCTAAATTTATTTTTTGGGGTTTTCACAGCTGGAATTTTTCACTCGAGTTTTGGGAGAGTCACTATCTCCATTGATCTCGGTCCAGACGCCGGATATTAAACACCATCGTCAGGGCCGCATATTTCCCAATGCAGACTGGCCGACTAGCACGTCCACTACACCCCTAACACCGACAGCCCGAAGCCACCGTCAACCAAAGCCACAAAACTGGCTTTTGTTTTCGGTGGTTGTTTATACTCTTATTACTAAAGCCTTATCGTGTTACATCCGTCGTGCGCCCACCGCTCTCCCCTTGCTGGTGGTGCAATGTGTACCCCATACGGCCCATTCTCGTACGTTCTTGGCGATTTCCCCTGGCCAAACCACCAGCGTCCCCACATTGATCTATCGTATTATCACGAGACTGTAATGGACCTGTCAAAACGGCGGATCCAACACCGTTGACCAAGGAACCCAACAATACCGGCACACAGATAACAATAACCCACGCCTGTGCCTTACGTAAACCAAAAGCTTATACAGTCATTAAGTGGCTAGTAGCTTTGATTTGTTGCCCTCTCACCGGTTTTGGATCAAGGGTGGCTTTCTCCTCTTTGATTGCTTGCGGTGGGACCCTAAGACTCCTATATTGTGCGATGGGCTGCGAAAATCTGAAGCAAAATATATCCGGGTAGCAAAGGTTTACGGGGTAATCGTCATCCAATAGACAGTGTACGGAGCCCCATGAAAGAATTTTCATCACCCCACTAGACACTGCTATATAAGGAGCGTTAGTGGTGTGGTTATTTTTTGCAGCAGGTACTTTATAAAATACTTTATAAAATTATACACTTCAGTATGAACAAATACAAACTAGCTATTGAAAATAGCCCCGAAAACGACAGTCTGACTCCTCGCTCATCGCCCACAAGCCAAAAGCTCCCTTTGAATGCCTTCTTGGTGTACGATAAACACGGCGAAGATTCGTCCCCGAACAAGGAGAGTCCGAATCCCACTGCAAACAAGTGTCGTTCTACGCCTAATTTGAAAGAACCTGCCTACTGTACGGAACCATTCATTGCACAATCAGAACTGCCGAGGCGAAGGTATTCCGTGTGTGATTTGGACTCTTCAGACACAAACAGCCCGTTGGACCCCATGGGAGAGGAGCGGGACGGTCGCGGGCACACGCGTCACCATAGACGGAGCTCTGTGGCCATCAAATTCCAGCCACCCAAAATACTAGGAGATTAATGTTTTATGCATTGTGTTTATGAGATTTTATAACGTACCAATCTAATAGCTGACGCTTCATTCTGCGCCAAAATACAACGAATCAATAAATCTGTTACGGAAGTGCCAGTCACCATCGGTGAACCTCTCTTGATTGTAGACAGGGAACTGGTCGGTATCAGACAACGAGCTCAACTTACCGATAATCATTTTCACATTGGGGAACACCCGAATGATTCTTCGAAGGCCTATTTCTGTGCACATATAACAGCAGAACATGATCTCTTGTTCTTTCACCTTATGGTCAAGTAACACCTGGATGGCCATGATGGCGGCAGCCCCACTGATGACCTGCGAATCAAATAACATGATTCGTTTGTGCTCCAATAAATAAATGCCTTTGGGTAGCCTCTCAGTATGTAATTGAGGTTCTCCCGTCATGGTGTCGGACTGAATGAGCAATTTCCCCACGGGGATGTCCAAGAACGACTTCTTGATGGAGCTGATGAAACAGTCTCCGGACCTGATGATAGTCACGGCGATCAACTCGTCCACTTGTTTCAATCCGTTGTAGACGTTCCCGTTGGTAGGGATCTCTATAGCCTGGTAGTTGTCTATTTGGTTTAAGGCTGTCTCGATGATCAAACTGGCCATTCTGTTAAAATAGAATATGAAGTCCGACATGGGGGTGGTTTTATCAAACAAGATACTGGTGATACCCTTGATTTGATTGGTGCTTGGTAACACTGTTACATTGGGCAACTTTTTGATATCGAAGTCGAAATTGAGCCCTAGTTCCTTTAAATGCTTAATGTGGTTCACAGACTTGATCCCCAACTGTTTCTTGATATGACCAATCATCAAGTCTATAGCAATGACATTGTCCAACCCCCTGGGTATGACCAAATCAGCGTTTTTCATTGTGGGCATGAGATACCGGACGGCATTGGGTTTGACAAAGGCATCCCATTGCTTCATGGCCCCAACTAAGTCTCTTCCTCTGTAAAGAATGTCCCTCGTTAATCTTCTGGCCAAACAAACGTCCAAATCGGTATCAACATAAATCTTGAGATCCATCATATCGAGAAGCCTTTTATCGTATAATGCATAAAGCCCCTCAATGATAATGACATTGGCCCCATAGATGGTGGTAGTCTTATCTGTCCTGTTGTGTGAATGAAACGAATACACAGGGATCTCTACTTTCTGACCTTTCTTTAATTTGCTGACAACGTCACAGATGATGTCCATATCTATAGATTCTGGTGTATCAAAGTCCCATTCGTTTTGGAACGCTTTCTTACTCTGTTCTGGAGTCAAGGGGCGATAAAAATTATCAAACGACAACAAAACCGTCCACGGTTGGTTAATCTTCTTGATTATCCGCTGGGAAATTGAAGTCTTTCCAGACCCAGAATTCCCTGCAATGCCAATTATGTATGGTTCAGTCCATGGGGGGATATATTTCACTGATTGATCCAAACGCTCTTCAGAAGTCTCTTCTGCCACCGACTCGGCTGAGGGACTTATGAACGATGTATTACTAGGACCTGGAGAAATCCTTTGCGAAGATTCCTTCTTGAGCTTCTCCAATTTCGACATTTGGAAGCTTTGCGTCAGTCAAAAAGGTGGTACTGGAGTAACTTTTTATGATTTTTTTTGTATAGGTTTGGCCTTCGCATCTCATCTTAATTTATTTACTTATCACCTCATCTCCATCGATGTCCGAGAATAAACTCTTGGGAAAAGGGAAAAGGAGAGCCAAGACTGACGGCTCTGAATGGGAGTTGGAGCAAGAGGTGCCAACTGTTGAGTACCCCGTGAAAGAAGAAATAAAAGCATCACAAAAGGAGCCTGACGAACCAGTCCCAAATGCGGCCTCTGTCAACACAGACTTTAATCAGATAAGGCAAGTCTCGAGGCAAAAGTACTTGAAAGAACGGGAACAGAAGAAAGTTAGTGAGCTCAAACAGGAACTCGAGCTGTACGCGAAGAGGGACAACTTGACCAAGAAGGAGTTCGAAGATTTCCAATACAAATCCAAGTTGTACGACATCATCAAACAACCTGACAATGAAATAACAGAAGAATACGAACTACCTACCAATTACTTAACATCAGACGGGAAGTTAGACCGAAAGAGGAAACTCCAAGCCTTGAACGCCAAAACCACTTACGATGATGCCACCAATTCGAAGGACTCTAGGAAGCCCAACAGATATGAGAATCAGTGGGAGACCGATCAATTGAGGAAGGCTGGTACTATAAGTAAAACCACCACGGACGACATAGTCGTGGGGGACCTGCAGGAATACGAATATGTTTTCGACGAAGCCCAGTTTGTGAAGTTCAACCAAGAAGCTGAGCTTGAAGGAAACGAGCAACATGACGAAGCGACCGTTGGCAACTCTGATTTCCACAGCATACAAGATGTGAGGAGGTCCTTGCCTGTTTACAAGTACAGGGACGAGTTCCTAAAGATCATGGACCAGAACCAGATCATCATCGTCGTTGGTGAAACGGGGTCAGGTAAGACCACTCAATTACCCCAGTACTTATATGAGGCAGGATATTGTAACAAGGAAGGAAAGCATTATAAAGTGGGTTGTACGCAGCCTCGTAGGGTGGCAGCAACTTCGGTGGCCACCAGAGTGGCGGCGGAAATGGGGGTCAAGCTTGGCCAAGAAGTTGGGTACAGTGTTCGTTTCGAGAATGTTTCCAGTGATAAAACCATGATAAAGTACTTGACGGACGGTACCTTACTAAGAGAGTTCTTGAATGACCCTCTTCTATCAGGTTACTCTGCCTTGATTATCGATGAGGCCCATGAAAGGACCATCTCCACCGAAATACTACTCAGTCTTTTGAAAGATATAGCGAGAGAGAGGAAAGATTTGAAGATCATTGTTGCATCTGCTACTATCAATGCACAAAAGTTTTCTGATTTCTTCGATCAAGCTCCCATCTTCACGGTTCCCGGTCGTCGGTTCCCTGTGTCTATACACTACACCCAACAGCCAGAAGCCAACTATATCCAAGCAGCCATCAACACCATATTCCTCATCCATTCTAAGAAGCCTAAAGGTGACATTCTCGTATTTTTGACAGGTCAAGAAGAAATTGAAACGATGGAAGAGAGTTTGGCCGACGCTACTTCCAAGTTGGTATCCCAAATGGGGGAATTGATCGTGTGCCCTATATATGCAAACTTGCCACAGGATTTACAGAAGAAGATCTTCGAACCTACCCCGCCCAATGCCAGGAAGGTGGTCTTGGCCACAAACATAGCAGAGACTTCCATTACTATCGACGGAATTAGATACGTTATTGATTCCGGGTACGTTAAGGAAAACGTATACAACGCGTCCACTGGGATGGACAGTTTGGTTGTGGTAGCGTGCTCAAAGGCTTCCGCAGACCAACGTGCTGGTAGAGCCGGTAGAGTTGGTCCAGGAGAATGTTTCAGATTGTACACTAAATGGTCTTTCAACAACGAGCTTTTGTCAAACCCTACGCCAGAAATTCTAAGGGGGAATTTGATATCCACGGTGTTGCTTTTGCTATCTTTGGGGATAACCGACTTGATCAATTTTGAATTTATGGATTCTCCAAGTACTGAAACCCTCATCAAGTGCTTGGAACTCTTGTATGCCATCGGAGCTTTGAATTCCAAAGGAGAATTGACTCGGACTGGCCGGAAAATGGCAGAGTTCCCTATTGACCCGATGTTCTCCAAAGCTCTTCTAACTAGTGGAAACTACGATGTCACAGACGAGATCACGTCGATCATTGCCATGTTGGGGGAGAGTTCCAATTTGTTCTTCAGGCCGAAGGACAAAAAAGACGACGCTGACAAGAAACACCAGTTCTTTCATGATCCCACTGGAGATCATCTCACGTTGCTCAATGTATGGACCCAATGGCAAGATACGGGGTTCTCTAGTCTTTGGTGTCAGGACAACTTCATCCAGTACCGGTCACTCAAAAGAGTCAAGGATGTCAAAGATCAATTGCAATCTTTGTGTAAGAAGAATGGAGTCATTCTCCCTAATCAAGAATCACCGCAACAACTAGAATCCCACAAAAAACAACAGTTGGTTCAAAAAGCCCTTGTTTCAGGGTTCTTCCCTAACGTGGTACGTCTCGCCAAAATGGGGGACTCATACCGAACCCTCAAGATGAACCAGTCGGTATACGTACACCCATCGTCGTCCTTATTTCCATTGAAGCCCCCGCCAAAACTACTCCTATATCATGAATTGGTGCTCACCAGCAAAGAGTATATGCGAAACTGTATGATTATACAGGACCTGTGGCTTCAGGAACTTGCCCCACACTATTATAATCAAAAAGAGCTCGAACATTTGAGCCCGAACACCACCAATCGGTTCAAATAGGTTTTTGCAGCCAAATTTTCTTCTTGCCGAGTATCGCACAACCAATTCAAATTTACATATTTTTTTTTCTTATACGCGTTTAGTAAACAAACCTATACTCCTTATTCGAAAAGGTAATGATTCCTTACTCATTGAGAGCTTAAACAGAAACCATGGAAAGAGACAACCCATTGCTTCCGTTTGCATTCACTAGGTCGTCATCCAATATACTCCTGACTTCAAATGTGCATCTAGACACCACCCCTCGGACCCGAGAAGTCATTGACGAAAACGCTAAAAGCATGTACCACACCAGAACCCCTGAGACCATGAAAAGGGCTGGGAGGCCAACGTTGATGGCGGCGCCTAGTCTCAAAAGGCGGATGGGGGAAAGTTTCAACGAGAGGGATAACATCAAGAAGCGGGTAACTGAATTTGAAGAATTGGACAGCGATGAGCCCACAATGATCGATACAACTTCCACTGATGTCGATGCCAACCAGGAAAACAACTTTAAGAGGAAACCCTACTACGACGAAAACATTCCTAGCAGTCCTCCAGTTGCAAATTTCAGCTCCGAATACGATCCCTATGAGAAATATAGCATGCCCTTATCTCCAAGCCAGAGACTAAACAGCAATGCCTATTATGCAACGGGATCGTCTCCCACAAAGGTGACCAAAAGTGTCAATGGAGGGGCCTCGCAGCCACAATTAGAGAGTGAACTAGACTTCGGTATTGATAAGTTCAATAGGTTCATGCCCACGGGTAATGACTGTCCGTCAACTGATCAGGACATCACTGACAGTATCTATGAGGACCAAAAAAAGCAAGCACTGATTGCACAAAAGAGTAAGGAAATTGTGGTGAATGCCTTTGAAGAGATGCAGACAAACATTGATCTCTCTGGAATGGGGCTACGAGAGGTGCCACATGAGATCAAAGATTTAAATAATCTAGTGGTGTTCGGGGAGGATATAGCCACACAACTCACCTATCAACTATATCTTTCCAACAATAAACTCCGGGTCCTACCACCAGCGTTGTTCAAGTTCACCAAACTCAACGTTTTAACGTTGAGGCAAAATAAGCTAGACACAATTCCTGCGCTCATCAAGAATTTGGTCAACTTGACTGACTTTTCCATTGGGACCAACCGGTTGAAATACTTGCCATATCAAATCCTAGCACTTCCAGCATTGACGACTTTCAGTGCTGGGCCCAACCCTTTCCTCAAGGTGCCGGAAAATGCGGTTCATGCCACCTGTGCCACCTTGAACCCCATCAGAACCAAGAAGTTTGTTGGTCCTATCAAATACTTGAAAAGCACCGACAAGTTGGTGCCGTCATTGAAGTCTATAGCATTGTTGAAAATTGCTACTTATGATGTGTCGTACCAGGAAACGAAGGAATGGAAACGCAACACGCCAAAATTATACCACAATCAGATTAAGTTTGCAATTGCACAGGGAAACTATGGCGAAGAGTGCTGCATGTGTTCTCGGGTGCTTGTGGAGCCAGTAGCTGAGGTCATGGAATGGTGGGATTTCTTGCAAAACAAGAACGTACCTTTCAAAAAAGAATTCTGCTCCGGTATGTGTGTGGAAAAGTACAGAAAGCTCAGCTTACAAGATGGCACCGGTGACGATGATGAGTGGTGAGAGAGTTGAATATGAAGAAGATGATGATTTATGATTGAAAGCATGCAAACAATAAATACAGCTGATTTAAGCTTTCCTAACGTAGTTGAATGGAAACGTGCCCCGTTTCCCGTTGCCCTCCCCCTCCCACCAACCTCCGTCCTGGTGGGTTACTCTAATGAGGTCTCCTACGTTTAATGTGAGGTCACCCTCCTGTTGCGCAGCAAACGGATAGATGGCTTCGTAAAGGCTTGGACCTGCGTCTGTGTCTTTGCCGTGATCAAAATCGCAATCGGTTGTCTGTGGAACGCCCTGTTGTACGGGGCTCACATAGTTGGTAGTGAACGCAATCGTTTTCAACGATTCAACAGCCACTCGTGCTTTTTCGTAGGTAAATTCGGCTTCAGAAACAATAGTCTCAGCCCAAGACCCATTCCGCAAGTAGCTGACGTCAAACCCAGACTCTTCCTGGATAGCCAACAAGTTGCAAGTGATTTGGTAAGTGGTGGAAAGCTGAGTAAAGAACAACAACTGCAAAAGAGGAACAAAAAACTCTCCAGCTAGTGTCAATAACACAGGCAACTCCTTGAGAAACAAGCTGTTTATGGAATCATATTGTTGCTGGTGGAACCCCAATTTTCGCTCAAGGTTGAATTTCTGCTGTGCTTCCTTGGTCGATAAGTCACGGATTTTGGATGATAACACCAAATTATCGAGTTGACAAATCACTGCATCAACATCATCCAACGCCCTGTTTCTGCGTTTGATCTTCAGTTTGACATTTTCAAGCAACACCAAAACCTCTTGACATTTGGTGCCAATCAAAATGCTGATAGATTTGAGGTCGTCAGTGATAAAATGCATTTGGCTAGCCTTGGATATGTACATAGATGCAAACTGCCACAGCTCATACTCATCTAAGAATACTCCCTTCTCAACTGTGGACTGGAACAAGTTTTCCGAAATACTGTGGATAGATTTCGCCTTGAGGCGGTCCCTGTCTTCAAGTGTAAATGAATTATAAGGGTCGAACAAAATCTTCATACTCTCGGAAATGGCTACAGAAAGCAGCACTTGACCCTCTATTTCTTTACTCCATGTTTTGCAATGTTGCATCAACCCCTTCACCTGGCCTTCCACCACACCTAAGTCTCGGTGAAGCTCGTCAAATCTCTCATCAAATGTAAAACTTCCCAACTTGGCTTTTCTTCTGAATGATTGGGGAATCCTCTTAACGTCATCCCACTCAAAAGAGTCTGGCTTAAGATCATCCAACTTGTTCTTCAATTGCTTCAAGTTGAACGTTTTGTAGTTCATTGTTGTACTAAGTTTTGTGTCTGTTGCAGCAAATAGGAATGATTTTTCGCAGCCATCAAATATAGTATGGTACAAATGGTATAGTATATAAAAGGAAATTAGGTTTGAGAAGGATGACCATGATTTGAGCCTGGCCAAGCATAGATGGCCCCTGGAGAAGAGCCTCGGCTGTTGCTTGCCCCAAAATGTTCAAATTTGTCGGAATCCTCGTGTAAATCAGACAATTGATGGAGCAAGGTATCCCTCTCTCTCTTCGCAAGTGGTGCTTCATTAACTTTTTGTTTGACACTGCTGAAGGTTTCTTCAATCAACTCTTCGAGACTGTCTACCAACCGTTCACCAAAATGCTTGTCCACTGGAAAATTTTCCTCTATCATCTTCTTTAGTGAACAAATAGAGCCAAGATTAACAATTATTTCCTTGTATAGTTCAACACCCCGATGAGAACCTTGGAAAAGGCCTTGGGACTGGTCCTCTGCCAAAAGCAATGCAGCATAGTAAAGCATTATATGAACATGAACTGGAACATATCTCAAATTTCCTCTAATGTCTTTGTCATTCAACACCAACTTCAACACCGTTTGGGCGGCATTGAATGCTATGTTAGCATCAATCAGTGTCTGGTCTCGTGTAATTAACTCTTTATACGAGATGAACTCTTCCTCGTCATCATCATCCGAAGAATCCTCCCAATCCTTCTCAGGCTCTTGGCCAACTGAAGAAGAGGGCGGCACCGTGGAGGGCCCCACTTTGGTCGTCTCTTTGAGCTGGTAAAGTTTAGGGAATTCTCCTTTACCTTGCGGTGTATCCATCTGGAGACCTCTTACAGCCGACGAGTTGATATGCATCTTAGCAAAGTTATAGTATATCAACGTTGATTTTGACGACCACACACTACCATTGTTCATTGGAGACAAAAGAACCGTCCACGACACCATCCATTTGTCCAACTCCAAATTGCTTTTTGAAGGAATTCCCAATGATGAAGGGGCCAATAATTCCCATGCGTTTCCTTTGAATGCTGATGTCAACGCTTGGTTATACTCCACTTGTGACACTAGACGTAAGTCCGTAAAAGTCGGTTGGGGGAGCGCCGGTGTCGTTTTAGTCTCCACTGGTTCCGTGGGCTCGGGTCTGGCCGTTGTAGCAACGGTCAAAGTCTCATCTTTAGCATCATCTATAGCTTTTTCGTTAGACAACAAGAGACTCCTGCTGTGTTGGATGGAATAGTCATGTGAGTTGACAAGCGGTTGTCTATTAAAAGTCAAACTCTGTTGTCCATCAAGCACGTAAAGTAAATACCAAAGTTTTAGTCTGTCTTTCAGATTCAAATTGGAATCCTTCGGTTGGGGGCCGTCAAGTCCTATTTCTTTTGCCATTTGAAGCGCAAGTCCCGTGAACATCTGTGAGTCCGATAACCAAAACGAACAGAATACAAGGGCCAATATGGTGTTGAACCCCTCCATCTCCGTTGTAGGTCTTCCTTGGTATAGGATTTCTCCACACAACTTGTGCAAATGTTGCAGTAACTGCAGTTGGATTTTTTGAAACTTGGGGTGGTGCATAGACGATATGGTGCATATCGTACATATAAGGATCGGGCTTGTCAGCCATATCTGTTTAACTGAAAACTTTGAGATGTCAAACCCGAACAACTGAGGAGTGATGTTCTTGTCAAAGAAGTCAAACAATTCCACTGCATCTTGTTGGGTAAGAACCGACTCACGGAAATCATCGCCTAAAGTGGACGGTTCAAGCCTCCGGCGCTTAGGTGGTTCGTCGGGGCCGGACGACTGATACGAACTGTAAGAATCCGAACTTATTTGGCGACTCAAAGGTATTTGACCGCTATTTGCAGGTGGTTCTGTTTCTCCACGTAACGCTTGAGAAGGTGGTCTTTCGTTCATATAGTAGTTCATGGTGCTCTGTTGGAGGTTGATCTGTTGTTGCTGCTCCAAGAGGATTTTCTGGTTGCTTTTCAAGACGTCAACCAAATCGCTTAATTTATGATCGAAGTTGGACATGGTGCTCTCCATCTGGTCCTTCCAACGGTTATCATGAGAAGTGGAAGGCACCAGGGGATCGCCATTGTACGTACCTGAGTGTCCCACATGCTTTTCGGGTGATATGCTGTGCAGCACAGGTTGTGGCTGAATTCTTTGTGGATGGGGATGAGCTGGTGGAAATGCGATAGGCGTGGTGTCTTGATGCGGAGGGAGCTTAGGATGCAGTTCTGGCAATAAAGGATGACCTGCCTGTGGAAGGGGGTGTCGTATGGGTGGCGGGAGTTTCTGATCGGCGGAAATAGGATTGAAAGGCGGTAGAACCAAGTCATTTTGGAGACCAGTGTAAACAGGCTCTGTGCGGATAACTGGTAGTCTGAGGTTGGGAAGTTTGGGGGCAAAGTTACAGTTCGAACCTTGGCCGGTCTTCAAGCACCTCTCACACGGTAACACCTCACTATATATACATTTGACCTTGGATTTCTTGCAGTTAGAACAAGGTTTTGTTCTCTTTTCCCTGGCCATTAGTACGCTCCGGCAGTTGAAGAGTTGTTTTTTCTCACAGAAAAAAAACCAATTAACCAATTTAAAACCCCATACTTTTCTCACTACGATATTATCAGAGTATTTGGTGAACATGTCTATGAAATTGAGGATCAAGTCGTTCTTCGGCCCCAGTAGACAATACGCTATATCGGGAGCATCAAATGACCCCAGCAAATTCGGATTCAAGATCACCTCCTGGTATATCAGACATGACTTGCCTGTGATTCCAGTCAACCCCAAAGCTGCTGAAATCTTAGGCCAGGAAGTCATTGCATCTGTGCCCACGATAATCGAAGCCATCAAGGACGCAAACGACGTCGGCCAGCACAAATTGTCTGGCGCAGAAGGCTTGAGTATCTCGTTCTTGACGCCTCCTCATGTCACTGTGGGAACTTTGGAGCAAATTGGTGCCATCGATGGGTACAAAGATATCATCAAGGGGTTGTGGTTCCAGCCCGGCAGCTACGACTCACAAGTGTTAGAGTTGGCGGAAAAGATCGGGTTGGGCCATACGGTGGTGGAGGAAGATGAGTGTATTTTGGTCAGGGGAGAAGAAGGATTATATAGTGCCAATTTGTAGGTATAACAACAGTTTGAAGCTGGTACAAATGCCCGTAATTGAGTATGGTGTATGTATCCGTGGGGGAGGAATAAATGATAACGATGGTTAGTCCAAGATCTTCTTTATGTAGTGACCCCAAGTTTCGTCCCCCACGCTGTAGGTGGGGCTATCCCCTATGCTGATGGTGTAAGGAAAGGGAGAACTGTCCAAGGACGTGATCGGCGGTATGTGATCTTTGTGGCTATCGGATATGTCTGTAATCCTATTCAAGTTGGCCTCGAAGCTTTCGATGGAAGTAAGGATATTTTCTTCGCTGTGGATTGGTTTATTCGTATTGTTGGTGCCAGCAGTAGCGATGGGGATACATTTGATGTTGATCACCCAAGACTCCCACAACTTTGACCCCTCTGTTTCCTCTTTGCCCTGGCCAAACCAGCTGGCCTTCTTTTTGGGTGCCATTCTATCAGAGAACTGTATGATGATCTTGCCATACTTTGTGTCGTCGTCGTTTTGTCCTATTAGATGTTCTTGTTGGAAGTATCTTCTGATTAACTGGTCGACTTTTTCGTCTATAAGGGCATCAAGATCGGGTAGGTCTGTGGCCATGGGATAGGGAATGTCAAAGAACTCATTGACGCCTGGGGTTATAGGCCCAAACAATCGTTGGAAGAAGATAGACCAGATCACACCTTAAACGTGTTAGTATAAAGAACAAAGGCATTAATTTTAGAAAACGAAAACGTACCCTTTGTAGACTCCCTCACCACCGACCTCTCTGCAGTCACGTTCAAAGTGTACTCCATTTGTCTGGGATTCAAGTCAAAGAATAAAATTCAGATTCAAAGGTGATAAATAATAGGATAAGTCACTAATCCATTAGTACAAATAGTCGCAACAAAAAAAACACTGATTTGCCATAGATTACAGGATAAGATAAGCCATGGGGCCCGAATATATATACAGGTACACATTCTAAATGCTGGAATTTTGATCGGGCTTGTTCTGAGGCCGATTTAAGATCTGTGCTTAGTTTTCTTTCCGACGTAGAATCGTTTAATGCTGGAAGACTTCATACGTTATCGAAGATATACTTGCCCTGGTACATTTCGTTCAAGATGTCCACTACTTTGGGCATGGAGTCGAATCTGAGGATTTCCACTTCAGGGGCTTTGAATTTCGACGTGACGTATGTGTCCACGTACTTATTGGGTGGTTTTCCTATGCCGATGGCTATTTTGCTGTAGGTTTGACCACCTATCTTGTCTATGGACCTCAACCCATTGTGTCCCCTGGCACTGGTTCCGGGACGCCGTACCTGGACCTTCCCAAGTGGCACCAGGATATCATCATATATCACCACAAGGGCTGGATTTAACAGACCCTTCTTGACCCTTTTGATCTCTCTCCAGTTGTTGATGACCGGGGCACCTTGTAGATTCATGTATGTCTCATCGGACTTGTACAATAGCACATTCTTGAGCTTGTCGTCCCTGGAAACACTATATTTTCCCCGAGACAACGCCTTGTGCTTTTGAAATGGCTGGAAGTTCTTCCAGTGGTCTTCGATGAGTTGTTCTAGCACATAGTGGCCCACGCTGTGCCTGGTGCCATGATACTCAGGCTCGGGGTTTCCTATAGACGCCACCATCAAAAACGGCGGTTGGCCTTCTGTGAACGTACTCAACTCTCTGGCGGTGCTGGGGACGTACTTTCTGGACAAATACCGGGAGTAGAACCTAAACATTTGTAGGGGGATCGATAAATACCTATAAACACTAACCATAAAAGATTTTTAGATTTTTGCGTCGCAGGCAAATGATTCGAAGAGGCTACTGCATCACTTTTACGTCACTCGTAGAAGCTAGTCAGGGATAAAAGCATCTTATATCATGGGTAACTGCTCAAGTTCCGGTCTTGGCCTTGTTGCTCGTCTTTTCACGTTCTTGAAATTCCGAACCTCTCTCGTAATAGCTGACATTATTGAGTCTCCGAAATCACGCATCTCATCGATTCCAGCATCTCCCCAATAACTGGCAAGCTTACTCCGGGCCTAGAGGTGGCAGGTTAGTATGCATTATATCAACCATCCGGTGGGGGAACGTACCTTTTCAAGTCTCCGAAACTCTTGTTCGATCTCTGCTGTTTCTCTGTTGTAATCGAACTCAATTTGGTCCAACGCTGCGTCGAGGAGAACGCTACTTAACGGCAATGGCAGATAGGGTCTGTCTTTACCATTGGTATTGCTCTGGATAGTTGCCGTTCTGCTCTCTACGTGCGAGAGGAGTACCGTCACCGCGTCACCGGCTGACACTCCTGCAGTGGCACCTACACTGGCATCTAAAAAGTGATTAGATTGCGATGAAGTCAATAGCCACCTTAACCAATAGTCCGGTGTACTTTGAATGTTAGATTCTGGGCCGGTTCCTGACTGTTTGAGTGCCGTGCTAGCCGCCTCGTTCTTCCTTCTCTGTTTAAGCTTGCAAGGGCTTGAAGTGAATAACTGCTGGCTGTCCTCCAAGCGTTCTTCTCGTGGCCGTTTTCCATTGGTAAAAGGGTAAGGCGTCCCTTGTGCTTTCACCCTCTTAGGGGTGTCGAATAATTCTCTCATGGTTGCTTCCTTTTCCAGGGAAGAGGAGGGTGTCATCTGTTGTGTTTCGTTTGTGGTCTTGGGTGCAAAGAGATTATCACTGTTCAAATTTCGCAGCTACTCATAAAAACACGGTTGCAATAAAAAGAATTCTATTAAACACAAATATACAAGTTAAATCATAAACTGAACTTTAGGATTCAGACGTGGTGGCGGAGACGTTGGAAACTTCGGAGTCTCTACCCAATTGTGCAAGGTTTTTATGGGAGTTCTGGTACTTGATGTGTTGAGCATTGGAAACTCTCTTCAATTCTTCGAGTCTTTCTCTCAAAATCGAAACGTCTCTCAAACTCTTTTCCAATTGAAGCCTCTCCTCTTCGTATTTCAATCTCTTGCTGGCATCAAGTTCTCCGAAATAGAATCCTCCTTTGCCGTCGAATTTCAATAAATAGTTATGGAAATGCCATAATGCTGGTCTGTGTGCCACCGATAATAAGGAAATCCCCATTTCTTGAGCGTGTTGGTACATGAACTGCTCCATGGTTGGGGATACAGCGGAGGTGCACTCGTCTAACACCGCAAACTTTGGTTGATGGTAGTATAACCTAGCCATGGCCAATCTTTGCTGAGCACCCACAGATAATTCTTCACCCCAGTTACGAACTTCGTCCCATGGCTTTTCACCAACCAATAAGTCATCCAACTTCAAAATGTGAAATATATCAGTCAAGTCCTTGTCGGTTTTACCATGTTTGTTTTCTTTGTATTGGCTCGCGGTGTGTGGGTATATGACTTGCTCTCTCAAATTCCCCTTACAGAGATAGGCCCTTTGTGGTAAATAAAACATGTTTTCGGTGGTTGGGATGGTAATATTCCCAGTGTTACATGGCCATAATCCGCCCAACATTCTAAACAATGACGATTTTCCCGACCCATTAGGACCAGCAATCAACAAGTGCTGACCGTGCTTGATACTGAAGTTCAAACTTTCGATCAATGTGACATCCGCTGGTGTCACCAATCTGACATCCTTGAACGTGATTTCGTCGCCATAAGTGATGTTCTCTTTCTCTTGATCTGGTGCTTGAAGCTTATCTTGCTTTATTTTGTGTAAAGCATCTTGGAATTCACTAACCCTAGATGCATGTCCCACAACTTGCAAGATGTAACGTCTGGCATAGATCAATCTATCCAAGGAATCAGAAGCACTCATCAATAATCTTCTGTTGGTAATGAAATCAGCAGAAGCAGACAAATCTGGTTCTTTGCCCAAGTATTTGTTGATGAAAACTGGGGCAGAACACAATACGAGTCCAGCAGCACCCCAGAAGTATTTGACGATAAAAGTTTGAGCTATTTCGTGGATGGCCTTCTTCCTGAATTCAATCTTAAGGAACCTTTCCAACTGGTAGTAACAATAGTCAAGGTAGTCAAGTTCCCTTCCATGACCTCTCAAAAAGGCAATCTCTTCACTATTTGTGACCACTTTTGAATGAGCAGATCTGAATTGGCCTTCTAAGTTGGCCTTTTCAGAAGCCAACTTAGCGAATGGGGGAGAAAAGAATCTTAGGATGATTGTTGAGAAGTGAGCAATCAAACCCAAGGCCAATGTCCCTTCGCCACTTCCAACTCCACTCTTCGACAACTCTTTAGCACACAACATCAAATCCAACGTTGGTTTTAAAAGCTGGCCAGGCAACGAAGACAACGCACCGGCTAGTCTACTGATATCGGTCGAAGTTCTTTGGTCAGGATCTTTGATCTTACTATCACTGGTTTGAAGAAGGGAATAGTAATTAGGATCCAAGTTGTCCGGCAAGTAGTCATCCATTAGAGCATTTGTCATGTTGATTCTCAAGTTCTTCCTCAAATTGCTCTTCGTCCAGTTCAATAACGCATTGACCACCGACGCTGGTATACCCAAGAACATCCAGAAAGCCAAAAGCAGACCGAACTTTTTCAACCGCTTAGACACCAAGGCTCCCACTAGCTTACCGTCCAAGCTGGCAACCTTTATCGTCAAAAACGCCCTCACAACTAAAAGTACAAGGTGAACGGCTAAATGAACAACTGCACCATTAGTATACGTAGGAATGGCTGCTTTGTACAACCTTTTCACAGAATCCCTACTGATCTTTGGTTTTTTCTTCTTGATCTCTCCTTCATTTTCCACATCCTTGGGTGGCGACGACTTAGTGTTGGTGACCCCCGTAAAAGCGGCAGTGATCAATATGATATATGAAGCATTTAGGAACAACGATCTATTACGTTTGTAAACGTTAAATAAACCCACTGCTAGAGTCTTGTTGCTGCTAGGGGGACTCATTTGAACGTCAAGATTTATGACACCTTTACACACTACTTATGTAAAAAAAGCACCAATAAAACCGCAATAGTTGTGTTTCGTTAAAAGAACAATAAATAAAAATGACAATTTTGTGGAGACAAAATTCAAGGAGGTGTAGTCCGAGGTCCAGCACATTATTAACGAAACGCAGATTGGGTACAGGTGTTACCCGGATATAATATTTATTCGCTATAATGTTACACGTAGAGTCGTTGGAAGTCTAGCACTGGTGAGGTCTCTGCACCACTCATACAGGTGCCCCGGCATCTCTGGTTCCTACGCCTGTTGTTCGTCTTGGCTCAAGAGCTCGTGAAATGTGTTCTGGGAATTCTTCAAGTGGCCTTCGAGATACTGGATTCGCTGCTGGTATAGTTTGTTGGCAAGATCGGTGGTGTTGGTGCAGTCGTTGTTCTCCTCGAGGAGGCTGTTATATAGGCCGATTACTTGGGACACTGTCCAAGGGGCCTTGATTGCAAGGCCGTTGATCTTGGATAATTGGGTGCTCTGGTGGTCGTACCAATCCTGGGATATCTGCTTGAGAACGGTGGAGTTGGATTTTTCTATAGACGAAGGCTGTATCAATTCTTTGGTATGGAGGAGCTGGAGAAATAATAGCAAATCCCTCTCATTGTATTTAGCAGGGTCTGTTACTGCAAGGTCTGAAGACATGATACGTGAAAAACAGTTACTGAAAAACGAGTGAGAAACGATGAGAATGAGTATTTATTATGGTGATACATATATATAGTACAAATGGGGATTCATGGCCACCGGTGCCAAAGGTGCCAAGCGGAGTCAAAGGGCGGTGCCACGGTGACATCGGCAACATTCGGGCGGCCAAAGGGCCACATGTTGACGAGAACTGTGCAGGGTCAACGTCAGCACCGGATGTCATCTCTCATGAAGGTATTGTTCCATAAACGTCTCGTGCGGTGTCCTTGGTGCCTCTCATGCCTTCAAGACTACTATCACCGAGTCGCCTCTCAAGAACAATTTCAGTATGAACCTCTCCCTCTCGTTAACCTTTATCACCTTGCCCTTGTTGTTCTTCACTGGCTCTGTCCATATTTCTTTGACATTTTCAAGTATCAAATTGCAGTGTCTATCAAAAGCCTTCACCGTGGCCAAGAGCTTGTGGTTGTTACGGCATGATATCACCACGCCTGTGTTTTCGTCCACTGCTTCCTTCAACAATGCCATAGGCCCGTGATTGAATTCGAACTCTTCTAATCTTTCGAGCTCTTCCTGGTTCAATTCAGACCGATCAACACCTATTAATTCACTACATGCGGTTGTTAGTATAACGTTCAAATACCCTGTGGATGAACCTTTACCAGAGGCCGGCCCGTGCTTTGACTGCAATACATACGCCATGTTTAAACTACTAAAGAAATTTCAAAAAACAGTGTTAAAATAAAAATGTTACACACAAATTTAACTGTCGCAGTCTGTTATAAAACGTCTATTATACAAGGCTGCCTATACTAATTATACAGTTTTTTCGTATTGACTCAATGGAGCAGCTAATCCACAGCCCCTTTTGATGATGTTTTCTATTCTGTCTTTCAAAACCTTGGAATTGCAAGTCACTGTCAAATGATCATAGTCAATGGTGGCTTCATTCTTACCAAATGCTATTTCAGCCTTTTTCTCATCATTGAGTCTCAAAGCGTCTCCGAACTGCGCTTTCAACAACGTCGAGATCCTATAGATCCTTTCAGAGATGTCGGTCCTCATATGTCCAGGCTTCTCAACAGCGACCACCTTGTCCGGCTCTGTTTTAACAGGGTGATCGTGCGAATGCGACGAAGACGAGATCTTCACCGAAGCTGGCGATGAGTCAATGGAATACAAAATGGCAACAACACTGTCGGCCAACGAGTCTGCCATGAGGTTATCATTAATCCATTCCACCACCATGTAATTGCTTTGGCCTTTGCTTTTTGTCCGGTCAATTAGCACGCTGATCATATCCATGATTATGCACTCCCATTCTTCTTCGTCATCAGTAATAACATTTATGAATCCAAACATCTGTTGCAAATGCCACTCGATCAATGATATGTGTGCACTGATCACCAAATTAATTTTAGATTTCACTATGGATGTGGACAACAGGGAATATTCGTGCAAATCCTGTAATTGCACCACATTCAAATCGAAATCTTTCGACACAATAACCCCAGTTAAAAGGTCTTTGCTCTTGAAAGTCTCGTACTCTTCGTCCTCCACGTCAGGCTTGGTTTCTTCGTCTTCTAAGTCAGGCTTGGTTTCTTTTTCTTCTAGTTTTGGCCCGTTGTCCTCGTCCCCTTCCGTTTCCATCTTAACGTCTTGCTGCTCGTCCGCAATATTCTCTTCCTCTTCGCCAATTTCTGTGATCTTCTGGGATAACTCAGTTTCTATCTCACTCCGTAAACTAGTGAGTTGCTCTTCTGCTAGCGAACCCAACACTCTAGCCACCTTGGAACCTTTAATGCCAATCTTCAATATATCCCCATTTCTCGGATTGAAAACTTTAACTTCCTGGTCCGTACCTTTTTTGTTGGCGTATTTACTCAATAAGGCCGACTTCAATCTCCCCATGGGTATGGAGTCTCCGTGAACCAAGATTATTTTCAGAGGACCGATTTCGTGAATGTAATCAGCATTCTGTTGGAAATCCACATGTGCTGCAAATGAGATCTCTTCAATACTAATACGTCTTGGAATTGTCATATCGGGATTGTTGATAGAAGGAATAGTAGGAGGCTCAATCAACAAGTCCTTGGCCATGGTGCCTTCCACAGAATAACCTGTCATAAGCACGGTATTCTTAGGGTCCGGGGCCCACTTTTCCAATAATTGTCTTGAGAATCCACTTTGCAACATCCCTGGTGAGGCAATGACCACAGACGGGCCAAAATCTTGAAACCTATCCAATGACTTCAAAGTCTTGATGTATTTAAAGGTGAAGGGACTCTTGTTCTTGAACCCGGAAGCAGAGGCCATCGATTTGATCTTGTCATTCATGATATTCGTATACGTTTGATAGACTGCCAAACACTTTCTTGCCAAAGAAGAAGCAAAATATATGTCCACGTTCTGCAAATCTTCGTTCATGGACCAGTAGTCCTCCAAAATAAGCAAAAGCTCTTGAGCCGTACCCAAAGCGAATACGGGCATCAAAACCCTACCACCTTTGGATAACGTGGAATGAATGATTTGGGTCATTCTGCTCTCTTTCTCCTCTCGGGGTTCATGAGTAGCTGTACCAAAAGTGGACTCGGTAATAAGGATATCTGGCTTCACTTGGGGCACCTCCGCCACTGGCAAATGCCTGTTTTCTTCCCTGGAATAATCCCCCGTGAAAAGTATTTTCAACCCACCGATTTCAATCATATATAAACATGCCCCCAAAACATGACCTGCATGATAAGCAGTGAATCTGACCCCGTCCAATTCCATGGTGGAATGGAAGTCCACCGTCTCGATTCTATCAAAGGACTTCATTAAATCGTCATCGGTGTACAAATTGGCCGAACTGCCGGAATTGTTAGGATCACTAGAGTTGGAACTCAATGATGTAACTCTCACAAAGTCTGTAAGTAACCACCGGTAAATGGCCTTTGTAGCGTGAGTCATGAAAACCCGGCCTTTGAAGTTGGTGTGCTGCATCACGTAAGGCAACGAAGCTGCATGGTCCAAATGGAAATGGCTGATCAATAACAAGTCCACTTTAGATAAGTCGTATTCATCGAAGAACGGAAGGGAATTCAATCCACTTAGCCCAGGATGCACTCCCGAATCCAACATAATCACCTTGTTTTTGTATTCAATGATATGGCAAGACCTTCCCACTTCATTACAGCCTCCCAATCCAATGAACCTAAAGTCATCAGCATCGTCAACTGATGCCATAGTATGTTTTAGAAGTGTTTTTTTACAATAGTTTTTTTTTTTCAGAGCTCTGTTTTCGAGACTATTTTTCTTTAAAATATATTATACACCAGAATTACTTACTATCACTATTACTATACAAAAAAACCTTGTGTCGCCGGTTTAAACTCCCACACGAAGCACATTTTGACGCTGGTGTCTGAATCTGATCACCTCGTGTCTTTCCATAATCATCAAGGCCTTGTCTAGAGCTGGTGCACTGGCCTTCCCGCTATCGACAATTTCACGTCTCAATGTCTGATAAGCTGTAGACCAGCCAATTGGCAATCTTCTTCTTAACTCGTGCTCGACTCTTTCGATTTCCTTGCTCAATTCGCTGTTTGGAACCAATCCGTTGGACATCCCTTGGTCCACGGCGTTCATGGTGGAAGCTGTGAATAATCTGATAGCTTCTTCAACATGTTCTTCAGATGCCACGGGAGACAACGTTAACTTGGCCAACGACTCAGTTATACGGATGATAGCCTCCAACTGTCTTACTGTGATAGGAATGGAAGACCTTTCGTTCATGTCGGCCTCGTTCAAATGTAACTTCTTTCTGATGGACACGAAATGTGATGATAATCTCACTGAAGCTTCGGGGCTCAATCTTGGAGCACATTTGGCTTTACAGTACTGGATGTACCTCTTCATGGTCTGGATGGGGATTTCACCTTCTTGTTGCTCATTGTTTGAAGTGTTCCCCGTGTGGACGTTCATAACATGCTCAGCGATGGAAATATCTCTCAGTTCATTATGTTCATCTTTGACGATGAAGATCATATCAAATCTGGACAAGATAGTACTTTGAAAGTCGATATTTTCACCTGGTGATTTTAAGTCATCGTATCTCCCGTAAATAGGGTTAGCAGCTGCCAATACTGCAGTTCTGGAATTCAAAACAGTGGTGATACCTGCTTTGGCGATGGAGATGGTTTGTTGTTCCATAGCTTCGTGGATTGCAACTCTATCTTCGTCTCTCATTTTATCGAATTCATCGATACAAACCACACCGCCATCGGCCAACACCATGGCTCCTCCTTCAAGATAGAAATCTTTGGTGATAGGATCTCTTTGAACAGAAGCAGTCAACCCTGCAGCAGAAGACCCCTTCCCTGAAGTGTAAACAGATATGGGACTGATCTTTTCAACAAATTTCAACAATTGAGATTTGGCAGTACCAGGATCACCCAATAACAACACATTAATGTCACCTCTTAACCTCATACTATCGGGCAAGATCTTCTTCGAGCCCCCCATCAAAAGACAAGTTATGGATTTCTTGATATCTTCACTACCGTAGATGGAAGGAGCAATAGAATTGGCAAACACATTGTACAAATTGGGCAATCTTGACAATTTCAAAAACTCTTCTTCTTCTTCCTCGGTGAACACCAACCCTTGTCCGTCCACACTGGTATCTGTGTCAGTTTGAATTCCCAAAGTTCTCAAGTAAGGGTTTCTCAATGCAACTGTACCTACACCAGAGCCAGCACCTTTCCTTTCGAAAATAGAATACACTCCAATGATAGTGACTCTGGTACCAGGAACCACTTGATTGGTCAAATACCTATCCGATTGTAACAAAATGTTTCTGGGCATTTCTCCCACTGGAACCATGTCTGGAGATTCTTGCAACTTCAAGACTTGTTGGTCAATAAAAGTAGACTTATCGTGAACCACGACATATGGATCAGGAGGACATTTGGCTTGTGTTGAGTTGTCATCGAAGTTGTGACTACCCTGGCATTTTTTGGGCAAATTTAAGCCACCAAATCCACCGCTGCCACTTATTTTCATGGTGTGCTTACAATTTCTGCAAATAATCTGAACATTGGTGGCTCTAGAGGACAACACAGAAGCAGAGATGATGATCCCGCTGACTCTGACAATCTTCGAAATATGCTCTGAGTCCAAGTCTCTAAGACTTGTCTTGTTTGCTACCGAGTACAAAATCAATTGACATTTAGGAAAGTTCTCGGGGACAGAATCTTCAGTCAAGTAGGCAATTCTCTTTCCAATATCAGAAATGGCAGTTTCGAAAAGCGTAATCATCTCAGTGGGGTCATCGTGGAGCTTCTTGTTCAATTCTTCGTTGAACCCAATCAAATGTTCGTTGTTGACCCTCAAGAAGTAATTCTTTATTAACAAGTTCTCTCTCAACTGATCTCTGTAGATGAACTTATTGTTCAATCTGTATTCCAAAATGAACGATTTGAACGCCTTGATGATTTCATTGAATGAATCATCTGAAGCATCGGTTGGGTCTAACGCTGGAGCACTATAGTTATCTGGTCTATCGTAAGACATTGGGATGTTTCTTAGTAAAGTAGAACTGAAAGAAAAGATAAAAGAAAAAGAATTATAAACCAGCGAGACGTGTTTAATTAATTATCCCAATTAAGTCAAATTAAAAGTCATCGCGTCATAGGCAGTACACGACTTTTTACGGAGTGGCAGCTACGAGTGCCAGTAGAGTGACCGATCACACAGGTGCCGATGCTCAAGGCGGGTGACCCTAGTCTGTTACCTTCTGGGCACTAAAATTTTGTCTTTCTCTGATTCAGTATACGGCAAAAACAGTATATATTGGCAGGCCCAATTCACTGTGCGACAAATTGAACATCCAATGCTTCGATCCAGTCTCTTCCCTTCTCGAGTAGCACGTACATTGAACCAGGCACGAACGTTTGCCATCCCCAAAAGGACCAAGCTTCCGCCACGGCCTAAGTGGTTGATTAAAGAAGAAGAGCTAGAAGAGATGTTCATAAAAGGGGGCAGGGGCCCCGGTGGCCAGAAAATCAATAAGACAAACAGTAAAGTTCAATTGAAGCATCTTCCTACAGGTATAGTAGTCACCAGCCAACATACCCGGTCCCAAGAGCAGAATAGGAAGAAAGCACGAGAGATTTTGGCGCAGAAATTGGACACCCTTCAAAATGGCGAAAAGTCCAGGACGGCGGTGCTACTCGACCGTAAGGTTAAGACAAAACAGAGCAAGCAGAAGAAATCCAACCGAAAATACAAGCAATTGGCAGAACAAAGAGAAAAGGAAAAGATGGAAGAAGAAGGGGTAGAGTTGGTGGACATTGAACAGGAGTTTGAGAAAATGTTGAAGTAGGCGTAATCAAACCAATATGATAACGAAAATAGCACTGAAAGGGAAAAATTATTATGCAAAGCTCACACATTAATTTTACCTACTTCTGCGAAAATTGTTTTTCTATTTTGCAGCTAACTGCAAAAGAACAGCGGCAAATATAAACACCCAATATGACATCTTCGTTTGTGGTATCAACCGTATTGGCGTGTGTATTTGGGCTAGTAGTCCTTTTACTCGTTTCTATGATCATCTACGTGTTCTGCTGCTGCAGTATCGCCATTAGGAGCAAGGATCGTAAACGGGCTGATATAGAGAGCCACCCAGGCACCGGGGGGTCAATGGTGCCTATAAAGAGCGGCCGGGTGGAAGGGGGCCTTTTTTCAGGGGCAGGTGAGATCATTGTGCCTTTTGACCACCTCTCTAGAGATATAAGCACCGACTTGACTCTGGATGATTTCCAGGACGCCCAGTCCCACAATATCAATAGAACTGCTAGCATCAAAACCGTGAGCATGGTAGGCGTGTCGTTATATGATGCTGGTGACCGGACAGGGTCAGGGCGTAGCCTATACAGCACCTTGGTGGTGAGCCCTGATAACGCCGATCACGCTGGCAACTTGGATAGCTTTTCCAAGACTTTGATGATCCAGCAGTTGATCGAAGACGCCATACAGAAGGAGAGTAAGAATGGTCTTGTCATCAGAAAAGTGGTAGACCCTTACTCTGACAACTTCATCAATATAGGAGGAGTGGTGGTGGTTATCAAGGCATTCTTTGGGGTGGAAGGCTACGAGTTCAGCTGTTTGCAATCTGGCGATCTATTGCGAGTGGTCAAATTTTATGCTAAAGAAGAAGCCATTGATTTCGAGCCCAGGGCCATACAGTTGGCCAAGTCCCATGATCCGGGGTTCGACCTCACACGGTTGGTTCAGCGACAGCCCTTGTTCGACAGCGAAAAGTCTTCGTCGTCTCAACCTTCTACTAGTTCTTCCGACCACAGCTACATCGGTAAAGATGATGTCCGCTACGGAAGGATCTACTGCACAGGAGTTCTCCTCAATACTCGCCTTGAATATGACCAGCAGAAGAATTGCTTGAGCTTGAAGTTCAAGGATATGTCCAACTTCTGCAAAGAGGAATCGATGTTTTTGAAAGACTTCCCTTTGAGCTTGGTTTCTTTAGAAACCACCATCTTGACCAATACAAGTCTGGGAGGAACGCCATAGAGTTACAGGAATAAGAGGGGTTCGATCCGGAAAATCACAAAATATGCCGGGCTAAAATACAAATTATAGTACAAAGTGGTAGAAGTACCAGCACTAGTTACACAAACACCTATTTGTTATATCTTCTCTTCCAGTCCTCCAACGTTTTGATGGCATCGTTCCAGTTGCTGGTTACAGTCTCCAATTCTCGTTTCAATCTCTCCACTTCATCATCGTCGCTGTCATCTGCCCGAGGTGACTCCAGTTTTATTTGATTGATCTCATCAAACAAATTGTTGAGGTAATGGTAACTCTTGAAGATATTGTTCAATGTAGGTTTGACAATAAACTCAAATGTTTCGATGTTATCTATATCGATCTCCAGTTCTACTAAATGATTCAAATCCTCGAATTTGAAAAACTGTTCTGGATTGGGGAGCTCTTCGGGATCATTATCTGGGTTAATCAGCTGATTGAACTGTGAATAATATAGGGTTAAGTACTTGATAAACCTCGAGAATTTGTGGTTCTCTTTGATCAAGTTATTGGTCAACTCCGTAAGGGTTATGACTATCTTCTCGTACTCGGTATTCAAGATGGGTACTGGTAAATTGGTGTCGTTGAGATTGTTCAAAATCGGAAGATTATTGTACACCAAATTTGAGTTCTGGTCCAAGTCAAAATCAGACTCCGGTATCCCATTTTTAAACTCCAACGAGCTTCTTATACCGTAGGTTATGGATGTGGATAAGTGTTTTTTGTCAACCAATTGGTCTTTTAAATTGCTTATAACCTTGTTCTTCTTCTTTAGTTCGATCTCATGCTTTGTCCTAATATCATTGCACCAGTTCTTCACTTTGGCCAAATCCCGGGCCTTGGTCTTGTTATCCGACTCCAACGCTAACATTCGCTTGGACGAGGATATGCGGTTTTGTTCATTGGTTATCATCGTCCCTTCATTCTTGCTCAATTTTCCTTCCAAGGACTGCACCTTCACATTCAATCTCTTTATCTCCTGGTCTTTTTGATTTATAATCTGGTTGAACGTTTTGTTCTGTAGTTTGTTTCGCTCAACGCTCTGGTTCAACGAGTAGATGATATTTATTATATTCTTATCATTGTTGTATATGGCCTCAGTGATTGCCAAATCAGGAATATCCTTAGGCTGACCCTTTTTTAACTCGTCCCAATTGATTGTGTTAAACAATAGCGTTGACTTTATGTAGCCCTTCGATATAAGACTGTCGTTTATGACGGCAGAGGCCTCCACCACTGCATCTGTATTTAAGTAGGAATCCATCGATATAATGGTAAATAAACAAACCGCGTTTTGAGGTTTTTGCTGGTACTAGTGTGCTGTATATTAGGAGAAGTGTGAAAATTCAAAGCACACAAACCCAGGCACAGGCACAGGAACAAGCACAAGCATAAGGGCACGGATGGTGGACCCACAACAAAGAGAACGTTTACGATGGAAGAAAACAGATCACACAGCGATTATTTTGTCACAACGGCCAAGCGCTGTTTACAGATCGGAGTACAGAATTCAACAATCCTGGACACCATGTCGAATCTTCTCTATGAATATGTTTATTCAGATATGGATGCTTGCACTAGGCCAAGCCAGAAGAAGGAAATCCTCTAAGTTTTTTTAATTTGTTTGGTAGCATAAAAGGTTTCCATCCTGAACAATTGACTTCATCAACGTTGAGGTGGGGGACAGTGACATTTCATTTCATTGATATTTAATGATGACCTTCAGCTGGTTCTTCGAAAACAAACCAGTCTTCTGCAACAGGCTCGGCACCAGCGGAGACAGTGACGGTTTCAACTTCGGAAGATTCGTATTCTTTCAACAAATCGGAAGAGATTTCTTCAGATGGTAAAGTTGGCTTGGAAGGTAAGGCGAAAGCTTTAACGGCGCTTTCAAGATCCTTGGAGGCCAAAGGAGTTGGCTTGAAAGCCTTGATATTGCTGATGTATAACTCAGAAACCAAGTTGGATCTTCTGGTACTAACGGAGAATCCTCTGGAGATAACCTACAAAGACTGTTAGTAAAACATCAATTGACCAAATGGGGCTGGCAAACATGGGTTTCTTCTTCAATTGAACCGTTCAATCAAATGCCTGTTAACTGTTGGCAGTTGAGATTCCCAAATTTGATTTTTAATTGGCCACCTCTGTGAATTCACAGGCTTGGAGGACTTCAGTAGGCAGATCCACATCAATTTGAGACCTAAAAGTACTCGCTGCAAGTCCACTTGGTGCTGCCTTCCCCGGAATCATCTGTCACATACTTGTCTAAACATATTGGATGTATTGGAGAATGAAAGTTTTTCAAAGAAAAAAAAACTCAAGTTCCGAATTTGTCGCACCTTGAAATCAAATATTATTGGACGAGAAATGGGGCTAGATATTTCAATACCGCACACACTCACGCAAAGCCATTAGTACCCAAATCTGCAAAGGAAAGCTTATGATATGAAATTCTATTGTGAGTATTGTAAGTCTTATTTGACACATGACAAGTTGAGTGTCCGGAAGAGTCATCTCCAAGGACGGAACCATATCAAATTATATTGTCAATTCTACGAACAAAAGCAAAAAGAACTAGATCTTCCCTTTGACGATGAGCTTGATTTAGATTACGTTTATGAACAAAGTCCCAGCATGGACAAGCCAGAAACCGCCGCTGACGTGGAAACTGGCTTCCACTTACCACCGCCAACGCCGATGAAGGGCATGCCAAAGCCTCCGGCCAGCGTCACCTATAATGAAAAAGATAAGGAGCTGGTGTTGTACTACAACAACTACAAGAAAAGAGAGAGGTTTTAACGAATATGTGGGATGAATTGACGAAAACAAAGAGTAATAAGGAGTTTGGGTTTATAATTAATAAACAGCATTAACTGTTAAAGGAAATTTTATATTGACTCTACACACACACATTTGAGACATGAATAATCACAAACCCGGGCAAAGCCAGGAGATACTTTACGGTGATGGCAAAGGTATCGTGTGTGATTCCACGTTACACAGGAAATATTAATAGCTACTGTGACATCGGCCAAGATCATAACAAAGACTCGTCAATCTATAAATCGGCATCATCTTCATCAGGTAATGGCAAAGCGGCAGCTTGTTCCATTTCTTGTTGATATTTTTGCATCAAACTAGAGTCGACGGTGACTTCAGGTGGAGCTAAGGCAGGAGAAGCAACGAACTCTAGTTGAGGGTTACCCACCAATTTTCTGGCTAACCAAAGGAAAGGTTTTTCGAAGTTGTAATTGGATTTGGCAGAAATATCGTAATATTGCAAGTTCTTCTTTCTGTGGAAAGTGATGGTCTTGGCCTTCACTTTTCTTTCTTTGACATCGACTTTGTTACCACACAAGACCACAGGAATGTTTTCACAGACTCTGACCAAATCTCTGTGCCAGTTTGGAACGTTTTTGTAGGTGATTCTGGAAGTAACATCAAACATGATGATACCACATTGACCGTTGATATAGTAACCGTCTCTTAAACCACCGAATTTTTCTTGACCGGCAGTGTCCCAGACATCGAACTTCAATTCACCGTAGTTGGTGTGGAAACCTAATGGGTGAACTTCAACACCGATAGTGGCATTATATTTCTTTTCGAATTCACCGGTTAAATGTCTCTTGACGAAGGTGGTCTTACCAGTACCACCGTCTCCGACCAAGACCAATTTGAAAGTAGGGACTTCTTGTGCCATATTGAAATTACTTTAGGATATGTGTTTGTTTGATTGATTCAGGGTTTTACACCGATATTATATGATAATCAAATGAACTACACAACGCTGTTGTTTTTTTTTTCTTTGAAATTTATAAAAATTTTTTTATGTGAGACCATCGAGGATCGAGAAATTCATTGGGGAACAAAAGAAAATAAGCGAAGATTCTACAGACATTTTGCCATAAACAAGAGAGGCCACAGAGGTGTTCACACACAAAACAAAAATTCCACCATTAGGCACTGATCTCCCTGAACCCACGCAAATGGGTCACATATTGACACGGGCTTTTCTTCGTTTCTGTTTGTGAATATCAAATTATCAGCACAGCAACATCCAATTTACTGAGGGTTGCTAGGCTGGAAAAAACTACAATCAACGACACTCATCACGCGGGTGGGCTCACGTGTGAAGCCAAAATTTTTATGATGCAAACCACTTGTACTTCGGAATCCAAACCTCGTATGAAGGCCACGATCGTATGCATCCGGCCTGGGGGCCAGTCTTGCCCGGGCGACAGCCCTCCGGGCTAAACGACACATTGTGTGGTTAGCTAAGGTCAACTTCCGTAGATCGTAGATGCAAGACTTTGCGTCACAGGAGTCTACGACTTGTGTTTGATGAAACTCGGGCCAAGATACAGGGCCGTGACGACTAGACACGCATCCCCTGGTGTTTCTTACTGCGAAGCCAGAGGTACTGCCCGGCACTTCGCCGGTATGTGGCACTGTTTACCTCAAAATGAGACCATGGACGCTACTTATGCCGTTTAAGTCATTCAGTGCAACTCTGTATCTAACTGGAACAAAAGAAACTTTCCTCTAGCTCCCTCTGTTGAAGTAAGCTTGATCCAATCACCCACCAATTTACACGTGCGGGACCATTCTATTTTTAGGAGCCACTCCAGTTGACGGCAGCCGATCACCGGTCTCCCTCACAAAGTCGTTATCAACAAACCCCATCACCAAAACTCATCAAGAAAGGGCCCTATTAATAAAGTGCTACGGAATCGGCCCCGTAGATCTGTGTCGCTCATAAAACACAATACACAGCAAGAGTCTGGTCGCTCAACAGTGCCGAACTTGGCGACGTATTTAAGCTTTTCAGATCCAACTCGCCGCGTCCCAAAACAGCTAATGTTGCTCCAAAACCAGAACAATCGCCAGTGACAGAGTTCGATGACCTCATGGAATCCTTGACAAAGATCCTTCTTAAAACACCATGTGTCGTGTTGGGGGCCGCGTGTGGTGGCACCAGAGCCAGAGCAATACGAAATTGGTCCTTCTAGTGCAATATTTTTTAAGTTGCTCGCTAATTATGCGCCAAGTGGCTTTCCTCGTTGCCGTTTACGGACAACTGCTTGGCAGACCCCTGGTGATTTAGTAATAATGGGGCCCAAGTGGCCATGTTACAGGTTGGCAAAGCTGGGACCTGCGAGCAACATGCCCCAGACCATATACACAAACAAAGTGAAACACATAATCAAACACAAACCGAAACTTAAATACAAACTCAAACAGTAGCCCTGGTACCAATTTTGATGGTAGACCCCTTTTGAACGTCAAACCAGAAAATGGCTCTCCGCCTGTAGGCACTGAGAAAAGAATACGAAAACCCCACCTTGGCACAAAAAGCACCCACACCGTGAAAACGTATCAGCCCAAGGTTGCCAGAGTCGAGTTTTGGCCACTTGTGTTACCAGGCGCAAATCTCACTTGTGTGGTTATACTGATTAGGCCAGGAATAAAAATTTTTTTTCCTCACCCAAAAATTAAATAAAAAAAGACTTTACCACTCGTGTTAAATTCGATTCAAATTTCGAGTCTCAAAAATCTCTTGTTTTCAACATAAAAAAAGAAATAAACCCAACCACTTGTCGAAACCGTGTTCAACTGCGTTAAGTTCCACGTACCACACCTGACGTGTTTCCAAAAACTAAAACTTTGGCAGCCCATTCAAACCCCACCTTTGAATCTATTTGCCAAACATTGGGTCGTTTCATATTTGATTATTTTCTTTTGGCCAGGTCCTCGATATTCTTTTTTTATCTTTTTATCGTTCTGGATACCACCTGAATTATCCGCCCTAAAATATTCCCTTTTCCCACTCAGGACAAGTTTGACGCCAGGGCTCTGCCGTCATCGACACACTCACGTTACACCCTCGTTCCTGTTTCTGACCTGCCACCTGTGTTTTCAGTTTTTTTTTTGCTTGGGGTTACGCTTGTGAAAAACCATGTATCCGTCTAGTTCACACACCAGTTTGAACTATCCATACAACCAGTATCCTGGAACCACCGACCAGTTCACACAAATGGAACATATGATGCCGCCACCGCATCTAATAATGTCTTCCCCTTACACGTCACCGCAATTAAATATGGCCAACTACGGGTTCATGCCAAATAATCCCACTCACTACAGCAACGGACACCCATATCATTCATACTCACGGCCTTCCTTTCATAGCAGCAACAGCCATAACTCCCACCACTCCCAACACCAGCGAACTTCCAGGAGCAACTCCCTACTCACGTTGTCTAATCTAAATAACGATAATACGTTGGACCAGTTAAACATATCGAGAACGGTGATCTTGAAAAATTTGAGTGATGATATACTGTTGAACGAGCTTTTGGATCACATAGATTTTGGGCCCATAGAGTATATCAAGATGTTTTCCAAACCGGTGGGCAAGAACTTCGAGAAGACCGACCCCGCTGTGAAAAATCTCCAGATGTGTTACTTGTCCTTTATAAATTCCAAAATATCAATCAATTTCTTTTTGAAATACCAAAATGCTTCAAATTTACTGCAGTTGAAAGTGAACCTAAATTCAAAACACCTAAAGATTTCCTTGAATGATAACAAACATGTGAACAATGGCTTGAAAGATTTCATCAAATTGAAGACCCTTAACTATATCTTGGAATTCAATGCTACGAGGGCTCTAAGTTTGATCCTTAAATTTGATCAAACTTTCAATGTGTCTGACTTTCTACAGGATTTAAAACTGGGTCTTCTGAGGTTTGGAGATTTCGAGGATTTCAAGATTGTGGAAGTGGACTCCAACTACCAGGAGAAGCAGAACCAGTCTGATGAAAATGGAGAAGATCTCCAACAAGACGAACAGCCCGAAAGAGAGTCTGAATTCGAGTTTCTCAGCATCAAAGTTCATTTCAATTCCATTGATTCAGCTATCAAATGTTACGAAAGTTACTTGAAAGTTATACAGCAAGATAAGGAGAAGATATTGGAAAATGTCAACAAACTGTTTTTTTTCCTAAGTTGCAAGTTCATTAAGGACAGATGTGAAAAAGTGGAGAATCTACAAAACTTAACGATTCATGATAAGAATTATAAAGTTCTTGAAGAAAGTCTCACGCCTTCACCTTTGAACAACAGCAATCTGGAAATAGTCAAAGACTTGGGGTCTTTAGATACTCAAAATGAGAGAGATTACTTTTCGGGGTTCAACGAAACAGAGGAAGATGTGGACCCTCGAGAGAAAGAGAGTCCAAGACCCGAGTCCCAAATACCTCCAATACCTTCCTCCCAATCCAATTCAGATTCCAACTCAAACACTCCCAGTAATAATAATTCCCACATAAACTTGGCGTCGATGACATTCCCTCCCAAATTGACACATAGAACATCACATTCGTTGCCATTGTACAGTCCATTCACGAATATCTTGAACTCTTCATCCAGTCTTAACCTCAATATGAATCAGGGGTCATTCGATAATTCAAACTATCTTTACAATCCTGATCCATATAATGTAGGGAATAGGACCATATACTTGGGAAATTTACATCCAAACTCAACTGTGGAAGAAATAGCAAACAACGTTAGGGCTGGGGGCTTGGTCGAATCCATTAAATTTTACCCCGAAAAGAGAAACTGCTTTATCACCTTTATTGATCCTAATATTGCCTTGAAATTCTATCTCAATCACCAAGTGTTGCATCAATTGATCATTCACGGTTACGACATTACTGTGGGATGGGCGAAAACTCACTCTGGACAGTTGAATCGTGAAATTACATTGGCTGTGACTGCGGGTGCCTCAAGAAACGTTTATATTGGAATCAAATTGAATAAAGAGGCTAAAGACGATACACTAGCTGTCAAGCCGAGGTTACCTGACGAAGACGAATTGAGGAAAGATTTCAGTCATTTCGGGGAAATGGAGCAAATCAATTTCTATCATAACAAGGATTGTGGTTTTCTCAACTATTTGAACATTTATGATGCCATTAAGTTGGTGGAATTATTTGAATTGAAAAACGTCGAAAGGATCAAGCATATCACTGGCGATGCCGGATTTTATGATAAGTACAAGGAATTTAAAATCAGCTTCGGGAAGGACAGATGTGGTAATCCACCAAAATTCAGTTTCAAGAAAAAAGTTGGCAAATCCAGACAGAAGGTGTATTTCAACTCCCGAAACAGCAACCTCAGACCTGAGGATACTGGCATAACCGACGAAGCTGCCTTGGTATTCGGAATAATCAAAGACGACAATAATGTAACCGATCCAGGGCAAGGGAACGAATCGGCAGAGGAACCACCATTGAATTCAGAAGCTGCAGAGCAGAAACCCATCGACACAAATGAATCACCCGAGACCGATGAAGCTGAAATCGGTGAGGTACAAGACACCGATCTAACCAAGTCGTTGGCCGCTTTTGACATCGGTGGTCCTCGTAAAGAAGAGAGCCTTGCTGATGCGGAACAAGAGGAAGAATTTGTGGATTTGGATGAAGCCGAAGATCCAGCTGAAGACGATCGTGAGGATGACGATGATGACGAGGATGGAATTTCCATTATTATTGGATCTGACGATACCTCTTCCTGTACTGCTTACAATAGCAATGGAAGCAAGGACAAATCGGAGAAGAAAAAATTCTACAACAATCTGGCCAACACGTCCGGGTCGTTTATTCCCATAAAATCAAAGAGGAATTCCAACGGTGGTAACAAGTACAGACCAACACCCATATCCGTGCCTCAAACTCCGAACGGGTTCATGGTACATCCCTATTCCGCTGGTGGCCATCATCCTGGATCGTCTTTCCCCAGTCCTCATATGCAAATGCACCAATTTGTGCCTCCACAGCTGCAACACCCTCATTCTAGTCCCGCTTTGTACCAAATGCAACAGATGCACCAAATGCAACAGCAGCAACAGCAACAACCTTACTACATGACAAGGTCCAATTCCAACTACGGTTATTTCCATCATCCACAATACAATCCAATGATGGGAGGACCAGGTTCGATGGGAGCTGGTCCGATGATGCCACCTGGTCCACCTAATGCAGGCATGCCCTATTACTACGACAGTAGCCCCACCCGGGGCTCATTCAGTGGGTCTCAAGTGATGGCTCAGTACTTGGCTAAATCACAATCGGACAATATGTTCTACCAGCCCAGTGCAGTCTACGATATCGATGAACGGAGAAGAAAGAAGAGCTGAAGAGATGCTCGTTGGCGAAAAACCGGTGAAACAGGATTTACACTGTATATACTGCTATCCTCTTGCTTTGTCTAAATTGTATGTATAATTAAACATTTTAATGATTACAAATTTATTCTCTTCACATATTTATACATAAGTTATGACAAAATTACCCCAGCAGTCCCTAAAACCCCCATGACCAAACCTGATACGATTCCAATTTTCAACCAGGCCACTTCTTTGGCAGAAAGTTCGGTTCCAAGTATCTTCAACTTGAACCAAAACGGTAACACAATACACAAAAGAAAACAGACAGACGATCCCACAAATGCCACCACTTTCCCGAAAGATGTTACCATCAAACTTATAGACAAAGTGGCTAGAACATACAAAATCCTCAAGCCCACTTTCTTGAAAATTGACCATCTGGTGTGAAGTTTGACCTCGTTTACACTGAAGAAACTCTCGTAAGTACTAATGAGAGGTTTCGCTATCAAGGGCATCTTCAGGATGGGAATAATCCCCATGATAACCAAGAAAATCGACTTGAAATACGGTGGGTAATTGGGGTTCTCGATCAAGTTCTTCATCAAGAAATCTTCACAGTCCTGGCCATACATAAGCACGGCAAATAACCCAATGGCATAGTCCAATACGAAAGTCAAGGAAAACGAAATATTGCAACTCTTGTTGTACTTGTAGTTATGTTTCATATCCTTGAACAATTCCGGAAAGACAGGATGCCCTCCCCAGGGAGCCATGAACATCCCTAACGATAACATGACATCTTTGAGTTTGTTGTCACCTTGAGGCCACAAATTAACCGGCATGGGATTTATAAGCGACCCGGGCTGCTTGGTGGTAACAAAACCACAAACGATAATCAATATCACCATGGAGAACACTGTCATTATCCCCATCAAGCTTATGATAGAAAGCAAGTTCAAGGGCAAGAACGTTAAAATGAACATCACCCCATATATCAACACCTTGAGATGGGCCTCGGACGTGGACACCAAAGAACTAAAGGACGAGCTGAACAACAAGGTAAGAGATACCAAAGCGCCCGTCATATCTATGCAAAAAAGTATGGTGATCAACACTTCAAACTTAGACCCGAAAGCGTACCCACCGATGTCCCCATATGTGAGGAGATGAGGCTTCTTCTTCAATATTCTCCCCAAGATTTTAGCGGTTGTCAAAGTTAAAATGTAGCAGGAGACCACTATAAACGAGCCTAGTACTATCCCGGATAGTCTCATGGCATAAGGGATCGACAAGATGGCAATTCCCACCAACACATTGATTGAATTGAAAATGGTCTGTGGTAACGTTGAATTGCCCGTTATGATTGAAAAATTGGAAAGCATGCTGCTTCTTCTACTTTTGTTAGCCGAGCCTCTCAACAAACTAGCTCTTTCTGTGTTGGCGTCGTCGTCTGATATGGAAACAGCTTCTTCGTCCATTCCTTCATTGGTAGTAATTTCCGTGGCCTGTCCCCCTACAAAAGACTGAGCTCTTTGGAAAGACGAAATAAAATTGTTAATGGAATTCGAATGTGGCTGATCGTTTTCGTCGCCCACATATGGATGTATACTGTCCACTTCCACGGGGCTTGACCCTAGACTCGGGCTGTAATTAGGGCTAACGGTGTCTGCGTACTCCTGGCGTGAAAAATTATTGTCTCTGGTGGTGGAAGCCGGACCCGGTCTCGAGGCCGAAGAATTGATAGGCTGGATTCTATAATGATCGAAATGGTTTAAAATATCACGTTCCTCCGACCCGGGGTTATCAAAGTTTGACATCACCGGCGAAGCTTTTAATTAATGGGCAGGTTAATGCTCAGACCCTTTTGATTAGTAGTTTCTCATCGTCGAATTGGCACGCACACGCTTTTTTATTTATTCAAGCTTCAAAGCATTGCAGATTGGTTAGAGGAATACAAGGAAAAGACTTATGGTTAGCACTGATTATTTAACCTCGAGGCAATTTCGCTGATGGTTTCGTGTGCAGTAAGATTCCAAAAGCGGCATGCAAAAGCATCAACATCGTGCATAAGACCCCTAGGTGGTCTACTTGCTAAATGAAACGTTCTCGTGTTAACCCGAGAGCTTTGAAGAACATGAACCCTTGTACACCTGAGGCTTTATGTCACAGCACCTAGAATAAATTCTTGGGTCTATGCAAGGGTGAACAACTCGTAGGATGGATTGAACTGACGATCTTCGGCGGTCTGGAGATTGTTCTATCATATGAACATGATTTCCGTAATCTTTCTGTATTCGAACACTGTCTTTTCTTTTTACTGATACTCTTGTCCCTTGCGGCACTTTGCTGATATCCAACCAGAATGCCAAGCTCCAGAAGATTCTGGTTTGTGGGTGGAGTGCAACTCTTGGGTATCTGTAGCTCTGAAATTATAATCAATGCTCTGTCCACTCAAAAACCAAACACACATAAATAACATCAGACCAGCCAGTAAGATCAGGTATACCTGGGAAGTACGGATCCCTTATCGCCTGGCTCCAGGGCTTATCGCAGGCCCCCATTGGAAACAATCGTAATATAAACCAACCTACTATCAGTATATGCGACCTTATGCAAGTACATGCAGCATCGCATCAGAAGAGTCGGTTTCAGGGTCCAGTTGGTCCTCTGAGTCCTGTATACCTTGTACAGGGCTTCCAACTAAATAGCAGCTGATGAAACTTCCCTGTTATTAACAGTCGGTGGGATAGACTTCTTCTGCTTGGTTTAACTTACGAACTACTCCTAACCCCAAAATTTCAGGCATCTTATCTTCACGGAGGCGTGGGTCACCTTTCCGAAGGAACATAGGGTACATCTGATGCCGAAGCTAGCCGACTTTATTAACCTTTGTGGTGCCCCAAGAGTCTTCTCTCAGTTGTCACCTTCGGCTTCTAGACGGTGCCGTTATGAGTTTCAACAACCTTTCCTGTTTCTGTATATCTTTGTTGAAGGTAACTGCATCCGGAAAAAACACCAAGGGGAAGAAAGTTTGTAAAAGATAGACGATAGTTCATTTTCTGATGCTTGTTTGTGTAGTTCATGGTGCTGCAAATAGAACGGTATGTTTTTTTTCTGTACTGGCTGCGAAATAATTCGACTATAGTTACCAAATCAGCTTATGTTGCAGATTACGTTTTAGGCAACTCCAACTTGTAAGCTGGGGCAAATAGTGCCAGAAACAGGGTTTACAAAATTTGGTCTCACTACAGGGCACTAGATCTTTCATTACGAACGATCACCGTAACATTCGGTGAATTGGCGGCATTGTTATTAAAGTTCTAGGTCCTCATTTAAAAAAAAAGTCATCCTACATCAACTTGCATCAAATACTACTAGATAAAAAAAAAAAAAAGAAAGAATAAGTTGCCGGATCCCCTAAATTGTACTTGCCTTATTGGACTGATCTGACCCCCTAACCCAGTTCCAGAGCCACATCATCAGTGTTTCTTTTTTGGTTACACTTTATTTTCGGCGTTGTCAAGTTTTCAAGATCAGATATTATTTACACAGACTGAAAATCTTGTACTGATTCGTATCAGTACATAAACCCCCTTGTTTCAGGTTGTGAGTGATATTTGAATTTGCAGAGAAGTTTTAAGTCGGCGTACATCCAATCTCCGTAAATTTACCTGGTCGTTTTTAAGAAAAAGTTTGTTCCTGATCAGGTTTAAATGGACAGAAGTACCTGAGAAATACCTAAGAAAAACCATATAAATACCTGAGACAAGAAGATAACAGATGAGAGTCAAGCAGCAGAACATTGTGACCCAGGCCTACAGTGTAAATCCTACAGGGATGAGTAATAATCACAACCAGTTTCAACAGACCACCGAAACCACCGACCATGAAAATGCCCAGGTTGGTGCATCTTCCCCTGAAAGTGGAACCAGTACCCCCGGAAAATTTTACGATACTTCAAGCTTTGAAGCCACCCCTGAGTATCTCCTTTCAACTACTCACGTACGGAGTCTTGTAAATAACAAAGGTGGTTCACCACTTAAAATGAAAGCGTCAGAAGTTGAAGGGGAAGAAGCGGTCAAAAACAAACGGATGTTAGATCCAACATTCCTGGAGCAAGAGCAGTCACATATCGAACAAGTTCAACATCTCGTCGATGAAACGTCTCATAGCGAGGACAGTTCAAGGAATACGGCTTCCGAGGGGTCAAATCTGATCATGGACCTGCAAATACCCATTCACGAACCAGAGCTCGTTGGATACCAATATCCCATTAGTTTCAACAATAACCACAACACTTGTCCGGAACAAGTTAACGATTACCACGTCTACAACCAATACGCTTCGTCCCAGATGCACCCAATTGCCATGCACAACACAGCATTGAATGACTCTCCTACAATTGATCCACCTAGCCCACAAGCACAGTACCAGTACCAATCAGAGGACACTGGCAACGAAAAGACAACCTGTCCCTTGGTGCTGCACCATAATAGCAGTGGTGTCCCTATCCTCAACACCAGTGCCAATGGTCACAGTGCTGGGGTGTTGGTGCCTTACCTGGCAATAGAAAATCAGCACAATAACCACCAGCAGTCACCAAACCAAATGGAAGCTTCGTACTACTTCCAACAGATCTCCTACAACCAAAACATCTCCATCGGACAGAGTGATTATGCCCATCAACAGAAGCCATCGGTTGCAAGCACCGCCAGTGGTTCGTCTCGTGATAATCAGAGTTCAATTTCTCATACTAGGACCAGCAGCAGCAGCACCGTCAGCACCACCAAAAGGGACGATGATAGGCCACGTCTGCACCCTCTTATACAGACGGCATATTGGGATGATGAAAAGACGATGTGTTATCAAGTAGAGGTGAGCGGGATCTTGATAAGCCGAAGGGAGGATACCAATTTTATAAACGGTACTAAATTACTTAATTTGGCGGGCTTAAGTAGAGGGAAAAGAGATGGGATGCTTAAGCTGGAAAAGCACAAGGATATCGTCAAGGTAGGTTCTATGAACTTGAAGGGGGTGTGGTTACCCTTTGAGAGGGCCTGTGAATTGGCTCGTAACCAAGGCATTGAAGGCACTCTATACCCTTTGCTTCGGAAAGACTTGAAAGAATTCTTTGCAAGAGAAGGCCTTCATTTAAAGCGTGAAGAGCCCATTCAAAAATGAGCCAGAGCCCGGAAAAGGGGAGCTTTGATGGCCATATATCTTTTCGTTTGTATTTGATTTGTTTACTAGTATTGTTGATACCTCTTTGTATATTTCTGAAAACCTATGCTACGAAAGACAATAAAAGAAAAAAATAACTAAAGGCCTCTTTTAACAAGGGTTCCTCTCTTGATTTGTTCCAATTCGATACTTTCGTATAAGCCTTTGAAAGTTCCCTTTCCGAACCCATTATGATGGTGACGTTGAATAATCTCGAAGAACAACGTTGGACGGTCTGTGATTGAATTTGTGAAGATCTGAAGTAAGTACTGGCACTTTTTTGTTCTGGGATTTCTTGTAGAAGCATCATAGTCGACTAGGATATCCAAATCTTTCAACTCATTGAAGTCTTCTTCCAATACAATGTCGTCTTCCCCGAGCCTCTTTGTCAAGTTTTGATAATAATGGGGTGTTAGGTGATTGAACTTCACACCATTCTTTTTCATGGCCTTGACAGTAGCTATAATATCATGGGTTCTTAAAGCAATGTGCTGGAACCCTGGGCCTCCGTTGAAGTCGTAGAACTCCTCGATCTGGCCCTTGAACTCTCCAGCTGATGGTTCATTAATTGGAATTTTGATTCTTCCATTGGCAGAAGACATAACGGTAGAGTTCAACGAAGAATTGCCGGTATTGATGATGGTGTCGTCCACGGACCAGAACTTGTGAAAGCCAAACATACTGGCATAAAGCCTCGATTGTTGGTCCATTTGGTTCCATGTGTAATTCTCCACACAGTGGTCAATAACTTCCAACTTCACACGGGTCGACGATGTGGGAGTGTCAGACTGTTCCGGCTTTTGGTACCCAGGGAGAAATGGTCCGGTATAGTCTATGACTTGAATGAATGTATGACGCATTTCCGTGTCTGGGATGCCCAATGTGGCCGTTCTGACAGTTCCATGAACGTCGTGGACCAAGCAAGGCTTTTTGATAATCAAAGCACCTGCGTCGATGGCCCTTTGAAACACTTTGTCCAAGTCACTCACAGAAAGCGCCACATCCAAGACCCCTTCGCCATGATACGTTAAGTAGTTGGCAATGGTGAATGAATCCATAAGATCTTGGATAGTGAAGGTGGAAAGTAAGCGTAGATCTTCCAAGATTCTTTGAAGGTCGTGCTTAAGGACACCAAACTGGGATGATTCATGAACCTTCCTAACAAGATCGTTGCTAGTGGCCTCATCTATCACCAAGTTTTCCTCCCAAACGGTTTTAATGAGGTGGTCTAATACACCAAGCACATCGCTGTTAATTGTTGCTAACTTGTCTTCGCCTCCCACAGCATAGACTTGGCCATCCATTGGGAACTTCGTTGGATTTTTTGGTGCTGGTTGCAAAATGCTAAGCAACTCAATGACAACTTGACCGTTTTTGATTACATGGGACGAAATGATATTGGATCCAGTTTCTAAACCCTTGTATGCCACTTCCGTAAACCCCATAGTCATTTGGAACCAGCCGGATAACTGTTTTGCATTTGTGGTCACATACTTCAAATGGTGGAACAGTTTGAACCCATCTGACGCATGCAATTGATCGACGTACCCATCAAGCAAAAGCTCCTCCACGCTAGGTTCAAGAGGATCGGAGCCATGACATGCAAATGGTAGCTCTTCAAAACCGGCAAGGTTATCTATCATACCAGAAATGGCTTGATCTGAAGGAACGTGTATGTTTTGTTGGGCCCTTTCGTAGTCTTTCAACTTTTTGTCTTTTATGGAATGGGCTTCTTGCATTTGATAATCAGAATCTCTGGCGACCGAACGAATTAATTGAAGCAACTATCAGTATTTCGAAGCCAGATATGATTTTTGGTCTCAGGTCTCTTGATTTTAGCAAGGGTGATTGATTGACAACACTTGAACACTAGGACACAATTTCTCTTTGTAGAAAATTTTCCTCCTTCGTAGACTTTTTTTGCACCCAATTACACAAGCCCAGTAATTTTTTAATGAGGCACTACTTAAGCATAATACAGTTATTTAATCTCCTTGGAGACGGACGTCAGCACTTTCTTGTTACTGGAAGTGGCGGTATCAGTCGGAATGACGTCGGTATTTGAGGCACCGCTACTAGAATATCTGTTGGAATAAACAGCATCTGCATCCTCATTACATTCCACTGAATCTTTCTCGTCCAACTTCTTTCTTATAGTGGCTAGCTTGACAACGTTAGCTTTGCCGAACACCCAGATAGGGTGGAAAGGAACTGCTAGTATGCCAGCTATTGCAATCATCAAAGCATCCAACACCAAAAGAAACACCTCGTGGGTGATCAAGTATCCTCTCCAGCCCTGAGCGAGCTCCACCACTCTATAAACGCACCTGATATAAATCACCACTACCGTCACCGTCATCGCCAAAGGCATGTAAGGGAAGAGTTTATTCTTCCGGAGACTTTCAAATTTGGGGTTATAGAATTGATCCAATTGTTCTTGTTTGTAAGCCCTTGCCGATTTGGTATTGAGTAACAACTTGAAGAAATTTCCGAACGACCTCTTTTTTAACGGGGAGTCGATCAGGGACTCGTTGGAGTTCTTGAAGTATATCCTGTTCAAGAACTCGAACCAGAAAATTATAAAAAGGGACATGGCAAAGGTCTGGACCACAATCCCGGCAATAATCACATCTGTACCGGGCTTGGTGTCTTCCTGTCTTTTGCTGGCAATGGAAGCGTAGGCGCCGCCGCCAGCTTGGATCAACAACGATAACACATCACTGGTGATGAAGAAATAAGAATACCATAACGGCTTCAATAGCGAGTAGGCTCGGCCATGTATGACCACCATCTGTGCAAACAAAAAGTAGATCCCCGCCATGATGAAAGCTGGTGCCAACGTCAACGCCACAAACTGCAAGATGTAGAAGTTGTCATTTCGTACATCGTTAATGGACAAGATTCGGCCAAGCCATCCGCAGAATTCCAACCCGTACCCACAGAAATAGGTGATGTTGTACCAGTAGTATTTGGACTTGATGGACATGGCCGCCGTGTACAAAAACACAATTGTAAACAAGGCAAAGTAGATGGCATTTCCAGGCACACTCAAGTTGTATTTATAGGAGTTCATCTCCATGTCCAAGTCATTTAAGTTCAAGGTACTGTTGTAGATGGCCTGAGACGCCATAGCTTTTACTGACGAGTCAGTGGCGGTGGCCAAAACCGCCTGGGCAGATATCACCGCCAACGATGCCTCTGCGCCCCTGTAGAGTTGGCTGTAGGAGTATAGGTCGACCCAATCCGTAACGGTGGGGGCGGCAGAAAGAACCGACTGCATGGTGCTGCTCAAGCCGGGCGTGTTTGTAGCATCAATGGAAGTCCAAGCGTTGATAGTGGACGCCGTGGTGGACGGCTGCCAGTTGTGGAAGCTAAAGTCACTGATACTCATAGCTAAAGGGGAGGGGGGGAATAAAAAAAACCACGTAAGCAAGTGGATACGACAAGATATTTATAGATGTGGAGATGTGTTTTTTTCCTTGGTTTTTCTGCCTTGCAATTCGTAAATGTTACCGAAAAAGCAAACTACTGGTACAGCCCTGCCCGACACACTATTTTTTACGAGACCAAGGAAATAAAGTTATCGAACAATAGAATAAACTTGCAAACTTGCAGCCCATCTGAGGGCATATATTAACTACAACTTTTCGTCGCTTTCACTTAAACTCCTCTCTGGGACATATTGGTCTTTTCCCTTAAACGCACGTACGTCCAACACGTTTTTGGGCCCAAAAGCAAAGTACGGATGGCTCCAGAAGAACACAAACCCTGCAATGGCGATCATGGCTGAGTCCAATACGAATAAGTAGATTTCGTGTACTGCCAAGTACCCCTTCCACCCTTGGCACAATTCCACCACTCTGAACACACATCTGGTGTAGATGAAGAGCACAGCTACGATGATGGCCACGGGCAATGTCTGAAACCTGCTTCGGGTACGTAACTGGACAAGGTCGGGGTTTGCCGAATAAAACGGTTCAAGCGCTGTTTGTCTATACTCTCTTGAGCCTTTGGTGTTAAACAAGAACTTAAAGAAGTTGGCGACGGATTTCCTGTTGTAGGGACTGGAATTGTTGGCACGCTGAACGTTCATGAACCACACCCGGTACAACCCCACAAACAACAACGTCAAGAACAACGTCATGCCAATAAGTTGAATAATGATCCCGGCTTCCAAGATCTTAACTGCTTTGGCGGTGCTTTCACCTTTCTTTGTATTCTTGGACGCAAGTCCTCCACCGATACCTTGGATCACCAATGAAAGTACGTCCCACATAATGAAGATGTACGAGTAATTTATGGGCTTGATCAACGAGTATTGGGCACCATAAACAATAATCATTTGTCCATACAAATAGTAGATCCCTGCCATTACAAAAGCTGGGGCCACCGTCAACGTGACAAATTGCCCAAGGTAAAGATTGGTGTTTGTGTCGTGTTTGAAGGATATGGCCCTGAACACGTACCCGACTAGCTCCAAGAAGTACCCAATGCTGAAAGTGGTCTGGAACCAATCGTACCTCGACTTGAATATGAAGAACACATTATAGAAAAATATAATGGCAAACACCGCCAAAAACACAACGTTCCCGGGCTTGGACAAGTCGTAATGGTACACGTTCATCTCTTTCGCCAAACTCTGCAAATTCAAGGTGTTTTCGAAGATCACTTCTGATGCCTGTGCCACTACTGACGAGTCGGTGGCAGTGGCTAACACCTTCTGAGCGGAGATCACTTCTAAAGAAGCTTGTGCTCCTCTGATAATCCGGGAGTTTTGGACCGCCTGTAATCTGGACGCCGTCACTATCTCGGATGTAGCTACAGAGAGCTTTGAAAGTAACTCGGCCGTTTTACTAGCATCGACGGTTGTCCACGCAGTGGTAGCTGTTGGGGTGACACTTGGTGTCCATTCAGCAAATGAGCTCATTTACTTTGTATTAGTTATCTTTGGGAACTAATGTTTGAACGGACTTTCGCCCTTACTTATAGTGATCCCGTGTTTCTAAGGTCCGTACGTGAACCGCATGATTGATGGTATTTTTTGCAATAAGCGCTTACGTTGGTATTACGTAAGCGTTTAAATCTGGGATCGTCGTAGACGTTGTCGGTGACTCAAGGCAGTGCTAAACGCACGGCTAACTCTCCCCACCATTTGGCTCCGGCCCCGTCATCTGGGCACCCAACCATACTAGATAAGCACTGGCTTTGCCTTGAGCTACGGGCGAGTGTGAATGATCAAATTGTTTATTACACTTAATTAGTAGAAGACAAATCTTGTTGTTGTGCTTCCTTATCCGGGGTTTCACCACCATGGACGTCCTGCCTTTTCCGAATGTGTTTTACCTTCAACTTGTTTTCAGGCCCAAAAACAAACAACGGATGGAAGCACCCCATTACTATGCCACAGATGGCAATCATTAAAGCATCTAGAGTCATGAGGTAAACTTCGTGTGTGATAAGGTAACCAGACCACCCCTGTGCTAATTCGACCACACGGTACACACATCTGATGTAAACCACCACCGTGGAAACCGTTATTGCTGCAGGGAACACATTCACGAGTTTCCTGGCCCTGATGTCACTGAAATTAATATTATATGCATGGTCCAATTGGTTCCGCTTGTAGTCGTCGGCTTCCTTTGTATTGAACAACAACCTCAACCCATTCATGGGAGTCCTCTTCTTCAACCTACTGGAACTGGCAGCAGCCCCTAAATTCTTGAAGTAAACTCTGTGCAAAAATTCAAACCATAAGCATAGGAACACCGTCATCGAAAATACCTGGAACACAATCCCAGCAATCATGATATTGGTACCACTGTCGCCACTGTTAACATCTTGCAGATCTCCTGCGGCTATAGCACCACCAACAGCTTGAATTACCAAAGAAATCACGTCAAGCGTAATGAATATGTAAGTGTACCACAACGGCTTAAGCAATGAGAAGTCCCTGCCATACATTGCCACCAACTGACCAAACGAGAAGTATATTCCAGCCATGATGAAGGCTGGGGCAATCGTCAATGACACGAACTGCAATAAGAAGTAGTCAAAGTTGGCCCAATCGGTGAATGATAGTATTCTCCCAAGAAACCCTAAGAATTCCAAGGTGTATCCACACCAGAAAGTGACGTTAAACCAAATATATCTCGATTTGATGGGCATCAATGAGTAGTAGATAAACAAAAGCCCGAACACTGAAATGTAAATGATATTCGCCGGTCTGTTCAAGAAAAGGTCGTAATTATTCTCTTGCCAGTTTAAAGCATCCAAGTTAACTGATTGGCTGAAGATGTCCTGGGTGGCATGTGCTTTCACGGCCGACTCAGTGGCAGTGGCCAACACCTTTTGAGCGGAGATGATCTCCAAAGACGCACGGGCTCCTCTTACTATAGCCGAGTAGGAAAGCAAGAGGTTTATATCCAGAACAGTAGCGGCTTCTTCAGTGGCGGCCAGAAGGCTGGATAATAAGTCAGCGGTTTTTGTGGGATCAATGGACTTCAAATATGTGGATGTGGGCAACGCCGACGTCGTCCACAGTGCAAAGATGCTGGACATTGTATCGAAAGTCGACTTTTGTGGAGGTTAAAGCGTTAAGTAACTTTATTTTAATAAAAGTACGATATAGTGTGCTTGAGGATAATTCGGAAACCGAGAAACTTGACTGCACTAAATGAGATGAGTTCAAAATGGGCAAAATTGGCCCTTATTTATACAGCACAAGCATGATAGAGAAACGGCGAATGGGATTGTCGTTGCAGCCCATTCCCGTTTCAAGATTGTCGGTTATTGTCTTCTGATAACGGCTATATTTAGACTTTACTGGAATCTAGAAGAGAGAGAAAAAAAGTATGGCTCATTTAGGCTGCAAATGTATAATTACACTCTTTGCTACTTTCAAAAACCTTGAAAGCGCTGAATGAAGGCTTGGAACCCATGTGTTGAGTGACCGTATGTGTGTTCTGAGGCGTATTGGAGTCATTCGGTACGCTTGGGTCCCCTTTTCCCGGTATTATTAATTAGTAATTAGATCCCTTCTGTTTCCATGTCCCGATCGGGCAAGTTGCCTGCCGCTAGCTTCGATTATGTAAGCGGCGAATAATTTTCCCATTAGTTTACGAGGGAGGGGGCTGGGACGCTAGCTTTACAATGCTTCTAGCACGCAGCCACTCGCCTGTGTCACGTTGCCACTGTATCTAAGTTTAGAAGTGGACACAGCCGCATACCAAGAAAATTGGCTATTTCTCTTCGTTGGTACTTCATTCTTACACCGCACGTATGCCACAAAACGGCCGGATGTTTCGCATTGGGCTGCGCGGTGTTACTGGTGGTGGTGGTGGCAGGAGCACCGGACCCGGCAGATCAATAGTGGCATTAAAGGTTCGACAGTATTTGTAGGACAAGAGCAGAGAAACACCGTGGTAGGCATGACCGGTCCACACGTTGCCCAACACCAAACACCGCAAGTGCTCTTCATCCTGTATAAACGCGATTCAAGCCAAAACAACAATCTGTCCCCCCTTTCAAAAGGCTTGGTGTCTGCCACTTCGATCTAAGCCTGGCGAAAACTTCGAATTGTTCTCCTATAAATCCGTCGAAAGTTCGTAATGCTAACCTAAACTCTAACACTAGACTAGGCCGGCCGTTAAAGGTGATTCTTATCAGCCTCTTCTAAAAAGACCAGTCGAAAGTTCGTAACTCTAACCTAAACTCTAACACTAGACTTGACCGGCCATGCGAGGTGATTCTTTTCTGTTTATTTTCTCTAAAAATAGCATCTCATTTGGGGAAATGCACTCCACAAGTCAGTTTCAGCAATTATACAACAGGTGTCCACTATGAACGCTTAAACTTCTTTTTCACTTAAACAATATGGATAAATGGTGGTTCACCATCGGTCAAAATTTGTTTCTATTCCAAGGTATAGGTATGCAAAGAGTAAATCCTCAAGGAAGAGAGGTCCAACAAAGGAGAATCTGTGAATATCTGGAGACACAGTCCAGCCGAATATGGCTCCCATGAGAATCCTTGTCTAAAACACTCCAGGAAAAATTCTTCCCCTTTCAAACCTGACATGGTGGTCTTGTAGTCATATCAAGCAATTTTTTTGTATGTATGTATGGAGGAAGAACCAAGTTCAAGCCCGTAGGTCAAAACGCACACAGGCGCCCACATACACCGTGATATGGGCCAAATCCAGGGACCCTAAAGGAACAGTGTTTATATGATAAAAGCCTGGTGTAATTCTTCCACCGACTACAAGAAGTTCGAACTCTTGATCTTGGGCCCTAGCCATTACAGGAATCAGCGAATATGGGGACCGCCAGGCTTACTACTCCAATGATTGGTCTATGATGATATGTTTTCAGTGAATGTGAAGACTCAAGTTGACTAAATATCATGGTTTTGGGAAAGGCATCCACTTCATGGACTCCTCCACTTCATATGGTTCACGTCAACTCAGTAGGACGAGTTCTTATCAGTTAATTTGTTTCAAGTCGATCCTTGGTTGCAATCTGAATCGAGTAATTTTCTGAGATCTGAAACATCGACTGAGTGTAAAAATGGATCCGATGTGACATATCTTCACCCCTTTCAAAATTACGGTAAACTGTTTACAGAATGGATAAATGGAATAATTTCGCAACCAACGAAGTTTCGTTTTGGATGTTAAAATAAGCGGTGGAGCTTCGTTTTTTACAGAAGCCTATGGCCACTGAAAAACTATAGACTAGGTGGGTATCAGGTAATCAAAGCCTGTAAGGACAGCTTTGTGATTATTGAGAGAATGAGATGCACTCGGGTGCAATAATACACCAGGTATGTGACACCTTGCCCCCACCTCTTTTCCTACAATTGACCTTGTAAGGCCATAGCCCCAAATGATATTTGAATTCGAATGATGCTATTACCTGATGACTATACGTTTTAATATACAATGTTGGTTTGAATATTTGGCTCTTGTTCTTGTTCATATTCCACCTCAATTCTTGGTTTCTTTCTTCTTTTGTTATCGGTGATGGGTTTTCTTTTCTTCTGTTCATTATCGTTATCCTCTTCGTCATTTTCACTGTCTCTCTCGCTGTCACTGTCGCTGTCACTGGAGTCATCTAACCATTTCTCTAAGTCTTCGACGTCCACAAGCTCGTCTTCCCCATCGTCTTCAACGTACTCGACTTCTCCCACATCACTTTCATCTTCCAATTCATCTTCACTGACCAACTCAATCTCATCATCGTCTTCGTCTTCATCAATGTTTTCTTGCTTGTTGTCCATCTTACTCAAGATCTTCTTCCATACCTTGTCGTCCACATTCAAAGGCTTGTCACCGTACGCACCACTCTTCAATCTTTCCAATAACTCTTTTTCAATAGCTTTTTCAATCTTGGCAGCCCCCAAAGCTTTTCTTTCCCTCTTTTCTTCTCTTCTTCTCACCTTGTGCTTCACTCCAACATAATGTCTTTCGTCTTCCCTCATGGCCATTCTTCTTTCGGTTATGGCCACTTGCGTCAATCGGGTCAATCTTTGCTTGCACTTGTGAATCAAGAATTTTTGCCAGTACATCAATCGGCCGTCAATTTGTTCCAAAGCTGTGTTATAGTTCTTCAGGAGCTTGACCCTTTCCCACATTTTGGATGGCAAATGGGCCCTTTCGGCGGTTTTCATGTATAAATATAATCTCCCTTCGATGTTTTTGACGGTAGCATACCTGGCATTAGCTAAAGGACATGATTGTCTTGAGCATAACCCGGAAACATTGTATTCATTCCTACAGAAATTTTGCCCTTTGTCTGTTTTGATTTTGAATGCACAGAACTGGTGGTTTATCACCTGCCAAATCACTTCGTCTGACATTCTTTATGGCGGTATATGTGAATCGAGTTAAGAGCTGGAACTATTTTTTTTTTTCGAATGCCCTCATCTCATCCCGGACTAAAAGAAAAAAAAATGTGGATGGGCCGTACACGACTGATAATGAGATTTGGTTACCATGTAATTGGATCAGATTAGAGGAGGGGCCATGCTGCTTTTGCATAGGCGTTGGTTTCCGATGAAAAGGTACAATGGTGCTCCGGGCGTTGTAAGCATATACAGTGTGTATCTATATATATAAACGGACCTCTGTTTGGGTCTTGGTTGTGGTCACTTGGCCCTCAAGTTAATAGGCTTGGTGGGGATATGAGGTTTAATCTTGGCCACCTTTGGTCCGATGATAGGTATTTGCCCGTTGATGGCATTGGCCAGTCTTGAAAAGGATATAAGTGTCACAACGACCTGGTAAGGGTCTTTTCTATCAAACAAATCGACGGTTTGAAAGATCTCGTCGTGTGGAACTCCCACAAGTTCACAAGTCTGAAGGAAAAACGATATGTTCTCCATCTGTACGAACGGCATTCGACTATTCTTGCATTTAGAACTGGGATTGTTCGGTACGTTCAACAGCTGGCCCAATTGACACAAAAGAAGTCCCGATTTCAAGATATCGATCAAGTCCTCGTTTTGCGCCTCATACTCCTGGACTTGGGAAGATGGTATTTGTAGCACTTTGAATAGCCACTGTTTGATTTCCCCCTCGCTTTTATGGTATTTATCCATCCGGGACTTGGTGACGTCCTGGTCCAAGTTGGTAAATGCTTGCTGGGCTGTTTTATTCATGGTCTGTAGTGAAAAGAGTGTGACGAAATGGGACAAAAAGTGCACCGCACAAAAATAGACACAATTCTACGATACACTGATAAAAGTGTGAAGCTTTAGTTTCAGAGAAACGTCAAAAGTAGTCCAAACTAATTTTATTTTACATATACTATATACTAAAAACCTAATTGTGTAAGGTTTTCTCGTAAGAGTGTAACCCGTGGATTCCACCTTCCAATTGGGCAGAGGCAGTTCTGAATTCAAATCTGACTTCACCTTCCTTCACCTTTTCATTCAATTCAGTAATGGATTGAATACCAATATCTTGTAAAGAGTGTTGCAACCCATTGTATAAGTATGGGATGAATTTGATGATAGAACCCTTGTCAACAACAGACCCGGCAACACCTTGAGCGACCAAAACCTTGTCAGATTCGGAGAAGTAACGAGAAGTGGAAGCATTGGCGTTGGAGGAAGTTTGCTGCATAGCGGCAATGGATCCCATACCTCTGTAAGACTTCAATCTCTTACCGTCTCTGTAGTAGTAATCACCTGGAGTTTCAGAAGTACCAGCTAATAAACCACCCATCATGACACAAGAAGCACCTAAAGCTAAAGCCTTGGAGATGTGACCAATGTTACCAATACCACCATCAGCGATAGTTGGGACACCAAACTTGTTGGCGAATTCACTGACAGCGTAGACAGCAGTACCTTGAGGTCTACCACAGGCCATGACTTCTTGTGTGATACAAATAGATCCAGAACCCATACCGACTTTCAAAGCATCGGCACCAGCTTCGATCAATAAAGCGGCTTGTTCTCTAGTGACAACATTACCAGCAACGACTTCCAAATGAGGGTAAGTTTCTTTGATGAATTTGATCATGTTGATTTGGAAAATGGAGGAACCGTTGGAAGAGTCGATGACAATAACATCAACACCTGCGTCAACCAATTTGGCCAATCTTTCCTTGTCGGCTTCGATAGTACCAATGGAAGCACCACATAACAATTGTTTGGAGTGGAAAGACTTGGATGCTAATGGGTAAGTTTGATTCTTTTGTAAGTCAGTTAAGGAGATCAAAGAAACCAAGTTGCCTTGTTCATCGATGATTGGCAATTTGCCCTTTTTGGACTTTCTTAAGATGGTGTTACCTTCATCCAATTCAATACCTTTTTTACCAGTGACTAAGCTTTCGGCTTTGGTCATAACTTCCGACACTTTGGATTCGTTGTTGTCGTGGAATTGAACATCTCTAGAAGTGATCATACCTAATAATTTACCACCAACTTTACCACCAGCTATAATTTTTCAGTTAGTATTTCGAGAGGACCTTATGACTGTTCTTGGTACCATTCTTTGCCATATCTTTGAAATTTTGAATCAGTTATGTATATGTTTTCCCCAACATCGTTTGATGTCAATCGGTAGAACGAAAGTTAATAAATTTGGATAATCATCAGGTTATAGTGACATGACAAGAATGGGGACCAACAACAGTTTGATTTGGTTTAAAAGACATACCAGTCACAGGGAAGGTGGTGAAACCTAAGTTTTCCTTCAAGTTCTTCACTTCCCCAACAGTAACATCAGGACCAACGACAACAGGGTCGTTGATGAACCCGTTTTCGTATTTCTTGACTTTTCTAGCCATTTCAGCTTGTTCGTCAGAAGAACAGTTGTGGTGCAAGATACCGATACCACCCAATAAAGACATGTGGATAGCCATGTTCTCTTCAGTGACAGTGTCCATAGGAGCAGACAAGAAAGGAGATTTCAAGGTGATCTTCTTGGTCAATTTGGTTTCCAAGTTGACGTTAGAAGATGGGAAATCGATCAATCTTGGTAAGATCAAGAAATCGTTGTAAGTCAACCCACCGAAGTTGGAAGAGTCAATCAAAGTTTTGATGTCTAAACCATCTTTTGATTTGTAATCTTTTAAGTATTGAGTAGCTTTACTGGAATCAAAAACCATTTTTCAGAATTAAGACGTGGGGTGTTTGTGGGGAGTTGTTTATTCGCTTATCCTTAATAATACCCAAGTAGAAGAAGTTAGAAAGAATTAAAAGAAAAAGAGAAACCCAAGAAACCCAAAAACATTTTTCACTTGGGAAATCCCATTTTATTTATACTCATCGATTTTGTATGTGGGAAAAAAAAAAAGTGACTCCGATGGAACAGAGATGAGCGATTCCCAAATTTTGGCGTCGCTGAGGCTTTCGTGTAACTATCAGTTCAATACCAAAGTTCCAACGGGACCCGACGGTGGCATGGAGCACTTGCCTAGCACAAGTGCTTCAAATGGGCCGAACTGTTGCTGCTGCTTGGCCGATAAGGATAAGACATCTCCACACAGCCAATGATTGTTAGTGTGTCCGTTACCGATGTAAACCCATTCATCTGGCGTTGGTGTTTTCAGTGTCTGGGTGGCTCTAAGAGAAAAAGTTATTACGTGTTTCAAGGGATAAGTCACTAGCGAAAACAAGATTACAGGAGTTACAGGTTGGTTTTCGTACATAAAACCTTTGTAGGCGTAGGCGTCTGTGAAATGTTAGCATTTAGTTTGTATGGTGAGTAGTTGATTTTGTCAGTGTAGCGGTTCTTGTATTTAAAATCTTCAATAGAATTCAGACCACCGGCCGAAACCAGTGGCAAGGCAAGAATCATCATTAATCAACATTGTGTGTTCAACTTATACATACTGTTCAGAATACAATTAGTTTCCGAAGGGAAATCAATTATTAAAGAAGAAGAAGAAGTCGAAAAACTAATAAAAATTTTCAAGTTGGGAACTGCACGATAATTTGAACCTCTTTCAAAAAGTTGGCCAAGGCAGGTCATAACAATTGAAGTTACACCCTATTTTTTGATTTAAACAAAGTATCGCCCTAACAAATGTTGTTTATGTCACTTCCATCTAACGTGCTATATCACCATGTCTTTACTTCTGATGAATTAAAATATAAAACTATTAGGAGGCAGTCTTCACATATAATAGACCTCCGGCCCTTTTTATTGGCATTTTTGGGCCGCAGTACTATATTAAGAACCCAAAAGGTCCTCTTTTGGGTGGCGCACACCCGTAATTGTGTGGAGACTGAGCAACGGTAGTACTATTTGTACCTGTAAACCTCCAGCCAGAATACACAAGAAAAAGTTGTAATAACATCTGGCTCGAACCCGGGTAAGATTTGAGCAGCTAGGAGTTCGGACAGGCAAGGCAGGAACATGCCCGGGGTATGGCTGACTACGCACTGTTTCTAGAAATCAGCAAGCGGTTGCAAATTATTCACTGAGGATAAGGTATTCGATAAGAGATCACTTAACTCAGGTCAGAATACGCTGCCCCGTGACTAAGTCGGTCGTGTTCCTCATTTCGAGCTTTCATTCATGAAATGGGATGTCATTGGCGTTTCTGGGAATTGATGCTTAATACGGTGACATGTATTTCTGACATCAATATGGAAATATAAACCGGCAGCTACCTTTTTCAGTTAGCTGCAACACCCGGTGCTCCCAGACGCTTGTATTTTCCGACCGTAGTGAATCAGATGGCAACTTCCAAAATCTTCAGCTCTTCAATGTTGATGTACCCAAACACCCCGCCGTCTACCTCATGATTGACCACTGTCATCATCTGAACTATATACCGCCCCCCGTGCAGTGAACTTCTCGTCCAACATTTTCGTTTTTTCTGTTATTATTCTTTGCTGGTGTTCTGTGAGGTTCCTGAATCGATCAACCAATGCAGCGAATACGGCTTGAAGTGTCATACCATCATCTTCGATTCCGATTACCTCCGCGTTGAACAAAACGCAGCCGTCATTTCTAAGGGAGTCTTCCCATTTATCGTTGTCTAAATCCAACTGTAACACGATAGTGGTGGCTACGTCGCTTACCATACATATGTCGGACTCTGTAGCAATGAGTTTACTAGTCAAAACTAACATAAGTTCTGAAAAAGCAATTCTTTCGAGGTCTGACATGTCTTGTCTTCTCTTCACTTTTCCATCCTTAACAAAAGCATGTAACCCATGGGGCACCAACTCCACGAAGAATTTTGGGGCTTTTTTTGTTTGCCTGCCAGCGATATCTCCACTCTTTTTAACCAAAACTCCAGTTCTTTTGTGTGAACCAGTGATTCTAATATTCTTGCCGAAGGTAACATTCAATTTGAGCGGATCAAATATATTCCTCACGGGTGATACAACAATCTTGTGAAAGGCTTCAACATTTGACTTTTTATCGGAGCCACCAGACCACTCAAAAACTGTCCCAATTGCACCCTTAGCTGCATCCACCCATGGCCTTGCTATGGTTCTTATATCTTCCCTCGCGCGAGACTCCAATCCACCGTCAAGCACACTATAGTAATTTTGTAACAAGCCCACTGGCAATCCTCTTGAGATCCGATAGGAACCAAGTAGGAGTCTTTCAATTTCGCTTTGTGGGATCTTAACTGTACCAGGGGGCGCTAGCTCAAAAAGCGGGTTTGTCACCGACCGAAATGGGAGGTGTGCTCTATACCAGTGGAGAAGATACTCCACGCCAGGATCTTCGGAAACTTGTGGATCCGACAAATCCAAGCCACCCTCTTCAAGGTTATTGTACGTTTCTTCCAAACACTCCTCTAATTCATCTTTCAAAGTCTTCGATTGGTGGATTAGATCTTGTAATTCTTGATTGCTTGCATTTTGTCTTTTCAACTGTAATATTCTGTGATTAATCAGTCTAAGTAACACATGCTGCAGTAAAATGGAGCCATAATTTTGCTCGGTTTCGTCTACACGGCAGTTCCCTATATTCTTTGAGGGTGTTCCACCCATGATACGTGTAGTTTGTGTTTTTGGAACTTTTTTTTTGTGATTTTTTGGAGTAATAACTTTTGCAAAAAATAGTCGTGTATAGTCGGTGGCGGCTGCAAAAAAAATACAGTAAGGAATATATGCAACGTACTGGACACATTAACTTATACAAGAGTATGGATGACTATAAAACTGTAAGAGGGTAAATATATGTAGTAAGTGGCCTTTTTTTTGCATGTCTGAGTTCAAAAGAAACACCGCCAAAATAGCTTTGGTAAATTCAAAAGATCAGAAATGGACCCCTATATTTTGGCGTACCCTTTGTGGACAAGTCTTCAACCACAACTCCAGGGGTAAGTTATTGTTTGGATTGAAAATGCAGGGATCGCCTGTATTCCGGACGTATAGAGTTAAAGGGCCCCAGCTGGCCGGTGATGCCAGTCCAGCAGTCAACAGCCCTGTAAAACAAATAAGGATAGATCAGAGATACTTGACCTGGAAAACTTGATCTCAGCAAAATACTTAATATTTGACTATTCATATATCTATTGACCAGCAACTTCATTTCTACTCACACCATTCTGGAGTCTCAACCCTTCAACGTACTGCTCAATTTTCTTCCAGCCATCCTTTCTGGCAGCTTCCCTCACCTTTTGTTCTCCCAAAGATTGATGGTATAACATGGTACAGTGGTCGTACAAGATCAAGTTGTGGTCCATAAACACTTTCAAAGCTCCAAAGGCCAACAGGTGTATGCTCCTATTCCAATTGGTGGTAGCAGAATTGTGGGGAGGCAACCCATTACTGTATTCCAAATCATGATGGGGGTTGGTGAAAGAATCGTAATATTCTTCATCACTCATTTCATTCATACCGTTGACGCCATTGATGCTGTTCATGCCGTTCATCGTCATACCATTGAGGTGCTGTTCATTGTTGGATTGATGCTCATTGATGATCAAACCAGGGTCAATTAAGTGCCCGTTAGCATCCGTCACGGAGCTGGGATTGTCTATTAATTTCTGTTTCATTACCCCACTCGTCACACTTGGCTGAGTGGCATTGGTCAATTCATATAATGAAGCGAATATAATCGGCAATATGACCTCAGCGTTCTCCGTTATCAATGTTAAGAAGTACTCATTCGACCAGAACATCAACACTTTTTCACAAACCTGGAAATGTGATGCTGCTATACATTTGGATAACTGGGCAAATAATGGGATTTGTATCTTCAAAAACTCATTTGGCTCCATCACCTCAAATATATCTTCAATTTCGTTCAAAAACATAACTTCTTTCTGGGAATTTATCTTAGGCCAGTACCTCAACAAACACATTATCACATCTTCTGTCAATGAAGGATCTTTTTCCAAAAATTGAACAATGCAGTATGCCAATTGGGGGTGGTATAAGGATAAACTCTTCACTTTGTGTAAGGGCATCAAAACCCGTATCAAGAAAATCTTATGTTCTTCCTTCAATGGTAATGCAAACCCGTTGATAATTGACCCCAATATTTCCAATAACTCCCCGTTTCCATTGAATCTTTCCGTTTCGTAAACAAATTGTAAGAAAACATTATTGATCGATTTTCTTATGAAGCTACGAAGACTCAAGAACTTACCGTAGATCCTGTGTAATGTCGTTTTCAAGCAATCTCTTTCTCTTGGGTCTTCACTGTCAAACAATGGCAACAACTTCAATATGAAATCATGATCGATATAATGCTTGGCTATTTGATGGGCAAAATCAGGGCTTTCAATGAATCTCAAGAAGAATTCGTAGATTGCCTGCATGTGTGGCCAGCTCAACTCGCTGACAGGTTCATCTTCATCTGGGTCATAGACATCCCCAACCGGATTTACAGGAGGGGGTATTGGTCTGAACAAATTGGTCCGGAACATGTTGATAACATGCTTGTACATTTCGTCAGTATAAGTGAACCTGTTGGATGAGATGAATGAGATCAATTCCTGCAAAGTGATTCTTTTGATCTCTTTTCCTCTTATGTCGAACGTAGGATCACTGAAATCGAACAAAATGTTACACTGATCGACCTTTTGGATGAACAACGAGATTTGTTCTTCAGGCGAAACCTCGTCGAAATTGGGCAATTTGACTATTTCCTGGTGCCTTTCGCTGTTAGGTTCAAACCTAGATGAGGAGTGTCTTTTAGGAGCACTGATCAAGTCGATGTCAAAATTATCTCTATTTGGAGACGTGATATTAGGGTTCAACCCATGACTATGTTGTCCTAATTGCCCCTGCTGGGAATGGGCCGCAATATGCACACCAGTCTTGAACGAGTCCAACGGAGAAGAATCAACTGAGCCGCCGGATACATTGGCGTTGCTGAAGGCGGAGCTGTCAACAGTACTTGAGGATGCAGAATTAGTCAGTATTCCCGGGTTATTGAATCCTTCCATATCAACATCATTGTTATTGATAACAATGGTTGGGGAACTGACATTTTGTGGAGGAGATTGACTCAAAATAGGAGTGGTGGCCTGTTTGGGCAGTTGCACAGTGGGAGAATTGGTATTGGATTTGTTGGCGGTGGAGTTGGAGGAAGAGCTGTTATTGGATTTGATGGATGAATTGCTATTGGTTCTAGAAGGACTGGGAGAATTCAGTTTACTCAACAACAACGAATTCGAAGAAGAAGTGGGGGTACCCGTTGCTGAAGTCTTGGAATTGCTGGGCTTTTTGTCCTTAGAATCTTTTTCTTTCTTCTCTTTCTTATTCGAAGCCTTGGAACTCCTTGAAAGTCTGTTTTTGAATCCTTTCATCATTTTTATGGTGAGGAATTCTGGCTATTTGTATTGGATTGGAAAAGAATGTGATGTTAAAGCAAACTGTACCTAGTTCTGCCTTGGACTTTCAACGGACGCTGAGTCAGAACACGAAATAAAAAATGGGTTTTGGTGTTAGACCAAAAAATAAACTGACAAACTTTCCAGCCAAAATTGACCGAATACGCTGTTTAGTTTTTGGTTTCTACTGGATTTAACACAACTCCCTTGATTGGATAAGAATTGTACGTGGCTGGTGGACTTATGCGTATTATGGCTATGATTGTGGACACTCAAGAGGTATCAATGTGGTAATTCTGTACAATATTTGTATATGGAAAAAAAAACCAACGATTGTATTTGGTCCTTAAAAATATGAACTGTGTTCGTTGACTTTCTTGGGAAAAATCGCATTTTGAATGATTGGTAATGGCACGTCATTTTGGCGTTCCTCTTTTTTTTTTATTCTGCGGCACCAGCACCAAATAAGGAGACTATAGACACTATACATGACGCAGGCTATAAAACAGTCACGTGACCTTTGGGGCATCTCAAGGCAGCCGGTCGGCAGAGGAACGTGCAGGCCTAGGCAAGTGTAGTCACCATGCAAAGCCTTTGGAAAGCTTCTAGATCGACCCGTTTCCACAAGTGCCATGGTCCGGTGGATGGGTTGTTTGGTGCAAGGCCTTAGATCAGGATCGTTTCTTCGTCCACTTCGATGAGGTGGTCTTTGTCGTCGTTCAAGACAAGACTCAAGTAGCAATTCCAAGCTATGCTGATGGTGTTCACTGCCAATAATCTGAATTGCACCGGCACAAAAGAGAAGTTGATCAACTGGAAAGCGGGCCACACTATCCAATTGGTGGTCAAGGTGCTCCATAGATTGTCGTGCAATTTCGTGTTTATGTCGGATATGGCAGTGGGGGACATGTCAAACAACGTCATCATTGTGTAATACAAAGGTATCGACACAAATGGAGCAAACCCCAATTGGTCCAATCCCACCCGAAACAACGTGTTGGCCTTATTGCTGGTGGAAATAGACTTTGGTAGCTTGGCGGCATTGAGGAACTTGTACCATTTATCGCCTATTGGGGCAAAGATAATAGATCCATAGGTGATGGCTTTCAAGGCCCTGACATAATCGAATTTCTTGTCGTCACCGAAAAACAGCTGGGCCAAACAGTCCCCTGTGCCGAAAAGGATACCTGTGGTGATCATGTTGGTGGCAAGAGGCCTTCTGAGAAGCAATCGATTGTACTTGGCATAAAAGGACATGGGAATAGAGATGAGATCTGAATGGAAAGTTTCCTTCGCACTCCATAAAACAGACGTCTGTTGCTGTAGATATAATACCCATCCGCACAGGGAGAGACGGGTGACTTCTATTGCTCTATAAGATACATGGACTTTGGAAAAAATCTATGAATAAATAAAGGCCCCTGATGGCAATGGTTAGGTGCCTGTGATGGGGCCGTTGGTGGGGCCGTGGTGGAGGGGCAATGGCTGCGGTGTTGTAGCGTTGTCAGCGGTCGGAATGCAGCAACACTAACGCCATTCAGGACGAGATGTTGACAGCGGACTCGTCCACTTCGTGTATGTTCTCGAGGATCTTGGATTTATAATGGTGGCCGGAATTGTGGATCGAGCTGAGGAAGCAGTTCCATCCAATGGAAACCATATTGGCGGAAACCACTCTCAAGTGTGGAGGGATGTACACCAAACTGACGACCTGGAAGAACGGCCACACGGTCCAGTTCATCTTCAACACGTTCCACCAGTTATTCCTCAACTTTTCATACGCCACATCCAAGGGATGTTCATGGAGTGCTAATGTAGACATCACCACATTGTAGTACGGAATCCACACAAAGCTGGGCACAAAAAGCTGATCTATAAGTAGCCTGAATGTCACGTCGTACACTTTTTGACGTGTTTCTGTCATCTTGCCTCTGGCAGCTGTGGATACAAGTGGGTTTTGAAGTCTAGGCAACGTTTTCCCGTACCAAAACACCGACAACGGAGAAAAGAATATCGATCCGTAACACCAAGACCTTAGCGTCCGGTACGGGTCGTACCTCACTGGTTTGTCGGAGTCGTCGTGGGCTGGGAAGAAATGCTGTGCTATAATGTCTCCAAACGAGAACAACACCCCCGTAGTGGCCATGTTGGTTCGATAGGGGTACTTCTGTAAGAGCGTGTTGTACTTGTGGAACATGTCGTGGTTGCCGAGTTTGTTTGCGGTGCAGGATCTAGGGATGTGGCCTGGCTCTACTACTGATAGGAAGTTTAGATCGAAAATCAGGCCCGGAAAATTTTTTTGAGACTCTCAGTTGTCTCACATCACAAGACCTAGCCACTATGGGGCATGAAGAGGGGTGGATCCACATTCGCGGCAGATCTGGGGCAAGCTTTAGCGACTGTGGAGCGAGGTAGTAGAGGAGGGGGCTCTAGGGGCTCGGGGTGGTATTGCGTGGTGGTGCTGGTACTTTGCGCCGTTTACGGCCTGAGCCATGTTGGCTCGAAGGATCTACCTGGGCCGCATGAAAGTGGAAGCAGACCAAGAAATCTATGAAAGGGTAGGTGGGACCACGTCCTGACACAAATGGCTACCACTAGTTGTGCCCCAATTTAGGACTTTCGCCGGCACCGGTGTCTCAACACCAGATGTGAAAATCACTAAAAATAGGCCTAGATAAGCAGACACGCCAGACCAATTTACAGCCGTTGGAAATGAACTGTCCTCAAACAGGTGTGGATCCAAACAGCCTTTGGATCTCTTGGCTGTCTGAATCACCTCCCTAACCGCTATCGGTGTCCTCTGCAAAGCCACATCTTGGCCCACTTAGTGTAAGTGTCGTGGCTGAAATCAAAAAAACATGAATTTCACTTCATTTTACCCCTAATAGTCATTGGCCACACAGATAAGGCACCTCTACGGAAACGGAAATGAAATTAACAATTCGGGAACCTCGTAGCGTTCGAATTTGGGTCGATGTCGAAAGCCTGAGACATCGTCCACAACGGGTGTTTGTTGGAGTCAACCAAAACCTTAACCAAAACCTTATCACCGCCGAAGTTAAACCCAGTTTCATCAATTATAATCGGCCAACTCTGCTTTGGGAAACAAACAAAATACGTGTGGCCACCGGTATGGCCATATTTTTCGATATGGCCATTCTCAGACTATTTGGGAACTATTATCATCGAATGGCTGGCTATTTCGCCTTTCGTTACTGGTTTTTTTTTCCAGACGGTGCTCATTAGTTGCCATCGCCATCACCCTGTATTCTCTCACACGTCGGCTCCGGTTGGGGCAATTCTTGCTGCAGCATGGGTAACCACGTTGCCGTCAATGGTCCAAAAAATCCAACATTAAAAATAAAAAACAAAAAAAGAGGCCATTTAACGAGGCACGTCTGACGCTCCCTCGAGGCCACCCCCTAAAGAAAAAAAGGGAAAAAAGAAAAAAAACTAATATATATAACGAAAATTCTCTGAAATTTCTGAAATTTTCCCGAATTTTCTTCAGCAATTGACTAACGAAATATCGACACAATGCATAGAACTTACTCTTTAAGATCTCAAAGGGCTCCAACTGCTGCTCAATTACAGAGCCCACCACCTCCACCTTCTTCTACCAAGTCGAAATTCTTCGGTAAAGGTTCAATTTCCCACAGTTTCAGAAAGGGTGCCGCCGGTGCCTTGGGCCCAGAATTGGCCAGAAAGTTGGCTCAATTAATCAAGATGGAAAAGAACTTGATGAGAAGTATCGAAATCACTGCCAACGAAAGAAAAGAAGTCGCCAAGCAATTGTCCTTATGGGGTGAAGTTAACGACGACGATATCAGTGATATCACAGACAAATTGGGGGTTTTAATCTACGAAATTGGTGAATTAGAAGATCAATTCATCGACAGATATGATCAATACAGAATCACCTTGAAATCTGTTAGAGATATCGAAGGTTCTGTCCAACCATCCAGAGAAAGAAAGCAAAAAATCACTGATCAAATTGCTTACTTGAAATACAAAGATCCTCAAAGTCCAAAAATCAACGTTTTGGAACAAGAATTAGTGAGAGCTGAAGCCGAATCTTTAGTTGCCGAAGCCCAATTATCCAACATCACCAGGGAAAAATTGAAGACCGCTTTCAACTACCAATTCGACTCCATCAGGGAACACGCTGAAAAGATTGCTTTGATTGCTGGTTACGGTAAAGCTTTGTTGGAATTATTGGATGAAAGTCCTGTCACTCCAGGTGAAACCAGACCTGCCTACGATGGTTACGAAGCCTCTAAGCAAATCATCATTGATGCTGAAAACGCTTTAGCTTCTTGGACTTTCGACTCTGCCGTTGTTAGACCAACTTTGTCCTTGGCTGCTCAAGAAGACTACGATGATGTTGATGACTTGGCTGAAGACACTGAACACATGAAGGTCGCTGAAGAAGAATTCGCTTCTTAAATTGGGAGATTCACCTGAAAAAAACTAAATTAAATTAAATTGAATTATAATTGGATCACTTGGGAAGCGTTGCCAATGCTGACCTTAATTTTGCTTGAATTGTTTGTTTTTTCGACTTTGTTTGAACCATATTTAATTCATCTCTAAATTGTTTTATTATTTTACTAAAGACTATGGTTCTTTGAGTATTCCTTTTTCTTGTGCAGAGAGAAAAGAAAAGTTTGTACTTTATAGTAATATACTGGTACTTAATTTGAACAGTATCGAATATGCAAAATTCACATTTTTATTTGAGGAAGCAGAGAAACCAAAAGTAAGATTACAGAATTGTAGCGAAGATGGAATAAAACAGAAAACGGACTACAAAACCAAGGTCATACTGGACGTTAGTTCTTACCGTCATAAGCTCTTATGGTCGTGGGCGTTTTTGGGTCCTGGCCATGGCTATTTGCATCTATAGCTTTTTTTGCAGCAATTGCAACGTCTGCTTGAAACGGATATAAACAAAATACCAATCCTTCTTCGCCTGTCAACAACTTCCCCACTATTAGCAACCTCCACATTCCCATGCACATGCCGTTATTTGTGGGTAGTTGCATGGGAGAAGAGGCACTCTTCTAAAAACGTCACGCACACGACCGCCACATATCTAATCAGTGGGCTGTGACACTTTCAGCCAACAGCGGCGGTTCTGCGAAAAAAAATTCGATTGTTGATAATTGCCTCATTGGGACTGTTTGTTTACACTTTGCGGCAGGGCATCATGTAACGAGGGCCAAAAAGGGACTGATGTTACTGTAAACAGAATTAGCGTCGTCTCTTATTGAAAAGAAAGGCCTTAAATTACAGGGCACCTCGTCCATTGCCAAACGGAACCAGTGGGATCTTTCAACATCCACTGCCATAGTTGTACACCGACGCCTTGGTGGCCAAAGGAGGCACCGTATCTCTGGTTTTACCGTTGTTGTTCTTGTTTATGTCATCTTTATTTTTATTATTCTGTTTGCCCTTTGCCTGTCATTGCTACCAACCTTTAGCCTTTACGTCTGCAGGGCAGTGGAGATCCTCTCAACAAAGGCTTTTATTTTTTTGTTTCACCTCAATTTCATCTTTGCCTTTTCACAGCCATTCTTTTTTTTCCATCCTTGGTGTTTTGGTTTAAGATCAAAGAAAAATTTGTTGTTTTGCTTCTCAAACTTTTTTAATCTACTTCCATTCTTATTCGACTAACTTCTTGATCGACTTCCTTTCGCTTTACAGAACCTGTACGTTTATCTTACTCGTTACCTAACCCCTGTTGATACCCGGCCATCAAAAAGTCCAGAGCTTGAACGTCTCGGCTCTTACTAAAAAAGCACAAAAAACAAAACAAATCGAAAACATCTACAATCTAGCAGTGGTCAACGCTTGAAATTTAGACTATATACCATCTTCTGTTACACATAGCCTCCGGAAAGCATGAAAAGCGGTACGGGAACATCGTCGACGTCGAAGAACCGGCCATCTAAGCCCGTGAACAATAACAACCATGATCAAAACAAGCAACGGGAAGACCAACCTAGCAGGCAGCTGGACGACGAAGAAGACTTCAAAAGCACTCGTCGGTCGCTGGAACAGAACATCGACCCTGCCCTTTACGGCGATTCTCCCGACGCAAAAAGAATCAAGTTAACCAACCAAGTATCCCCGCCACAATTTACAGGATGGACACCATTGATCTCCAAGACGATTTCTCAAGAACAGTTCAATTTCCAATCAACTACACCATCGTCGTCAAAATTCATCAACAACATCCTTTTAAACTCAAACTCACACAATTCAATTCTTCCTATCAACGATATCGACTACTCCAATGGGTTCAATTTGACCCCTTTCTTGAACCATAACCTTAATCTTTTGAATTCCAACGTTTATGCCAATCCATCCAGTTCGAATCAGCACAACCAAAACTTTACTTCTTTAACTCCCTTCCATGATAAAACGTTACATTTGTCGGACTTCTTCATCGAATCACCCATTCGGACCACCCCCATCAAAGAGTTAGGGTCCATAACTCCATCCAAATTTAACCTTAATAGCATAAAAAAATCAACCGGTTTTTTCCAAGACTCCAAGAGTGCCAAGAAGAGAGCTGTTCACGAGTTAGACACCCCAAACAAGCCCCCACACAAGTTGTCGATTAGTACAAAAGCAAATGATCTCACCGACGAAGAGAACAGCGAGGATGAAGATGGCGACGATGACGAAAATGAAGAGAACAGGATCCTAGGCATGCGTGATCAACGAAGACGTCAAACTCCGGTGCTCGACCGGAGCAGAGGTGTGTTGTCCAATTTACAAACACCCTCTAAAGTTGTCATTTTGGGAGAGATCAAAAACAACGTTAGTCCTGACCGTGGCCATAGCAAGGATGCAAAGACCCCCTCCAGAGCCGGCAAGTCCAACTTCTTGACTCCTGCTAAGCCAACGCAGAACTCGTCTCCATCAACGGTTATTCTATCCAGTTCTTCGAAGTCGCCTACTAAAGAAAGAAAGTTTGTGCCTGCCAGCCCCACTCCTGCTTCAAGCAAGTTTATAGTAAAGAGGGACGTTAGTCTTGACAATGTGGAGGTGGCTAATCAACCCCCACCAATCAGAATGGGGACGTTCTCCGATAGGTCGTTGAAGGTCAATGGTAACAAAGCAAATTTCAAGACTAGCCGGAATCTTGAGTTATCCAACAAGGTCAATCAAGGATCGACAACTGCCAAGCCAAGATTCGGAAGCAATGTGCAAGTGAACAGTATGAGGTTCCAACCAAATAACAAGGCACAAATGCAAGCGGGAATGAACAAGTTCCAAATTCAATTATCCGATGGCAGTGGATCTAGGCGTGGAAGAAAAGGTAAGAAACAATTACAGGAAAAGAAGAAAGCTGCCTCCAAGAAGGAAGTGGTGGTGGAGACGCAGGCACATGCAGGCACTACTTTGAATAAGAAGACAGCAAGGGTTAATAAGGTGAGAAGGTCGAGTCCCCCAAGACAAGCTCACGCCAATGTATCCGAACCCGAAGGGCATTTACAGCAGAGGGACCAAGGGCCCACCCAAAATCACGCCAATCATTCGTTGAGCAACAGCTCGATCAACCACAATTCCATGAACACCAGTGGACTCAACCTTTCCCAGAACACCGACCACACGTCTTTTGATTTTGGCGTGTTATCTTCAACACCAAACGGGAAGTATCTCTTAGACAAAATGTTCGAAAAGCCTTCTCCACAATCACAGCAGCTCATAAGTCAGGTTTTGATGGGCCAACAGTTCAACGGAATGCCTCCACCACAAGGAAAATCACAGCACCCCGGACCTACCCAGAGCCAAAACTCACTGGCCGCTGCTGGTGGCACAACGCATATCCAGCAGAACAGCCAGGTGATGATGATGATGATGAGTACGCCAAATCCCCAGCAAATGTACAGTCCCAATGCTGAAGCAGAAGAAGGCGATAGCGAAGGAGCCAATATTTCCTTATCTGCATTCGCCTACAATTTCGACCAGAGAGTGACAAGCAAATATAACCAGGAGATGCTCCCCTTAATGAGCCAAGATCACGAATAAGACCCATGCACGTTTTGACTTTTGATACCCTAATTAATATATATATATATTTATATGACATCGCGTTATTGAGTGGATATCACCAGTTGAGTGCCGGCTGATTGATTATGTACAGAATGTGGACGAATCTTGTGTGGATCATATGTTGGGTGGAAGTAATAGAGCACCTATGGTCTTGGGCCTTTCAGTACTAAGTAGATCGAACACCTGTGCTGAATGAGAAGAATCCCCCACCTCCAACTGAATACCCAATCCGAATAAGTATTTTCTATTTTCAGGGCTAAGCATTCTTGACTTCTTCCCCAAGCCCACGACCAAGATCTCTGGCTTGGGGTTTATCTTCTCAAACACTTTCAAGATCTTTTGATCAAATTCTATCATGAATCCATTGATTTCCTTATAAGCACCTGTCAAATCCACTTCAAAAGACTCGTTTTCAATAAGCACTGCTCCAATGACATGTCCCGCATCGTTAGGAGACGAAATGAACAAGTTGTTGGCCAAATGGAACCCGTTTGCCTTAACCGACTCGATGTAGTTGATGGGCTTATCGGAAAACATCAATATATCGTTCTTTTTGAAAATATCTGCTGGATTCGATGCGCTTGGAGGACCCTTGTCTTTGGGAGGCTCGAACCGTAGGTCATGACCGCCAGCTGCCTTCCCACCACCAAAAAGGTTCTGTCTCAACGGCAGGCTGTGGACTCGTCTAATATTATTTATAGCTGTTCTCTTCATGCTGATGTCAAGCTAAATGGTTTTTTTTATTGGCTTCGCAATGTCGTTTTTTGGGTGCAATCTGGGGGAATCAAGTCAGGAACTGGGGCCAGCAAAAGCAGGGAAATCGTGGCTCGGAAACGAATGAACACACACTGGACAATAGAGGCACCTGGCAGGCCTGTTGGACACGTCCGACACAACAGGAGTGCCCCAGACGCCAAAGTGACGGCTTCTTGTTTCTCGCCCAGACACGACCGGCTGTTCAATTCCACTGAGACTTAATCGATCGGAAATTGAACCTTTATAACCAACAATGTCAACACAATCAGGAATCACCGCTGCAGAGGAATTATTGGATGCATTCCAGAGCTCAGAGCACGATGTGTTGGTGGTGAAGATCTCACCGGACAGCACCAAACTTGTGCAAGACACAGAATGCCCCAAAATCTCGGGCGGTTTATCTACTGTGTTCCCGAAAGTCAATGAATACATAACGTCGATCTACCCACACCCTGTGTACATTTTGATTGCTGTGGATGAAACCGAGTACGCATTTATTAGTTTTATCCCCGACATAGCTCACATTAGAGATAAGATGCTTTACGCTGCCACTAAAAACACATTATTGCAAGAGCTTGGAGGTGGCAAGATAAAGAAAGATCATTTGTTCTCCTGGAGTGAGTTGGACGAGTTGACGTTCAAGAACTTCGAAAACAGTCGACCACAACTGGTTAAGGAGGATGGCCCATTGACGGAGGAGGAAAAAATTCTAAAGGATATGAACTCGTTGCAAGATTTGAGCTTGAGCAGTGGGAACTCCTCATACAGCAGGAAATTGGCTTCTATGAATGAGAGCAGTGGTTCAGGTAGTCAATTGCTTTTCAAAATTGACCTGGATTTGGAAACTGCATTCGAGAGTTTGACAGTGAACGATTTGATCATCTTTGTCATTGATCTGAGGTCTGAGCAGTTCAAACTCGTGAAGAAGTTCAGTGACATTCAGTTGTCTTCTTTGGTGAAGACTTTGGAATCGTGCAACGACACCTCCAGCCCATCCCCTCGATTTGCTGTGTTCAACTACCTTGAAGGCAAACTGGCGTTGATATACACATGCCCCAGTGCTTCGAAGGTGAAGGACAGAATGGTGTATGCTTCCAATAAGCAAGGGTTGATTAGCCACTTGAAGAGCTCAATTGGCGGCCACAATGTGTTGGATAAAGTCCTTGATATTGGAGACCCGGAAGAATTGGAGGTAGGCGAATTGGAAGAGATAAAGGAGGACGGGTCCAAAAGCAGGAAATCGGAGCTCAAATTCAATAAACCAAAGGGTCCTCGTCGTAGATAAGGGACCAGAATAATTCCAAAGGAAAACGTATACTAATACATGGAACAGAATGATTCCGGAAGGACGTATAATTATAGGTATATAGATACATATGCGATCATGAGGTTCGTGAAGTGTGTGATTTGATGTAGTCATCGAGCTCGTTTCCCACAAACTGGTCGACTAGCCCTTCAAGGTTATCCGGACTAAAGGTGAAAAGGTCGTTCAAGACTTGGGGATTCTCGTTAGCCATGGACTTGATTTGGCCGTAAATCTTACGGCTGGCTGACTTGTTGATTGTGACGTAATCATCTTCTGTTCTGATGACTTGTTGGTTGACCAGCGTTTTCCTGTAGAGAGGCCGTAACCTGTTTCTGATGAATTTCTGGATTCGGTTCTTCTGCTCCAACGTGAGTTCCTGGTCCCTGTAAACGGGTCTCGGATCTGCTGGTTTCCGAGTATCTTCATCACCAGAAGTGACGGGGCTGAAGGTAGTCATCGACGACGGACTGCCGCCAGTAGGTGATGCGGTGAACGACGACGCTGAAGATCCAGGAGGCACGTCTCGGTAGAAGCCACTAGCGCCGGGTTCTCCCATTCTCACTTGGTTGTTGTGCTTCATCTGGTTGATCAAATTTATTACTTTGCTGGTGGACTGCTGTTGCAGCTGTGGATCCGAGGCCCTTGCTTTGTCCTTGGATCTTGCTTCCTTTTCCTCGTCCTTGACCACGCTTTCTCCCATATCCGCGTCCGATAGTATCACTTTGCGTCTTCTTCTTCTTCGTTTAGTATCCTCCGAGGGAGCTGGGCCATCCACGGGGTTCAAACTCTCGCCCTCCTTTGCCTTATCAAAAACTTCCCAAGACTTGAGTTCTTCTTCCGTCGAAGATTGCAACTGTTTGGACTCCTTTCTCGCTATCACGCCTCCATTCATGACTGGTGCAGGGTTATAGTCCGATGGCATCGATATGCTTGCCTCAACATCCATTTCATCGTCACTGAACGTATACACCAAGGGCTCTGGCTCTTCTTGGTCTTGTCCATAATCGTATTCATTTAGCGCTGATTCATTGTATGCCATCGAGTCTATCTCGTTGGTCCTCCGTGCTCGTCTTTGAGTCTGATGGCTGATTATGGTCCGTATCACCTTTCTGCCGCTTCTGGAACCTGTCCTGGGCGGAGGTGCAACGGCGGCCCTCATCCTGCCGTCCCTCATACCACGGATACCGGATGCAGCACTCCTTATCTGTCTCCGTCGAGTCATCGCTGGCGTCAACACGTACTCCTGCCGGAAATCGCAAATAGGGCAGAACCACACGGACTCTTCATCCATATCGGCTACGTTAGCGATCCCCAAACACCCCTGGTGGAACTTGACATCACACGACTGACAGCTGATCAAGTCCCTCACTAGGGACACTTGGTAATCTGAACTATAGCAAATAGAACATACGCCATTTCGCTGGATCAAATCTGCGGTGGTTGCCTCCGGTTCAGGGACTAAATGATTGGCAGGGATGATAAACTCAGAAGGGATGTTATCTATAGCAGCGTTAGCAAGTAGTTTGTTCTGGACGGAGATGGACTTCAAAACCTTATCAGAATCACCAAGTCTTACTTGGATGGTGTTAAACAATTTCCTGCAAGTGGGGCACGAGTTGGAATTATTAGACCACTGAATGATGCAGTGGTCGTGGTAGTGGTGGAGGCACCCCTTTACCACCCCGAGCGGCGTATTCGGATGTAGTTCCTCTAGACATATGGTACACTCGTCTGTGTTCATTATGGTATTTTTTAGTATTTATGTGATAGGTATGACAATCTGGCACTTAAGAATGAGTTTCGTAAGGGCGCATCGATTTTTTGCATTTAAACTAGTTTCAGATTTACCGATGTCTCGTCACCAGTACGACTTGGTGCAGTGTATGCGGCAAACAGGGGCGCTGGTGGGACGAGTGTGTGGAGACTGTGACGGGCGGTGCCCCATATGTGATTCATACGTGAAGCCGAAGGCCGAGGTGAGAATATGCCAGGAGTGCTCTCTAGGCCATCTTCAATCTAAATGCATACTATGTGGCAAGAAAGTGGGAGACGACGACTGGAACACGGCATACTACTGCTTGGAGTGTGTACGATTAGAGAAGCACAGGGAGGGGTGTCCACGGATCGTCAATATAGGATCCTCCAAGAGCGATATGATATTCAACAAGAAGAAACCGGCGAACAAGCTTGAGAGATTGACCAACTAGTGAACACAAGACATGACATGACGTAACGTAACATTAACTAAACTAAACACGGGGCCTTAAACACAATAAATAACAATAAAACGAGACCTAAATATCAAAACATGAACCAAATCACCCAAGCCTTTCCTCCTTATTCTTCAACGTCTCTACACTCAAATCCACCACCGATTTGACCCCGTCCTTCCATCGGCTGTCAAGGTACTGGTTGACGGGTTTGAAGTCGTTCTGCCTCTTGTTGCGGAGCATATTGACCTCCTCAATGCGTTTTCTCTTCTTCTCTAGCGTGGCTTCGGCCTGGGCATTGACTCCTCGCACCTCATCCATATACTGGGTGCTCAAATCAGCAAAATCGTCGATATTCTGGGACACGAGAGAAAGGTTGGAAGCTTCGTTGAGATGGTAGTACAAACTCTCGTAGTACCGCGTGCCGTCTCCTGCGGCATGGTCGGCCCCTGAAATATTGGCGCCCCCGGAACCATTGTCGCCGTACCCCAAATACCTGCTGGTGTCGATGCCGGTGATAATTTTGTGTTGTTCATTTGCCTCGTCTCCACTATGTTCTTCTTGCTCGTACTGCTCTATGGCCTGAAGCGTCAACGAATTGGGACTCGGAATCTCTGGCAAAGGCACCAATTCCTCCACCATTGGATGTTGTAGCGGAAGTTGGTTGGGCAACTGTGGACTGTTTTCTCGTAGACTATCTCTGTAATTTTGGGTGTTGCTCAACTCCACTCTGACGAGGTCCTCCACACTGCTGCGTTCTGCGGTGGATACCGGTATGTCTATGTCTGTAGGGTTGTTAGTATTCTGTTCGGGCGGCTTTTACCGGGGGCTCATGCCATTCCTTCGCAAGAAGGGTGATAAAAGCAAACGCCTCAGATGAGGCTGATTATTTCTGTACATACAAGGTAAATGATCCAAAAACTCATAGTTGTTTGTGACCATGGCGCCTATGATCGTGTTTGTGGATGTGGATGTGTTGTTTATAGCTTTAACCCCTGATAAATGGGGGCAATTGTACGTCAAACGATTTAATTTTGATTATCAGAAAAAAGCTCGTATCTGGAGAAGTCAGAGAACTTTAAAAAAAACGCACTAGTACACGACTTTTTCCTTACCTCTCAGGTTAGGTTGTAGTTAAAGATATACTTTATATTAGATGGAAATATACAATGAGAGTATTCATATGATTTATTTGAACACAACATCAGCATCGTATCTTTGTTTGAACCAAGCGACGGTGTCTTCTTTGGTGGTTCTGTGGGAGTTACCAACGACGGCTCTAGCTCTCTTTCTTCTGGAGATTCTGTTACCGGCTCTACCCATGACAACGTAGAAGTCCATACCGTAAATACCGATACCTGGGTCGTATTTGATACCTAAGTCAATGTGTTCGTCAACACCGAAACCAAAGTTACCGGTTTCAGAGAAGTTTCTGTCTTTTAATTGGTATTCCTTGACTTTCAAACCTCTTTCTAAGATTTCTTCAGCTTTTGGACCTCTGATGGTGACGTGGACAGAAATCTTTTCGTTTCTTCTGATACCGAAGGTTCTGACGGTGTATCTAGCCTTAGATTGAACTGGGGTTTGACCAGACAATTGTTCTAAAACCTTGGAGGCTCTGGTTAATCTGTCACCGGATTCACCGACACAGATGTTTAAAACCAATTTTTCAATATGCAATTCACGCATAACATTTTGAGCAGACTAGACTAGTTAGTAATGTGTTTGCTTGCGAGGGAGATGTTTGACGATTTGGAGAAAGCTCTGGCTATTGTTGAAGTTGTGAGATGTGATATTGATAATGGGTTTTCTTCGACTTTTTATTATATCGGCCTTTAGTCTGGTGTGAGTCTCCGGAGGCACTTCTTGAACATCTAGGTTGTTTGGTTCTGTGTGTGAAACTGGGCTTGGATCGTCTTTTCCATCTATACTGAGCTGACTTTACATACCATCTTGAAGTATTTGTTATATAATCTAAAACTCTTAAAAATTTTTCAGTTAATGAGACTTCAAATCTGCACACCCACCACACAGGGAAAAGAAGTGCCCGTACCAAAAAAAGACTGCGTGCCTTTACCGAGAATTTCCGGCGCGACGGCGGTGACTGTAGCAGGGGTAAGAGCACGTGAGGAGTCCGTTGAATTAGGGTTTCAGCCCTGGACCTGTCCATAGTTGAAATGTAATTTATTATTACAGACGTAAAGTAGATAACATTATTTAGTGCAGTCATTGAGTGAGCGTAGCCGCAGGCGTACGGAGTATCTTCTATCTAGGTAGCCACCAGCGTGCCGGCCAGCATCCATCTAGGTGGCCACGTTGTTGAATGACTTTTCCTTGGCCTTGACTTCCCAGAATAAGTCACCCACATCAAAGTTACCGTGGTATTCCCATCCCTTGGAATCAAGGTGGTATAAGTTGACCGAACCACCAGAGTATGCATCTCTGTGAGTGGCAGCCAAGATGGATCTCTTCCCCAAATACAATGCTTCTTCAGTGGTCAAGTCCCATTTGTACTCAGAGTCCAATACCCCATAAGCGAAAGTCTGACCAGACCCCACACAGAAGCAATCACCTTTCAACCTGGTACCATCAGAATCAACATAGAAGATAGCAGCGCCTTCCTTTTCGGTGTAACCACAAACCATCGTACCCATTGACAATCCCATACCTTTATACTCGTAAACCAAGTTGCCCAAGATCTTGGAAGCAGCGGCAACAGAGATCCGTTCCTTCTCTCTCAACTCGTGTAATCTACACTGGGTCCCCAACCATGTTTCCCAGTACTGGCAGTCTGCGGCACCCCCGGCCATCGTCCCCAATAAGAAAGGATTGATTCTAATGACTTTATGGACAGTTTGAGAACCCGTGAAACTACCCTGAGAAGCTCTGGAATCCACAGCTATCACAATTCCGCCTTTATACCTAAATGCCAAGGTGGTGGTTCCATGTGCTATCTTGATCTTACAATCGGGATTGGTGGCATCGTCTGTGTGAGCTCTTAAGAAATCGGTGGGCTGAGAAATCGGGGGCAATTCCATTGTTGGTGCAAGCTCCAAGCCTTGTACGCTGCCGCTGTACGCGTTGTTAACTTCATCTAACACGCCGCTCCTGCTGGAGCTTGTGAATTGATTGGAGATGGTGTTCATTTAGTGTAGTAGTTTGTTGATACTAAAGTAACAGTTTGTATCGCCACCGTTTATCGATTGAGAGTTTCCGCACTAATAGGTAAATTTCAGTCACGTGACTGGAGGTTGCAACTAGTTTACAGTGTATTTGAACATATAGACATATTATAGTACAAAAGCATGGTCTTCGCCTTACTCTGACTTGACGGCTTTATTTGGGGTGTCTCCAGTAGCGGCATGAGGCCGTTTGTTATTGTCGTTTTTGTCGTCGGACTTATCCTCCTTTCTATCAGGTTTGGCTCCATATCCTGGCCTAGTAGGAGGTTTGTTGGACAAGAATTGTGGTGGTTTAGATAACGAACCCGGTGGCTTACCAAAACTTTGGGGTCTGGTGATCCCGGGAACGGTACCGGCACCGGCGGCAGAGCTAGGAGTTGGTCCTGGCAGAGGCCTTGATAGTGGGGCCGGAGACTCTTGTTTGGAGCTGGACCCGGACTTGAACAGCGGTGGTTTCCCCAACGACAAGATGGTGTCTGGTTTCTCTTCTTTTCGGGAAGGCGATGGCGACTCCTTTCGTGCCTCCTTCTCTTGAAGCCTTTCGGATCCAATTCTATTGGCTTCCCTCACAATATTATTCCCCACTGGGGTGGCAGACTTGACTAGATTGTCCAGTAATGGCTTTTTGGGGCTTGAAATCTGTGAAGGCCCTGGGGTGGTACCTCTGCTATTGGGTCGGGACGTCAAAATTCCTTGCTTCTCTTTGATAGACTTGGTTAAGGCGATGTCTAAGATTTTACTCACTTGTTGGGGAGCTCTTTCCACCAAGAAACTCAAGGCGTTGTCACCCACGCCGGCCTTGGACCCTATGGCGTTGACCTGCGCTATGGTGGTGGCAAGTGCCTTGGTGATGATCTCGGTGGTGGTGGCAGTGTTGTACGACAATTTCCGGGCCTTGTACAACGTGAATAACTCTTTCTGCAAATACGTCAACGATTTCTTGGTGTCCAGGTTCATCGACGGCGATTGTGGGATTGAAGCACCGGCTCCTGCAACAGAATTCTGGCCCGGAGGCGATGCCGAACCAGGGGCCGAAGTCAGGGTGTACTGTGACCTATTTGCAGCCAATTGTGCTTTGATGTTGGAGGGTGATACGGTTTGCGGACTACCTTGTCTTGAGTCCCCGGTGGATCCAGAACCAGCACCAGAGCCAACAGCTCCAGCCACCACTTGTGGCTTGAAGTACATGGGGGTCTTGGAGTTTTGAGTGCCGTCCCTTCTGATTTCGCTTGCTATTTCAGCAATGGTCTTCGGTTTCTGTCCATTAACACCAGTGGTAGCCTGGTACAACGTACCGGGGTTCTTATGATGCAACTGGGCCAATAGTTGAGACTGTGATAACAAATGAGGATGGGAAGCGTTTATGGGCAACCCATAGGGAGAATTGAAGTCTCTCCCAACAATGTTTTGGGAGATCGATTGTTGCAAATCCAATCTTTGCTTTTGTTTGAGTTCTTCTGCTCTCAAAGCAGCCTCTTTAGCTCTCTGTGCTGCTATTTCCTGTTGTTTCTTTTTGACCTTTTCTTTTTCTTCTACGAAGGAATCGTCGATAATCCACCTGTCTTCATGGCCGATATCTTCTCGGTCTTCTTTGTCGGATTCTTGTTCCACAAGCTTGAAGAGTTTGTTCAACCTAACATTGTGGACAACGATTGCTTGCCATCCGTCGGGGCAGAACTTGTAGTAAGGGTATACTTCTTTGATACTTTCGGTGATTTCAGTTATCGTCAACCCCGTGGAATCGGTCTTGAGCTTCAAAACGTTGGTAATCATCACCGGGAATGGTAAAGCCGGCTTGGTTTTATAATGCTCTGGAATTTCGTTCATGGGGTAAACGTTCTTGACTGGCTTCTTTGACGCAGAAGGGTCTTTCCGACGCTTGGGAGTCTTGGGCACCATTCCCGGCTTCCCTATGACATGTGGAATATACACTGGTGGATGGGAAACGGTGGTGGTGACGGTTATCTTATCGATGATGATTTCTGGTTGCTCTACTGGCTTCTGTTGGATTGTTTGGATGGGCACGAGTAGCTCAGGTACAGATGGTCGTACAGGCATGTAAGGTTTGTTGTAATTAGCGAACTGGTTGGTGTTGGTTTGTTGGTTGTATCCCAAGTTGCCTTGGGCCAATTTCAACGAATAATCGTTGTGCCCCTGTGCAACGAGATGCGTAGGAAGACCATTGACCGGCGACGGAATGGCTTGAAGCCGTGAATCTACCACGCCCTTAGACCCAGAAGGTATTGAACGTCCGTACAACCTCGAAGAAGATGGCTGTATCGAAGCAGGCTTCCCCATTCTTGGAGGAGCTGGTCTCCCCATCAATGGGCCCGACCTGTTGACGCTGCTGGCATTGAACAGTTGGTTCCCGTTCGAGGTATTATTGGTTATGTACGACTTTGGCTTGTCCTTGCTCTCCTCATTGTGTGCAATCAATGGAGCCAAATTCACTATTTCTTCGTCTATCACAGATAACTCGACATCGTCCCTATCCAAAGTAGATTCGTCCAATTCCACACCTTGCTCAAGGTTATGCTGTTTCACCAATTTATCCAACTCGTCTTCTTCTCCCTCATTGAAGCTTTCGAAAGCATGATTATCCATCAAAGAACTACTGTGATTCTTGTTCTTAGCCCCCGATTCCCCAAACGAGTACTCATCGTCTTCGTCATCCACTATGGCCGATTCATCGTGGGTTGGGCCCGTGCCCAATATCAACCGTATTTGCTCATCAACGAACGAAGGGTCATTTTCGTCAATGTCTTCTATTTCGTCGAGAGTTTTCACCCCTAATTCGTGCAAGATAGAGTCTATCTCGTCACCAGTGGCAGTGGCCAACGACTTCCGTCTAGACTCCGATAACCTTCTCGGTATAGCTGGTTTGCTGGCTCTACGGCGATTCATTGACTTCCGCCTACTGGGCTCCGGCGTTGACTTTGCAGTGTTCTTGGAGGGAGAATTGGAATTGGAGTATAATGAAGACCTCAAGCTTATAGCATCGCTGGGGTTGAAAGTGTGCTTGACGCCGCCGCTCGGGCTTTTGGCACCGTCTCCCTCTAGGGAAGGGAGCACAAACTGGAAGGTGATATCACCCACCTGAATCTTTGTGCCGTCCACCAACGGAATGGTCATGCCCTTTTCGATGAATAAATCATCCACAAAAGCACCGTTTCTACCCAAGATGGAAAGCTCGAACCTCTGAGTTCCAAAATTGTAGAAGATTTTGGCGTGTCTTCTTGATATAGCTTTCTTGGACGATAAATGAACGTCCACCGAATGTTGGGACCCATTGATCAACTCGTCGTTGGATTTCCTCCCCAACACTATTTGTAACGTCTGGACGAAGAACGTGAAATTGTCGAAATCGAGTCGTGCATACGCGGAGATCTTGGACGAGTCGGCCCCTTCCGATTGGTTGGTGTTATCCAAAGCGGCCTCTGTTGTTATTGAGGGATGAGACCCGTGGGTTTTGGCAGATCTCTTATCTGAAGATAAAGGAGACGACCCGATCTTCACAGTCTTGATGAGCGGCTGTAGATTACTCTGGGGAGTATCGGAATAATGCGACGTGCTTACGTCAGAGACGTCGTCGTTGGTTCCCAACGTGGGATCTTTATCAGCCACCTCATCTCGTAATGAGTAGTTCATTTTGGGTGGATATAACAAGACGCAAAAAACCTAGCGGTAACCAAATGTTTGTGGGAGCTGCAATGTCGTGTGTATTAGTTTCTCTTTGCGCAGCGGTCGTATAACGCCAAGGGTTTTTTACTGTTATTGTAAAGCGGTTTATTGAAGCAGTAACAAAGGTTTATAAATCTGCGATGTGTTTTGATAATGAAAAATGTTTTTGCGACCTCAAAATATTTTTGTGGACTGCAAAACGGTTGCAACTTCAGTCACAAGACCCTTTAAAACGAATACAAACAAGATGTATACAGGCAGATTTTTGGTTCTTATGCTCTTGATGCATCTAGGTGTCTGGGGAAAAACGGTGCCCATTACCAACAAGCATATCAAGCGAATCCCGTACTATTCCTCCAAAGCTCCAGTGGTGCAAGAAAGGGCAGCCGTAGCTACTGACAGAGAGAAAATCAAAGGAGTGAGTCTCGGAGGCTGGCTTGTTCTTGAGCCGTGGATAACGCCCTCCCTATTTGAAAATATTGGTGACTATACCGGGAACATGCCGGTTGACGAGTATACTTTCAGCTCGATTTTAGGTCCGCAGGGGGCCAATGCCACCTTGCACCACCATTGGTCCAGTTTCATCACGGAGAAAGACATAGAGGACATCAAGAACTACGGATTGAACTTCGTTAGGATCCCCATTGGGTACTGGGCGTTCGGTCTCCTTCACGATGACCCTTTTGTCCAGGGACAAGAGCAGTATTTGGACAAGGCCATTGAATGGTGTGCCGCAAACGGGTTGAGGGTGCAGGTTGACATCCACGGGATGCCCGGGTCTCAGAACGGGTTTGATAACAGCGGGTTCCGAACGCAAGAGCCGTTCTGGTTGAACAACGACGAAACAAGGCAATTGACCACCAACGTCACTTCGTACGTGTTGGACAAGTACGGGCACAATCCCAAGGTGCACAGCATTGAAATGGTGAACGAGCCATTTGCTTACGTCATTGGGGCCGAAAAGCTAAGGGCCTACTACCAGGAGGTGTATGATATGGCCAGAGCGAAGAATGTCACCACCACGTTGAATTTCCACGACGGGTTTTTGCCCATCGATGCGTGGGACGACTTTATGGTGGGCCCAGAACTCAATAGCTCCAGTCGGTCGATAGCTATGGACCACCACATATACCAGATCTTCACCGAAGACCAGATTCAGTTGCCTGCGTCGCAACACATTGGAGATGTGCTCAACATCGGCGCACAGATCCGGCAAGAGAAGCACAATTCTATGGTGGGGGAGTTTAGTGGGGCACTCACAGACTGCACCAAATACATCAACGGAGTGGGCACGGGTGCCCGGTATGACGGGAGTGTTGGTGGGGTGTTTGTGGGAAGTTGTGCAAACCATCAAGACTACGACTCCTGGACGGACCAGGCCAAAATTGACACCAAAAACTACACCGTTACCCAGATGAACACCTACACGGAAAATGGGCTTGGGTGGGTCTTCTGGTGCTACAAGACCGAGAACACAGTCGAATGGGACTTCCGGGTCGCCACAAGGCTCGGAATCATCCCCAGCTTGGTTGCAGGCGATACCACTGAAACAACGGCCCCTACTGCGGTGTCCAGCGCCCCGGCCGGCGACACCATAAGCATTGGGTTCACATACAGAGGCGACGGCGCAAGGATCGAAACCCGTAACGACACCACCGTGGCCATGCTTGTGGTGTTATCGTCATTGGCGTTCATTTATTTGAGCAGGCATTAGTTGCAGCCTAGCATTAGTTGCAGCCTAATGCGACACTGAAGCTGAAAAATAAAATAGCTCATCGCGAAAACTCACCAAGTAGATAAGAATGGTACGTACTGTTGAGACCGGGCCCCGGGCCTTGGATGTGTTCTTGTATGACAACTAACCCCCCTTGTAGGCAATAAAGAAAAGAAGCAATCTCCGGGCCAAAACCACCAGGGCCAAGAGCAAACCTATCATCAAGCCAGCAGCACCATCTAACCCATACGAGGAGAACCCGTTTTTAAAGCTCCTGACGGTGTCGAAGAAAGAGAAGCAGTTGACGAAATCGAAGAGTTTCAATGACAGAATCGTCAACACCAACCTGGGCATCAGTAAGTCTGCTTTGAGGAGAAGAAAGAGGAAGGCCAGAGAAACGTTGAAGCCTAAATTGGATGATATATTTGACAGTTTGCCAGTAGTGAGCCACGAAGAGCAAGACCTGCTGTTCGTGGAGAAGAAGGAGCTCAACAACCAGCCCAACTTCCGGAAGAAGACAGGGCGTCAAGTGATTTTCAAGCAGGAACACCAGCAGTTCAATGCTATATTACTGAACGAGCAGTTCCGGTCGTCGCCTTTTGCTACATTGAAAGATGCCATTCAACTGAACATAGAAAGGAAATAGGGCTAGCTAGCTGATGAATAACGACAAAATTGACAGAGTCCGTAGAGATCGACGGAGAGAGTTGACCTGTGGGTTGTAGAGGTTGCCAAATGTGCACTTATAAAGCCGTTGGCTACACCGGGAAAGGCGTGCCCCACCCATCTAGCCACACATTGTACTTTGATACAGGCCCTTGTACATTTGGCCAAGCAGTCTGAGGCATATCTTTGGCCCGTCTTTAGGTCGTACTTCTTTTGCAGACAAAAGCCTCAGCGGTTTGAATGCCAGTTTACGACTATCTCAGCGTGCATGGTCAGATCTAATGCAGCACTTAACTACCTAGCAATTAGGCAAGATTTTTCCGCATTCGAAAATGATAAACCCAAACGGATATTGCGTCGCGTATTTTCTGTGTTACACTCTCAAATTACCTGGGAAAACAATAACAAAAAACCGATGTTTTTGGAAATACCCGAGTGGATGTGCTGCGTCGTTTTCGGTCTATTATTGTTATTTTTTTTAATATTATTCAATGTTTTTTCAACTAATGTATTAACTAGTTGTTGTTTTTTTTTTAAAAACTTCCTTAAAATAACAAAATATAATTCCACTACGTAGGCAACAGTTGACCTAAAAATAACACCTCCCAATTCACTTCTTCGTATCAAGACAAAAATAATGGACTCGCTGGAGTCGAATATTGCAGTTGCGAATGGGTGCTCAAATGACAACCATCCTGACAATGACTTGAAAGATGAAATTCCAGTGGATGAAAAACTCAACACATCTGCCCCATCCCCAACTGACCCGTACCCTATTGGCTCGAGAATGAGTGGCGTGCACGAGAAGACGTTGAGCTTTCTTGAAAACTCAGAGAACATAATGAACCTCGAGGACGAGGACTTTGTATCGGTGCAGGGGTTGGAACTGTTGAACGACGAGGTCGATGCCATCGAGACGTCATCGAAGCTCGTGGTCGAGGAAACGGCGCCGCTGATGGCGACGCTTCTGAGTGGGACGTTGCCGGAACCTCAGGTGCTGCTGAAGGACAACGATATAGATACGTCGGGGGACACCAAACTCGATATAGACGAGAGTAATATGGTGATACCACAGAATACACCTTTTTCGTACAACCGCCATTTCGAAGGGATCTTTGACGACGAGGGCTACTTCCCCAGCCTCAAACACAGCATCGAGAACGTGGTGAAGTTCGACGACGTGGACGCCGACTTGATTAACCATGCCAATATCAAGGCGTTGATCGTGCAGCTCACGAGTCCCGAGGTTATAGACTATAATTTGGTGTACGATTTTTTCATCACTTACCGGATGTTTGTTGATAGCGAGACAGTGATGAACTACTTGATGGTGCGGTTGATATGGAGTTTGCAGTATATCAACCGTGCGGACGAGGCGAGTCAGAAGATCGGCCAATTGGTGCTATTGAGAACGTTTGTGGTGTTAAGGCACTGGATTTTGAACTACTTCGTTGACGACTTCAACTCCAACTTGAAGCTATGCGATATTTTCATACAGAACTTGAATCTGATCATACTGGAATCCCGCCTCGTCAACGGTGCCGGGGTGTTTGAGACCAAAATCATCAAAGACTTGAAGACTCACTGGGTTAACTCCTTGAAGGAGTTCTGGACGGTGGATCTCGAAATAGCCGATATTTTCAGCTACCGATTACCCTTGACCAACGAGATGACCGTCAAAACCCTCAAGAAGAGCAGCACCGAGATGTCAATTCACACTAACCCCAGTTATAGAAGATCCGCCATGTTGTCGCTATATGACCAGAAAACACACCATAAATGTCTTGTGTTCGACGATTTGAATCTCAAGACCGAAAACCCCCAATTATCCATCAATAACCTACTTGTGCTGCACAAGTCGTCGAGACAATCTATTATGAACAAATTGAACAACTTCAACCTCAAGCCGAAGGGCTCTGGTAGAAACTCGGTTTCAGCTGGCTCTGGAATAACTACCATACCCACAAGTCCCTCGAACGTGCTCAGGGCTACCACCACTACCAATAGAATGAACCTCAACGACTCCTCGGTAGGCCTCAAAAAGACTCATCGGGTTGTCATTGATGAAAAAAGTGATCCAATTCTGTTGAATCCTATTCAAATTGACAATATTGGCTTCTCCACCAATGGAAACATCAAACTTCCGAGCTCCAAGGTGTTCAACATCGTACCGTTGACCCCCGTTAAGAAAATGGAGTACACCATACGACCAGACGGCAACTCTGAAGCCGATGAATGGGACGACCCTATGAACTCCAAACTATTGAATAATGCCGAGTTCAATCGCAAGAAATCCATTAAAAAGATGTTAGAGGGCTGGAAAAAGGGCCCTAAACATACAAGCGAGTCTACGGAAGATCTCCGTGCAACTGAAGACCCACCTAGGAGTGAGGACGTGATAGGCAGCAGAGTGGACATTTTGAGTGCCAGGATCATCGATGAATTAGAGTTCTTAATTAGGAATTACATTCAAACAGATTCCACCAATACCATCATTGAAGCTGACACCATTGACAATAGCACCAATGATCACATCGACATTGATGACTTCGATAATTCCATCGATCTTACAGGATCCCCCGCCAAAAAATACACCATGAGCGGGCAATACCACTCGTCGGCATCGGAGTTGAAAGACGACAGCATGAATGAGGTCGATATCAACGACTTGAGTGAATTGAACATGAACAAGATCGATAACATCATAAACGACCAAGAGGAAAGGGACGACGTGCACGAGTTTTCGTTCCAAAGACCCACCAGCATCAACTGGAATGATGTGACAGGGCTAGAACTAGAAACTTCCCGGAAAGAAGAAGACGAAGAAGAGGAAGAGGAAGGAGAGGAGGAACAAGAAGACGAAAACAAAGATGAACAAGTAAACATCGAACAAGACAAAATCAAAGTACGGGAAGAGAACATAAACTTACCTGAGCCCAACTTGCCTCGAGATGCAAGCAAAACATCTTTGGCCGAACCCCATTTTGGATTTAGTAATAATAATGGATCTAGAGTATCCACCCTTTCCACACCTAGCAATTTCACAGATTACAATGCAGAGATAGAAGACTTGGGTATTGCCGTGAGCCCCAAATCAAAGAACCAGCAAATGAAGAGGATCAGTTTCCCTAATGGAGCCGGCAATAGGTTTTCCCGCAGTTCGTCCAACTCGTTGTTCAAGAGAGATTCTGTCAAATCATACGTCAGTTATGACTCTGCATTTTCGGTGTCCAGGGAATCCATCAACGAGACAGGGAACTTGCGCAAAAAAGCGGGAGTGAATAACCTTAGAACCTTGGCTGGGTTACCAAGCGAGAGGAAGTCGCTCGACAGTTCTCGAATCCACAGTTCTTCTTCTGTCCGGAAAAGTATCAGAACAAGCACAGTGTTGGCATTAAGCGAGTTGCCGTTCAACGGGTGCTACGAGTCCAAAAGTTCGGTGAATCTTGGGGTTAACAAGATGTACCGGAATTCTGGAGTTGGCGACAGTTCCATCTTCTCGGTGGCTATCAAGAGTCGGACTTCCATAGCCAATTCGTTCAAGACATTGAATGAAAGTGTCGACCCGGGCAACGACAGCGAAGAGTTTGCGTTCGGGTTCCGGGCTCCGACCGAAGACACCAATAGCTCGAAGCACTCTATAGCCATTCCAGGCATTAGCAGCAATGTGCTAAAGGAACTTGCAGCCATTCCCGATGAGTCATTTCACTTCAATCCAATTGACTTTGCCTTAAATAAGTTGGAAGGAGTCAAGAAGGAGAATAGGATTTACAGCGATGAGCTAAACACCAGTGAAACCACCCATGTGGACGACACCCAAGACATCTTGGACGAGATCAATAATGCCAATACCGAGGATATCATTGAGACATCGAGCCAACGTTTTACCGACGATAGACCAATGACTCCTTTGAAACAGTTGGAAAAGGTCGCCACTACTCACCAGCTGAACCTATTGAACAATACAGTGGGAACATTGGACAGCCAAGACGACGACAACAATGATAATGTGTTCATCTTCAGTGCCAATTACAGCAACGGTACTGAAGTGATTAGGCCCCAAGAACGGTCTGCAAGTGAGTCGCCTATCTACCAGTCTCCCAGACTAATCTTACAGAACTATAATCTCAACGATAGCCTAGGGATCGAAAGCACGATCTACAACAACAAGCACATCTCGTTCATTTTGAGCCACAACTCAGCGGATTTGAGCGACCACTTCACCATGATAGAGAGAGATATCCTTCAAGAGATCGACTGGAAAGATCTCATTGAGTTGAAATGGAACAAGGAGCTAACCCCGGTCAATTCATGGCTTGAAATCATTGTCAATGACGATTACTTCAATAGCAACAGAGGGGTGAACCTCGTCATTGCAAGGTTCAACTTGATGGTCAATTGGATTATTTCCGAGATTCTTCTTACAAAGGACTTGCACGAACGGGTGCAAATTATCTCCAGATTCATTCACATCGCTAACCACAGCTTACTTGACCAGAATTATTCTACACTCATGCAAATCTTGTTGGCATTGACGTCAGAGAAAGTCAGCAAACTCAAACAGACCTGGAAACAGTTACCCCCAGGGGACATTTTAATCCTCAAGAGCCTAGAGGAGTTGTCGTCGCCTGTGAAAAACTTTCTTAATTTAAGAGTTTCCATCAATAAGATTCAACCTTCCAAAGGTTGTGTTCCATTCGTTGGGTTGTACTTAAGTGATTTGATCTTCAACACTGAAAGGCCCAAGTTTATTAATAAGACCAAGGGCCTTGTTAATTTTGCCCGGTTCCGTACTTCGGTGCACATCGTTAAATCATTGAGTCAGTGTATCGAATGGTCGTCTTACTACAAATTGACCATTAATAACGAGTTGTTGTCAAAATGCTTGTACATCCGGTCACTTGACGAAGACGAGATGAACTTTTGCTTAGGCAATATCATCGACCCATGAGAGGGTATTTTAATATTATTACATAACTTATTCTATAGATAAGCAATGAAAAATTGGAGATGTAAATGTTGGGATCTGATAGACTGCACCTGGAAATATCCGAGGGAGTTTTCGGGGGATCAACCGACCACAGGGCTTTAGTGGTCCCTGGGGACGGGCCCGTAAATAGTGGCACCCGGGTTTCGCCGGCGTCCAATTCCGGTAATTCGGTGGCTCGGGTGCTCGGATGTCCGTGTCAACAAAATAATCTCACCCCACGAATAAATGCCAAAAAAATAAGCTATTGCGGAAACTTTTATTATATATAACACCACCTTCCATAAACAACAAGATCCATTTTCACACATCACAAATGGCCAGAAGAAAGGACCCCAAAGTCATAATAGGAGCCTTGGTGGCCTCCACGCTAGTGGCGGTGTCGTACAAGATATACGAGTACTGCAATAGCAACAGTGGCCCTAAAATAGTGACCAAACAAAAATCCTACACTAACAAGTCAATTGCATTGACGTTATCACATTCCATATTGAACAGCCAGTTACCTTTGAACGACATTTTGTTGAACTCTGAGAACGTCACATTCATATTACCCCCCAACCTATCCATTGACGATTTAGCATTCAATATTGAAGGTGAAGATACCGATGTATTCAATATTCCCAAGACATTGATGAAGAACTACAAATTATTGAACTGTAGCAACTTCCAGGGGTACTTCAACATTTTGAAGAATTTAAAGCCCGACATGTTGGTGTTGTGCACGGACGATTTGGGGATATCCAGCGTCATACCCAAAGATTTGGAGAGGTTTGTTAAGCAGATTGTTGACATTGACCAGACCGACGACGTGCTGTCGAAGGTGCTTCCGCTTTTCATGAGGTGATAGGCAGAGGCAGAGAAAATTAGAGAGAACAATGAGAGAGAACAATGAGAGACTAATGAGAGACTAATGAGAGACTAATGAGAGAGACTTATGGCAGGAGGCTCTCAGCACGACCGAATAGAGAGCTCTATATTTACTGAATTTACCATCCCCTGGAGGACAACTTCTCTCCGTCTCTCAAGGAAGCAACAGACACTCCGAACATCAACTCACCCAAGTCGGTGGAGTATTCCAAAATCTTCTTGGCGTCCTTATAGTTGGTGACAGCATTCACAATGGCTTTGGCCAATTTTTCAGGGTTCTTGGACTTGAAGATTCCCGACCCCACAAACACTCCATCACAGCCCAATTGCATACATAAGGCAGCATCACTGGGAGTGGCCACCCCGCCGGCAGCGAAGTTGACAACAGGGAACTTCCCGCCGTTTGCAATCAATTGTTTCAACAGGTCCAAGGGAATTCTGTTTTCCTTGGCAAATGTTTCTACTTCTTCGTCAGACTTCAAGCTCAAAACGTGCTCAATCTCTTGCTTGATTTGAGTGATATGCTTCACAGCCTCCGAGATGTCTCCAGTTCCGGCTTCACCCTTGGTCCTCAACATAGCAGCACCTTCGCTGACTCTTCTCAAGGCTTCACCCAAGTTCTTGGCCCCACACACAAAGGGCACCTTATAGTTGTTTTTGGGGATATGGTAAGTTCTGTCCGCAGGGGTCAACACTTCCGACTCGTCGATGTAGTCGACTTCCAAGGCCTCCAACACCTGGGCTTCCACGATGTGGCCAATTCTACACTTGGCCATCACCGGAATCGACACGGTTTTCATGATGTCCCTGATCATTTGGGGATCCGACATCCGGCACACCTGGCCACTGGCTCTCATGTCAGCAGGGATTCTTTCCAACGCCATGACAGCACAAGCACCGGCCCTTTCGGCGATCTTGGCCTGTTCGGCGTTGACAACGTCCATGATGACACCTCCCTTTAACATTTGGGCCAATCCGGCCTTGACTTTGAACTCGTTGGACATAGTTATGTACGATTTTTCTCTCTTGACAAACTCCAAAAATTTTTCAGTTTTTACGGTACTTTATATGCCTCTAAAAATAGGGTCGTACGTGGACCTAGGTGACACAAAACCCCCGGTGACTCAATCTGGGGCTCGACGTTTTTGGTTCCTTCCTATAAGCCGAATTGACTCTGGTCAAACGTTAAATGAAGGCCTGCCGGCACACACTTTCTGGCACTGTCACATTATGCATTACTCATCGCTATCTTACGACAATAAGAAACGGGGAAACGACGCCGCTGTCACTTCCGACGCCCGCCCTCGCCCCGTGCCGCTTACAATCACGGTCCACGTACGAAGGGGTATTGTTGTCGCAAATTGCGTAGCCGAATTAGTCATACAAGAGTCATAGGAAAACGGAAAGTCATAGCGGGTTACTCGAACGAGCCATCGATCTAGTTTGGATAGTTTGACCCTTGAAGTATCATTATCTGTTGTTTCAAAATGACAGAGAACAAAACGGTAGGTGTTCTTGCCCTCCAAGGGGCGTTCTCAGAACACATCGGCCACTTTGAAAAGTGCAAGACTGAGGCCGATTTTTCACGGGTGGAAATCATCGAGGTCAGAACCGAAGCCCAGTTGCGTCAATGCGACGCTTTGGTGGTCCCTGGCGGCGAAAGCACGTCCATTCTGTTGATTGCAGAGAGAACCGGGGTGTTGGAGCCGTTGTATGAGTTTGTGCGGTCAGGCAAGCCCATCTGGGGCACCTGTGCCGGGCTTATCTTCTTATCTAAGCAGATCATCAACGGCCGGCCAGGCCAGCATATTTTGGGAGGCATGGACATCCAGGTGAAAAGGAACGCTTTTGGCCGGCAGTTGGACTCGTTCGACACCCCGTTGGACTTCTCGTCGTTCATACCGGGCTGTACGCTGTTTCCCACCACCTTTATACGAGCTCCTGTGATAAGCAAGATTTTGAGTGGACCACTGGGACCACTGGGACCACTGGACCCCGAACTGGACCCCGAACTGGACCCAGAAGACGTGATTCACTCGCAAAACTCGTACGTCAACCCCCACCCAGTGGAGGTTCTTCACCAGTTGGACAATGGGTTTTTGGTGGCCGTCAAACAGGGCAATAAGTTGGGCACATCTTTCCACCCCGAGCTTTCTGACGATTCGTCGTTCCACCGGTGGTTCTTGGCAGAGTTTGTAATGGAGCAGTAGAGACAAAATAGAGCGGGGCTACTCAATCGAGCCGGGACCACTTCATAGATCTAGGATAGAGCCATAGGGCACTTAGTAATACAGAAGCTGATAGCCTTTTACGATCCAGCCCTAGAGCCAGAGCCCGTACCACAGGGCCGCGCTATGGCCTTCGCGCTCGCCCCATCAAAATTCTCTCTTATTACAACCATCAGACATGCAACATGCCCGAATATACAACAATTCTTCCCGGCAAAAAAGCAAGGAGTCGGACCAGAGTCACCAGAAACCCATTTCAAACGCCAATCCCATACTATCACGCCCTAACATCTATGATAAGTCCAATTCTATGAGCTCTTTTCAAGCTAGTCTAGTGGTGGGTCTGCCATCGATTCGATCCAGCTCCTCTAGCGTACAGAGAAATCGAACATTGAATACCAAAAACAGCGACAACACCATCACCGTGGGTCGCCATTTCGATAAGGATCTCGAATATGACCTGTCGTCGGTGTTCAGGGAACCGCCCAAACGAACTCATCCCAAAAGAAGCTTGTCTCAGTATGACTCAATCGAATTCAATAATCACAATGGCAGCTTCCGGGACCCCACCGTGCCCATCCAGTTGACGATATGGTTCCACGAGCTTCGGACGTCGTCCGAAGATTTCATGATCGACTTGAATCTACTTTCCAACTTCAAAATCGGCGATGTGGTAGAGGTGGAGTCGTTTGACCGCTCCAACAACAGCAAAACCGCCCCCAAGAAGATCTACTTCGTTATCAAAGACCAGAACGTCATCACAAGCCTCACCCCACAGGTGCCCAACATCAATTCGTCTACAACCTTGAGCAGTCCTGCCATAGGGACCCCTGTGCTAAATTCGTTACCCAATATCGATGATAGCCAGGATGATTCTTTCCAGTCATTGAGCGAATCTGGAACAGAGACGCCGCAGCTCCCGCCCCAGGCACCCCCACAGTCACAACACCTGCAACAACAGCTGCAGAAGAACAAGAATCTCCTTCAGTTGTCCATTATCTCCAACCCTTTGCAGAGGATATTGGACCTTTTGCCCCGGAGCCTCGTGCAGGTCCGCAAAGTCATTGACGTAGAGTCGGTAGAAGCTGACACCATCGAGATATCTATCAAGAACACCAATCTTTCTCGAGACTCAATGTGGATCTTGACCAGTGAATTGATCAATAGTTGCGTTTACCTCACCAAAAGAGTCAATTTCCTCCACAATCGGGTGGGTGTCATCAAGAGCATCTACAAGAACGGCGAGAAGCAGTTCAGTGGGTACATTGGAAAGAATACCAAGATCGTGTACCGGTCAGAGAGCTCCAGGCTAATGTTCCTTATACAGACATCGAGAGAGATGTGGCATTTTGAAGAGAACGGCGAGATCATGTTCCATAAATTGGTGAACAGCTTGTTCCCCAAGATATTCAAGAAGTGGAGGGAGAAAGACGCCCATCACTCGGTGACGATCGTTCTTTTCACCAGTGTGGATTTGACAGACATCCCATGGACGGCGTTGGGCCACGGAGAAAGGCCTAACAAGGTCAGAGAATACTTCCGGGTGGTGGTCGACCAGGTGAACATCTTCCATTGGAACACGATTATGGAGAATTTGCGGCTAGAGTTTGCCAATTTCAAAAGAGATATCTTGCTACATAAAACGGGGGAAACATACCACTTGAACGGGTCTTCGTTGCCTGCGGTCAAGGGTAATATCCTAGAAGCCATAAATATGGGATTGAGCTTGACAAAAAACAAGTTCAGTGACACGGACTTGAAGCACAGCTTGACCCATTTGATTGTAATCACACCTGGTACTGGATTATTTGACGTGGATTACAATTTGATGTTGGAAACAAGCAAGCGAATGGCCAACTCCGATTGTGCTTTGGATGTGGTGTGTTTAAGTCAGCCTCCTTTGCACATTGTACCTCTTTTCCGATTCAAAGACTTGAGCAAGAACGGGAAGTTGTCCCATTGCGTTCCCAACTGGTGCGATGTCTCTTTCTACAAAGAGTCGGGTGACAAAGACCAATGGATCCCCCGGTGTAAGATCTATGAACTACAGATGATGGGGTTGATGGAAAATGAAGTCAATGATATCGAAATTGAAAGATTCCGGCTTTTCAAGAACGAGAAGACGTTTATTGAGTCAATGGATAACTACGATTCCGAGCTTTTCAAACCAATAAAGGTTTCAAGAGATAACAGTGACTATTCATTCAGCAATACCGTGAATAGTGTTTCCACTTCGTACTTGGAAACTAACTTGAAAAAGGCCATCAGCTCTGATAGTCTTGCAAGTAAAAGCCTTTTATTCAAGCCACCGAAGGCCCTGAACGATTCTTTATTGTTGATGAAGAAGGTAGTGCCGGCGCTCAATTCAAAGTCTTCCATGGCTAAGATAGATATTGGAACCACCAACTCTCTGGTGTTAGGTACTGTCACCAATATCAATGACGCCTCGGCGTTGTCAGCCTTATATCATTTGAAAGGTACCGAAGAAGCGAAAAGCCCCTACTTCAGACCGGCCTCCAGTGCTGCTTCTATCAAGAGCCTCGTGAGTTCCCAAAGTCCCAGGCGCTTCAGTGCTGCCCATTCTTCTCCGATTGAAGCTTCACTGCATCCCAAACTCATAAAGAAAGAAGACTTTTTCAAAGTGAAAGAACCTAGTAAGCTAGGGGTCTCTCCACGCCAACAGAAGAGAGACGAAAGAGAACGGTCAGAGACGTCCATTTTGAAGAGGAACAACTTGATGCAATTATCAACCACGTCTGTCGATAGCATAGGCAATGGCAACAATGGCACTGCTACTGCTGAGCCCACGGCTCCCATTAATTACTTCTGGACCGAAATTTCCAACCCATCCAAAGAACTGCATTCCGATGCCTTGTCGTTCATCAAACTGGGTAAATGGAACCAGGTGTTCCCTCCCAACATCAAGAGAAATCTCGTGAAGTGGAGATCATTCCAGTCTCCAGCGGCATTGCCCATTTACCAGCCAATTTTCCCTAGTGCCAAAGAACTCAACGCCACGTACACCACCCAGATCTATTCATTGATCTTGAACTTTGAAAACAAATTGGAACTCGATTCAACCGATGATTTGATGAGAGAGATGATCCAGTTAAGACTTCTTTTAGGTTTCCAGATATGTGATTCGTCATTGGTTAACCAAGTAGAATTGGAGAAGAATCCCGGTAGTGTGGCCGACGGATTATTGATGTTCTATCAGCCCAATATGGTGGGGACCAAGATATACATGTGTCTCGACAGCGAAATCCACCGCATAAGTAATGATGGCAACACCATTGGCGTCCAGCTATACAAGAAGATTGAAGATCCCAAAATCATGCCTATTTTCAGGAATACGGAGTTCAACTTCAAGGATTATAGGCCTTTGATCAGAACCAGATATTCCAATGACTACACCAAAGCCAATATCAATTTCATCGAACAAACCCCTACGAAGTATAACTGGAATCAATTCGACCAACTCTTGGCGGGGTATGATGATGCTTTGCCAGAGGAAAACCAGCTGTTCTTCAAGATGAAGTTTGTGGTTATGCCAGCAGATATCCCCAAGAATGCTTTTTTTATATCCAATGAAAAATTGACGGATGAGGAGATCAGGGTGGAAGGACTTCGGAAGTTGATCAACTTGATCGAAAAGGGAAGATACGTCTCCTCCAAAGAGGAAAAATCCAAAGACACTGCTACCCCCGAAATCAGCTTCTACACCGGCAATTTGTACGAGTTTTTGGAGGACCAAGCGGAGATGTTCGATATCACCGGGAACGTACCTTCGAATTCTTTGTTGCAAACAGACAAGTTCAATAAGTCTATCAAATTGCTCAATTTGGCCCACGAGTTACAAAGTCCCAACGGCGTTCGGATAGTGGACAGGACGTGGCATTTCACAGTTCATCAGAACTGTTTCATTGGAAGTGAGTTTACAACGTGGTTGGTCGAGGCTTTTGAGGACATCTCATCTCGTGACGAAGCTACCGTTTTCGGACAAAGTCTCATGGATAGAGGTCTTTTCAAGCACGTGGAGAACAGGCATGGTTTCTTGGATGGGTACTATTTCTACGAATTGGAACCAGATTACATCGATAAATTATTCAAGCCCGAAAAGTCTTCATGGTTTGCAAGGAAAAAAACAGATGGAGAACGTACTCCTACCCCTGCAGGGACGAGGCACAACTCGGACCTGGAGTCGTTCAAGTCGCCCAACTTATCGCCTCAAGACAATCTCGATATCAGGAGAGTGACAAGCATAGGCACCCAGTTGAACAGCGTGCATACTTCAGACAATTCGTCGATGGCGGACTCCAACGGCACCAAAACCAAGCAAACAAAGAAGTTTGTGTTGAGTAAGGCCGTCAAGTATAATGCCGATCCACTCAAGAAGTCATACAAGCCGGAGATCGTTATTGTCCACTATGATAGAGTGCACAACCCGGAGCATTGTTACCATATAAGACTCCAATGGCTCAACACCTCGTCCAATTTCATTGACGAGACCATTAGTACGTGGTCTAGGGTGTGTGAACGACATGGGTTGAAGTTTGTGGAGACGCCCTGGAAAGAATTGTGTACCATTCCCCAATTCAATCCGTTCCACTCGTTTGTGGATCTTAAGCTTGCCATCAACCCACTCACAGATAGCGAATTCAGCGTTTCCAAAATACTCGACACCAATAAGTTCTATTACCACTTGTTCTTGTTGAAAAAGTCCGGCTTTTTGTTGGACAATCGGTCTGCTGTGTACTTCCTGAAAGAAAATATCGATATCAGCTACAGCTGGGGGAAGCCAACGTTCAAGTATGCACAATTCATTCATAAGACCGGTTCTTATATTGTGGAAGTTCGAGATAACGGGGACTTCTTCTTGGCTCCCAACAACATGCATATCACCAGGATAAATGCCCCCATCTCCACCACGTCTGATTTCGACTATAATTTGAACTCCTACACCATCGACTCGCAGAAGGTCATGTTGGGATTGAAGAAGACCTGCACGTCGGAGCAGCATTTGAGAAGGATTTTCAGGGAAGCAAAAGAGATGTGGAGAGATGACTACCTGACAGACGTGCTCCCAACAGACATCTGACCAAACGTCTGTTGACCCGAAGCATATATGAATATAGATAAATTTATTGTAACTATTACCTAGTTGGCGATTCTTTGGGCTATTTTGATGGCATCGGCCAAAACACCGTGGGCAGTCACTTCAGCACCGGCACCTGCCCCTTGAATAACCAAAGGATTAGGGTATCTTTCGGTTTTGATCGATACGACGTTGTCACTACCTTTCAAAGCAGCAAATGGGTGGTCGAAGCTGTATTTTCCAATGCCAACCGAAACGGTGTTGGAGTTAATATCCACAGATCCCACGAACCGTAACACCTTGTTTTCCGCAAAAGCTTCGTCTTTGACTTTTTGAATATCGTCGTCGAAATCTGGTAATCTCTTCAAGAACTCGTCAGCACTTTCAACTGATTCCAAAGCTTTGGGAATCAAGGATTCAACAGGGAAAGAAGTAGGACTGTCCACTTTCAACCCTGAAATTCTAGCCAAGATCGTTACTTTTCTAGCCACGTCCAACCCGTTCAAATCATCTCTTGGATCTGGCTCGGTGTACCCCAACTCCTTGGCCACCTTGACGACATCGGAAAACTTGGTTTTGTTGGAAGCATCGGTGGTGGAGAATTCGTTGAAGATATAAGATAAAGTACCAGAAAAGATTCCTTCAATCTTGTCTACCTTATCACCGGTGGCTACCAAATCGTTCAAAGGCCCAATGATAGGTAACCCGGCACCGACGGTGGCCTCATGGTACACCAACCCACCACCCGCGGCAGAGTTGGTAAAGATATTGCTCCAGATGGAAATGTCTGATGAAAAAGCCTTCTTGTTAGGAGTGGCAATGGAGATGCCATTTTTGACGAAGGTAGGATAGAAATTGGCTATGGTCTCGTTCGACGTGTTGTCCACCAAGATAGTTGGCCTGTTGGCACCCACCAAAAACGTTGTCAAGTCGTCCAAAGGCAACACTGGTTGGCTTATGGTGGTCTTGTAGTTATCCAAATCCACAGGTGAATAATCTTGAGTGTACAAGGCTTCTTTGGAAGACCTGGCGAAGTACACGACCTTGAAGAGGATGCTTGTTTTCAAGTTCTTCAACTGGTTGACAAAGGCGGAACCCACAACACCGGACCCGATTATAGCGACGTTTACAGATTTGACCATGATTGATTGATTTGGAAAAGTTGCCAAACGAAAACTGTGGGTTTATATTCGAGGAAATGTCGTCAAACCGGCCATCGCAAAATGTCGCGCAGTTTTTGGGAAATGTCGTGCACACATTCAGGCTTGGCTGCAAACACAAGTTGAACATTTATATTCTGAGTAGTATCTAAATGAGTATCTAAGAAGTGTCTAAATAAGGTCTACCACACAAGGGTCTGGACGAGCGAACAGGCCACGATGAGGGCACCCGAAGCGGCCAAAAAGCTACCGCCATTTTTTTTGTGGCTTCCCCCATCCTTTGGCTCCGGTTCCGGCTTTGTATCAGTGCCGTTGATTATATACTTTCTATCGCTCAATGGCTGGGGAAATAAGCCCAAGTGCACCAATCTCGACAAATCCCACTCGATGGAAGTTTCTGTCTTGTAGCACCAGAAGATCCACCCGTTCATTTGCGATTCGTATTGGTCTAGTTGCATCTCGATGAATTTTCGGTAGTATCTCTTTCTGTCACTCGACCAGGTACTGAAGTCATTAATGCCGGAACAAGACCCGATTTTGTCATTATCATACGGTGAAGTACCTTCATACCGAGTCCCCAAGCCGATCCCGTTCAACCACGGGGTGCAATCGGTTAATGCCGCCAGCCATTCTCCCACTACCGCTGGATGGTGCTTGATTTCCTTTTTCACCGCCTTGCTGTAGCTCTTGATATCTTTCAAGTGCTCGGTGATGTTCAACTTCAAGGTATTGGCGTCGAAAACCTCGTAATGGTGGTGGTCGATCATGATGTTGTAGTTATTGGAAGTTCGGTTGGTGCTGTTTGTCTCGTAGGTGAGGAAGTCGTTGAAGTACCCGATTTCTTTGAAAGCGTCGTGGAATACTATGGTGTTGTTGACGCTTTGAATATCTCTAGCGTCACCGTAGGTCTTTTCGTAGAAATCGGTGATCTTTTCGATGGGGATCTTTGCACTAAACGGTTCATTAACAACCTCTATGCCAATGATCGTGTCGGGATATTCACGGGCCATTTGCCCTCCATACTTGGTGTAGATCTGCCTCAACACCCGCCGAGTGACGTTGACATTCTCGGTCTTATTGAACCAGCCGGGGTACCCTATATCTCTGTACCCTGAATTATCGAACCCATTTTGGGATCCAGGCACACCATGTAAATCCACCCAAACCTTCAAATCGTTATTATATGCCCATTCAATGGCTTTGTCCAAATACTCCTGGGCCCCTGAAACGTAAGGGTCGCCCTTCATGGTTTCGAAAGCCCAGTATCCAATGGGAATTCTGACCATGTTCAAACCCAAATCCTTGATGTCTGCAAAATCAGTTTCATTGAAGAACGTATCCCAGTGTTTCTGGAGCTGTTTCTTTGCTTCCTTCGAACCAAGAGTCTTGCAAAAGTGGTACTCGTCCACTGGTATATCACTGGCTGTTTTATTCGTGCCGGTGGCGTTGAACTGTAAAAATAACGAAGGAGTAATGTAAGGCTCGAGCACTAACCAACCTCCAATTGTAACACCTTGAAGTAGGATATTCCTCGAGGTCGTGTCCATTTGAAAGCTGTTGTTGGAGCTATTGGAGGCACACCTTGCCCGCACAGCGAAGGCAAGCAACAACACCCAAAAGAAGTTCATTAGTTGGATTCTGAAATTTGAATCACTGCCCTCTTGGACATTTCTAGCATTACGCGCGATGGTCGCTTATTGTCCTTTTTTTTTTACACGAGGTGTCAACGCTAAATATAGAAGTGCAAGCCAGGCACGGGACTAGATACATTTGAGATATATGTACAGAAGGGAAGGGAGAACTGGTAATGTTCTGGCCCTATAGGTTTTGCGGGTTAGTGGTAGAATTCGGAATAGGTGTGGTTTGAATTGACGGGATGCTGATAGTCTCATAACGATCAATTAGTTCATCATGACATTTCAATGAGTATCATAACGTTCAATGTCACTTCAAGAAGTCTATGAAACAGTTCAATAGGTGTAGTAGGTGTAACAGGTGTTTTATTCAGCATTAGTCAATTCTGTGCGGAGACACTCAATCCAAATCGGCTTCAGAAGGCTTGTGTTCTGGTTTTTCATCAGCAGCACCAGCTCCTAAGATATTGGTGACAGTTGCTGGTGGCTTAACAGCAATCATCATGATAACAATCTCATAAACATCTTCGGGAACCGATCTTTGATATACTCCCAAAATATCGGTGGGGTTTGGGTATACAACCAAGGCCTTGTAGAAACAAAGAGCGGCGTCAATCTTCTTTGATGGTTGAATGGCTAATTGCTCACCTAATGCCACTTGTTCCATGAAGTAAGATTCTTTTTTGGATAATTCAGTAGGAACTGGGTTTTCTTCCAAGTCCTTGGTCAAAGCGGTTTTGATGGCTTCCAATTTTGACTTCTTGGATGCTTCTTCTTCTTTGGCGGCAACTTTTTGTTGCTTTAAAGCTTTCTTCTTCAAGGACTTTCTGAATTCCGGAGAACTTCTTCTGTTGTAATCGAAGTAAATGGCGTACCCGACGAAGGCAGTGGCCGCAAGGGCAGTTACTGTGGCGAATCTACTCATTGTGTTGATGTTATATTGGGACTTTGCAGGTCGAAAAATTTGAACAAGGGCACTTTAATCGGTATATTTAAATCATTGAAAATCTTTTTTGCGAAAACTTTGTCAGTTTCGGGAATGGAACTGGCTGGTACAGACACGCTGGTTTCCGGCTACCAGTTAGACCCAAACTGAGGGAAGTGTGTTTGAGAAAAAATGAGAAACACAAAAAACCTAAGCAGAAATTGAAATCATTTTGATTGGGTGTGATTATCTACCATCTTACTTCACATAATAGAACCAGAAATGTCCGAAGAAGTCCAAGAAGTCCAACCAAAAGTGTATCCAGATTCCACATTCAAATTGCCAAGGCCTTTTGGTAATGTATTCAACGCAAGCGCCTACCCAAAATGGGAGCCTGTTGACACTGTAGGAGAAACTTCCAAAGTGTTTAAGATCACTTTCTACTCCACTGTTGGTGCTTACGCCTGGTTATACTTCTTCAAGAGAACCACCTTCAAGTTGGAATTGCCATTAACCGTGGTGGGATTCACCACCATCTTCACTGCCACCAGAGCTGCCGTGGCCAACATAAGACAGAAGAACGATGGCTGGAACACCTTTTGGGGTGTTGGAGCTGGTAATTTGGCCGTGTTGACTGTTGGATTCAAGAGTATGCCTCCAAAACACAAAGTCATGACAGGTGTTTCTGGTGCCGCTCTTTCTGCCTTGTTGAGTCAATGGTCCTGGGCCCAAAGTGTGAGCTCTCCAGGTCAGGATGTCAAACACTACTTGGCCAACGAAGAGGGTGCCGAGGATGTTCCAAAACAACAGTTCTGGGACGTTATGAGGAGAAGACCCATTTCCCAAACCGTGGAAGAGTTGGGGGTTGGCCGTGGGATTTTCAAGCCATAGAGGACCTTTTCAAACCCATTCATTTGTGCCTATCCAAATTGCATCACGACTTTTTATTTTTGTAAATTAACAGCTATTTACAAGCTTGCACTGTTCATAATTTATGAAAGTTATATACATATATTCTTAAAGTACTAAAACAGGAACACTTCCCTAGAGCCCTTGAAATAATTGAATACATTTCCAAACAAAACCATCTATATACACGAAAAACAAAAAAGAGTTGCCAATGCAGGCAGGGCCTACGTTAACTTGTAGGGATAGTCCAAAGACTTGTTTCTCTTCAACTTCCACAACTTTTTCTTCTTCTTGGTGACTACATGTTCTGCAAACACCTCATCGCAGTACTTCTTTTTCCAGGCCTTTATGAAAGTGGGATCCCACAATTCACTGGCAATGCCCAAGTCCTTACAGCACCTCATCAACGCGTTACTCTTGCATCCTTCCAAAGCGGTAGCAATCTTTTCCTCGCCCCCAAAGTACTGTTGTTCCCCTCTGGCCACACTGACCAATCTCCCGTGACAAATCAAAGCGTACTCTCTACTAATTTGTTTGGGCGTGATATAGGTCTCCGTCCTGGGAGCCAACCCCCACCCACCGGGGCCAAATGCTCTGTTGAGGATACGTCTGTATTTGATTTCAGGCAAATAAAGGAGTCCGTCTGGTTTGATTTCGATGTCAGCCTCATCCAACGGTGCAAGCAACGTATCGCTGATCTCTTTGGAGAAAGGTGCGCCCCCCAATCCATGGAACGAGTCACTCCAGTCAATTGGCTGAGAAGGTCCCCCCACCAACGACCTCGTCACTGGCGAGTCGTCAAAAGATATGGTGGCGTTTTCAGAACCGGCGGCCAAGGAAACAGTAGCCTCTTCAGGCACTAATTCAAGCGGAATATCGGCATCAAGGGCATTCAAAGACGCAGAACTTGATTTTGAAGCACCGCCAAACGCTTTTTTGGGAAACAAGGCGTATGTTCTCGCTCCCAAAGGCCTAAAAGCAGTAGTCCTTAACGCTATCTTAAACATATCGATGAGAAAAGTAACTTTTGGTGCACGCGCGCGGTTTCATAGGATTTTTTGTACTGGATATGCTTCTCACAATTTCTTTTCATATATTAAATTTGCTTTATGCTACTTTACAAAAAATGATAACTAGTCTTGATGCTTTACTCTTTCGATGTACTCATAGTCGAACAACGACTTTCTCAAGGGTTTGCCCATTTCGAACTTGGACGTCAATCTGTGGTATTCCGAACTTTTCTTCAATTCCGTTATGGAATACTGTAATGTGGGATCCAACATGAACTTCTTTTCAATTTCGTGGAGTTGAGTGTGTTTGTGAGTCAAGTAATACTCTATTAAAATATCGTCATGGGATTCAAGTAACTTGACTTTGTCATCCGGGGTCAAGTTCCTCAACAATTCCACCATTTGATCATCACTCAATTCTTTCAACCCTCTGGCATCTATCAATACTTGCAACTTATCCTTCTTGATCCATAATCTCAATACTGGCACGTAGAAATAATCGTCAAACACGTAGGATTTGGTGCCGTAAGGATACTCGTGGTTCAACATGGACATTATGTCGTTAGGGACATAAACCGGCACACCACCAATCATAGAATATCTCAAAGGATTGATTTGTTCGAATGTGAGCCAGTGCTTTCTTCTGTCGGAGTACAATTCCACCCTTTCGCCATTGGAGTTCTTGTTTCTGATGTAACTGTGGTACTCCGATGGTGGGTCCACGTCGTTCTTACCTAACCCTGTGATATCGATATAGGTTCCGGTATCAACATCGATGAATCTGGCGTCGATGTGGTTATCCTTGGCGGCCAAGTCTCGGTGGTACAAGAAGGTGGCACAGTCAATCAAATATTTCCCGTACCCATCGTTGATATCTTCGATGACCAAGGTCATATTGTAGTTTTGAGACAACCGGTTCAACTCGGCTGCTGGCATTTGGATATCCACGTCGATATCGTATGGGAACATTAACCCATCCCAGTACCAAGATAACAAAGGACCATGGGCGATCCAACTGATGATACCCTTTTCTTCAGCGAACCTGAACCAGTTTCTCAACAACCTGTCCAAGATGATTTGTTCTCTGATCTCCAACTGGTGTAAAGTCCAACCTTCTTTCAAGTACCTTAACCCCCCGTTGAAGAATCTCCACTCGTAATGCCACCCCGCGTCCTTATTACCATCGATCTTCAACAATGTGGCCAATTTATAGTACGTTGGTTCCTCTGCAGAGGGAACTGTTTGTGCGTACTTCATGGAGTTGTAGTGATTCAATTCGTGTCTGCTGAGCTTGTTCTGGTTGACGGACGCAAGATCGTAGTGCAATTCATTGGTAACAGCGTCTTTGACGTTTTGCAACCTGAGATCGTATTCCAACAATTGGTCTTCCAACTGTGTGGGCTTGAACAAGAACGCATCGGGATCCAAGTACAACTCTCTTGAGGCATTTTCTCTCTTTTGTCTGGTGATGGCGTTCATCTTGTAGATATCATCATCCAAGTTGAGCGGTCTTGGTTCAACTTCCTTCAATAAGTCATTGAATTCACTGATGGGGTTCATGATGATGGAGTTTTGAACTTCCTCTTGATTTGAAGCGTCAATGCCCTTTCTTTTCAAAAAGCTTTCGAACATCGAAGAGTGGACGATTCTTTGCTTGTACGCCACTTGTGCTTCATAAGTTCCGTCCTTGGTAAGGAAAATGAGCGATAATGGGTTCTCTTGATGGGTCAATAAGTGTGCTTTCCCTTGCATCATCACTTGTTTGTGGGGAGCCTTGTTCATTGGAGACTCCTTGACGATAAAACCGGGTAGAAACTCTTTTGAAGTGAACCCAATGTCTCTGACTTCTTGGTCAGGGAAATCCTTCAAATTCACACAGAAGTCCGGGTGCTTTGTGGGCTTGTTGACTCTGCTCTGTAACCAACTACAGTCCAATCTTTCTTCCATTGGCTTGCTCAATTCTTCATTCAACATAGTCAAATCCACCCAATCAGACCACGAGAATGGTACCGTTACCGAACTATCTTTGCCCTTTTCGTTCTTGGGGTTTTTCTCCAACAACTGGTTCTTGATTTCATTGAGGTAGATCGTCAACGTGAATCTGGGGTCGTAGAATAGCGTGGGTTTGTTGGTCCAGTTCTCAATCTTCTTGGTGGTGTCCCACTGAGTAGTGTGATCCAACTTAGGTGTGATGAATTCCGATGGACTGATCTTGAGATTGGGCTGCGTCACCTCCGTGTTGGCCAACCAAAACCGTTCCTTGTTGTTGGTCACAGAATCCAACAAGTAGCTGACTTTTTCACTGTTCGTCAACTCATCATAATGCTTATCAGCAGAATAGTTGATTTCGTCATCCGTCTGATAATTGATCTTCGAAAGATGGTTCACTTCCGCTATCTTCAACTCCGTCTCCTTGATGTTGTACACCTTCGTGAAGTAGATGACATTGAAGATTAACACCAACACAAACACGATTTTTATGAATCTTGTATTGATCATCGTCTACGGGACAAAAATATCTTTACCGAAAGCGTAACGGCTGGGTATCAGGCAAAAAAAAAAAGGTATTGATGACAGGCGATACGATGTAGGTCCCGTACGCTGCGTTGTATAAGTCTAACTGTTACAAGCAATAGATGAACAGTTCTCTCCAAACACTGAGTAGTCTCCTTCACTTATAAAAACAAAAGAACAAAAGAAAATTTTACGCACACGACTGGAGATACAATTGGCGCTTTTAATGCCCCTAAAAAAAAAGAAATGGAAACTAAAAAGAAAAAAACTACACCGAAAAAGAAATTTCTCTCTTTTCAGTCAGTGTCTCACCAAAAGGGGCACCAGCGCCCAATTTGGACTGGCTTTGAAATCTGGCGGAAGCCACCATTAGCTAATAGGGCACGGCTACCGACTGGTGCAGGCCAGGGAAAGCCAGAGTACCGGTGGCACACATAAAAGAACGAACGAGTGTGGTGCGACGGTCTTCGCGCTACGCGCTACGCACTACGGCCCCCGCCCCGCCGTTGGGCCCAATGCATTGTGAAAATCGTGTCGCCTTGGGCCATAGATTTTCGTGTGTTGAAACGAGAATCTGTGGCAAGCTTGGCACGCTTGTTATCACCGGGCTGGCGATTTGAAGCCATGGCATAACGGGCGCCTCTGCAGATGGTATTGTGGAATCTCCGATTACAATCATGCTTTTTTTATTTTTTTTGCTATTTTTTTATTATTTTTTTTTTTTTATTTTCAGGCCTGTCCGAAGATAACATAATCAACAGATATGGAATGACTGAAAAACTCAAATCCGGAAGAATTGCTACGGTTGGGGGGTACGGAAATTATATATGTAAATGATAGTAATACAATCAGGATGAGCCGTTGGCATACTCTTTGTGGTGGTACGGACGGTCGATGTACTCGTAATTGAATAAAGGTCTTCTGAATGGCTTTTGGAATTTGAAGTTCTCACCCACAAATTTGTGATACTCTTGGTTGTTGCTTATATCATCAGTCTTGAATTGGGGCCCCACTTCACTGAACTTGCTCAACACCCCATTACCTGTTTCAAACATGTAAGTCAATTCCTTTTTGTGCAAGTCCGTGACATCTTTGGTCAAGTAGTATTCCAATAGTAAGTCTTCGTTGTTCTCAATCAACTTCAACACTTTCGAAGCATCCATGCCTTGCACTAGCTTGATGAATTCTTCCTCTTTCAAGGTGCCGTCGTTATTCTTGTAATCTTGTTTGATCATTGGATCTTGTTCGAAAAGGAATGTCAAATTACTTCCGTGCACCCATAAATTGATGGCATCGACAAAGAACCAATTGTCATAACTGTAAGATTTGACCCCAGTAGGGTACTCGTCATACAAAATCGTATCGATTTGATTAGGAATGTACAACGGCACTCCTCCCATCATTGTGAGTCTTAAAGGAGACAATTCATCGTAACTTGAAAAATGCAGGTTCCTGCAGTTGTAGACCGGCCTTGGTTTACCATTCTTTTCTGCATCTTCGATTATGGCATTGTACTTCTCAGGTGGTTTATCATCTGAAATACCCAAGCCAGTTATATCGATGTAAGATCCTGTGTCGATATCTATAAATCTGGCATCGATGTGATTCTGCTTGTTAGTTTTACCTCTGTGATGAATGAAAGTTGAACAGTCAATGAAATATTTGCCGAATCCTTCAGTTAAATCCTCTATGACTAATGTTTGATTGTACAACTTGGACAACCTGGTCAATTCTTGCACTGGCATTTGAATGTCGATATCTTCATCGAATGGAAATAATAACCCATCCCAGTACCATGATAACAAAGGCCCATGTGCTATCCAACTAATGATCCCCTTTTCGTTGGCAAATCTGAACCAGTTTCTTAAAATCCTGTCCAACAAGATCTTATCTCTTACGAGCAATTCTTCTCTGTTCCATCCTTTCTTCAAGTATCTCATGGCCCCGTTGAAGAATCTCCACTCATAATGCCATCCAGCGTCATGTTTTACGTGTTTGTTAGGGAAAACCAATCTGGCCATTCTGAAATACGTTTCTTCTTTGTCCGTTGGGAAAGAATCAGCGTATTTCAACCCATTGTAGTAATTGAACTCATTTCTCGTGAGTTTGTTATCCACTAACCCCTTTTCATTAAATAACAATTCGTTGGTGGTCAATTCGTTCAAAATGAATAACCGATCTTCGAAACTCTTGATTTGTTGATCGATCTTATCTTGTTGGTAATTGAAAGCGGTCTCTGGCAAGTAAATTTCTTTGGAATTCTGAGGGTTAGGATCTTTCAACTTAGCCACCATTCCATACTCGTCATCTTCTTCAGCCAAGGGATTAGGTTTCACTTTTTGCATAAAGTCTTTGAACTCTTTTACTGGATCCAAAACAATCTTGGCATCATAGTTTTGGATGTTGTTGTCGGACAAGTATTTTTCGAAAAGATCGGAATCAACCAATCTCTGCTTACCTTCGATTTGAGCTTCATAAACCCCGTCGTGACTCAAGAAAATCATCTTGAAAGGGTTCTTGGCGTATGTCAAAAGGTAACTCTTCCCTTCGAGCATCCGTACTTCGTTTGTGGCCTTGTTGGTGGGGGATTCTCTGACGGCGAATCCGGGCACGAAGTCAGTGGAAGGTAAACCCATGGCTCTCAAGTCTTCGTCAGTGATATCCAGAGCATCCACACAGTAATCTGGGTTCTGAGCAGGGATGTGATGGGTGGCTTTCAAATAGTCACATTTCTTTCTGTCCTTTTCTTCCGCCACCAATTCCTGATTCAACATCGTCAAATCCACCCAGTCGGACCATGCAAACGGAACGACGATTTCATTCAACTTAGCCTTTTCATTGTCTGGGTTCTTTTTGATGTATTGATCTCTGATCTCGTTGATATAGATGGATAACGTGAACCTAGGATCGTAGAATAACGTGGGGTTGTCCACCCAGTTTTCTTTCATGAAATCTCTGATATTGATGTTGAGAGAAGTGTCAGTCAATTCGGTGTGAGCCAACCAATACTTTTCCTTGTTCAAAGTGATCTCATTGAGTCTGTGGAGTATCTTGTCATCGTCGCTCAATTCGGCGAATGGCCTGTCTGGGATGGAGTATAGCTTTGTATTGGCCTCGACCTTTTCTTCCTTCACCGGAAGATCGTCGTGAACCTCCTCGTCCGGGGTCACGGTAGTCACAGTCTGATCCACCGTCACCACGTTATGACTGGGAACCTTGCCATCACCGGACACCGGTTCGCTAGAAGAATAGAAATTGTCCAACACATGGTTCTTTATCTTTGATTTGAGCTTGTTACTTGAATTTTCATCAATCAAGTAAAGCGATAGATAAAACACGTTAATTAGCGCCAAAATGGCGAGACATAGCTTGATGAACCGGGGCTGGAAAACCTTGCGAAAGATCAGGCTCACCACAAACTTGTTGCCAGTCGGCGACTGTAGTGGGATGATACTAGACTTTAAACTCATGGTCCTTTGTTGTGAACCAATATCAATGGCGAGGAATCTAGTATGAAGGTATTAAAAATACACGGGAGAATGGGAAATGAAAACAAATGCAAAGGTGTTTGTGTGTTTGTGTGTGTCAATGATGGAGTAAGTGTTTGCGTCCTCGATGTGTGAATCTCTACGAAGAACGACTATAAGCTTTTGGACCCAATAACAAAAAAAAGTTAGTTGTAAAGAAAATAAATAAATCCTTAAAGAAAAAAACCGAAGATAAAAATCTATGCTGCCTCCATAGTTTCTTTTTTTCCGGTGTGGTAGACGCACGATGTTTTTTTTTCTTTTAGTGTATTATTGTTCAATACCGATTTTCATTCGTTTATAATTTCACTTGGGTGAAACGCTTTTATGATTTGAAAAAAAATAAAACCGGAGATGCAGGGGAACTAAAGCGGCCAATGACGACGCCTTTTTCTGTGCCGTGGACACCACACAAAACACGGCTCGATCCTCAGCGATCACAAACACGAAACACTGGCACTATAATAACATAGGGTTATGAGAATGGTCTTTGTGGGCATGCAAAGGGCGGAAACAGTGACGTTTTAGGCGGAGTGATTGTGGGAGTTTCAGGGCGAAAAATAATTGTCTTTGTCGCGTGAGCTTAAATTGCAGGCCCTATACAGGCAGGCACCATTCTGTGTTTTTGTTTTTGTCCGGGCATGGATTGAGTGGAATTGGTGGAAATGGTGCAACCTTGCCTGGCTGCAAAACGAAGAGATAGGAGGTAGATGACGCTGCCCATGACTTAAACACATACTCCGAAAATGGATATGGTGAGCACACTTTATACTATGAGGCTTATAATAGGGCTTTGCAATAGACTCTATAATGGGGCTTTATAATAGAAATTTATGATAGAGGCTTATCCTATAGAGTTTATACTATAGAGTTTATACTAAAGCTCATCCTGTGTACCATACGGTTTGTGAAAACGCTGACCGCAAAAGGACGCAGTGACTTCTTTAGAGGCTTCGGTAGCTTCCCGAAGACACCAAATGTCAAACAAGGTTAAACTTTACGAACAGGGAAACATAACTTTCCGACAGATCATGGACAACCCCATGTCTGTATGTATACTGGGGTGCTGCGAATGGGTGAAATGAGTTAAAGATAGTACCCTTAGAGACAGCACATGGTTTTCCTAGATGGAACTTTCAGAGATAGCGCTTGAGTTAAAGATACTACTAGAGTTACTACTCTCAGACAGACTGAGTGCAAATGATATATTGACACACATACCGACACAACCGTGGCATAACAGATGATTAGCTGAAGGGCATGCTTTCACTTTCGCTAACGTCTTGTGGTAGTTGTCTGCCCCTTCTTCTTGGAGAGCTAGAGACCACCATCACTGAACCCTGGAACCAACGACCTGTTCAATCCGCCTTCTTTGACGGCCAATTCGTAGTACCCATAGATGGTGGTGACAGACAACAAGATAGATGTTCCCGAACCCAAAGTCCCCATCAAATCACAAACAACAGACAAGGCTCCAATACATGCACCACCGAAGGCTGCAGCAGTAGGGATGATTTTCTTCAATTCTCTGTAAGCAGAAGTTTCTCTGTGACCAGCAATGACTAACCCTTGTTCCTTGAACTGTTTAGCCACGTCTCTTGGAGACGAGCCACTGATCTCAATCCAGGTGGTAGAGAACACGGCACAGCTACCCAACACGAACGCAATGTAAATAACGGTCTTGATTGGGTCCAAAACTGATTCGGCTAACGACAATGGTGGTTGGACGTAATAAGCTAACCCGTTCACGGCATATAACTGACTACCTTGGTTTCTGGTGTCCCAGGTCCCCAAGATCTTCACAAACAAGTTGTCAGGCCATCTCATGAACAAGAATTGACTGATCAAGAAAATGTTGGAGGTCAATGCACTTTGTAACATAATTGGGATGTTGGAAGTGTAGAATAATCTGATGGGGTACAAACCGTAAGGACCTCTTTGCCTGGTGGATTTGACCGGCAATTCAATTCTGAATCCTTGCAAGTACACCACCACGAAGAACACAAGCAAGGTGGCTAACAACTGCAACATGTTTGGAGCGTTCGTTCTGTAGAAAGCTTCCAATAAAGCTCTCTTTTTATCTTTTCTTGAGCCCAACAAGTGGAATAATGACACAACAGCACCGTCGAATTGCACACCTTTACCGATGTTGGTGGTGGTTGGGGCAAATGCTTTCCAGAAAATCTGTTCACACACATTGGTGGCAGTGAATAAAGAGATCCCAGAACCCAACCCGTAACCTTTCTGCAATAATTCATCCAAAAGGATAACTACAATGGAAGCAAACACCAATTGCACAATCAACAAAAGACATACCGCCAACCCTAAAGAAGCGGTGGGGCCGTACATACCGGTCAAAACGTACACGGTGGCTTGGCCAATGGCCAACAAGATGGCAAATAATTTTTGGGCCACTTGGAATTGTTCTCTGTCGTCCTTGTTTGACATATCAACTTGGATCAACTTGGTCCCTTGTAATAACTGGAACACCATCCCAGCAGAGACAATGGGGGAGATCCCCAACTCCATCAAAGTACCCCTATTAGAAGCCAACATCATTCTCAACCAGAATAATGGATCACTACTATCACTGGATACGATACCATATAATGGGATTTCACTCATCACCAAAAAGATCAATAATGTGATCCCAGTCCACATCACTCTTTGTTGGAAAGCCACCTTCCTCTCGGGGGCAATGACCTCGGGGACGAAAGGGGTGAAGGGACTCACTAAGTCTAAAACACGAAACTTACTCATCTTAGTAGCAGTCAAAGTATTGGTTTCTGTGTGCGTGTTGTCTTTTTCGTTCTTACGATAACCCTTTTTGATTCGATGGAAAAGGAGTACTGACTTTATCAATGGTTCCTTAACGTGGTATTGCGACTAAGAATTCGAAGCGCCTGGCTAGCAAATGGATCAGTCGGAGAAGGATGGGTGATAAAAGGAAAAAACGATTACACGTAACAACAGTGATTTATACGTTGATTTTCCAGTTTTTTTTCTCAGTCGTTGGCCTTTTTCGCTGAGTTTTTCACTACGTGTTCGATTTGAGCGCGAACAGCTTGGCACCAGCTGGCACCAGCGTACCGCCATGCTACTGCCAGGTGTCGCGCCAGGTGTGCTGCACCTCGCCGCCGGCCCAATTTGCCTCCAAACCAGTACCCTTTATTTCTGGCCCCCACACGCCCACTGCACCAGTCCGGCCACAACCACGTCTACACCAAGCACCTCCAAACTCGGTACACCAAACACCTCCAAACACCTTACACCAAACATCCTTGCACCACCGGCTCTCCAAGTGTCCCAGTGGCGGAACCAATTTCTTATCTGGTGGCTGAATGTTGTTCCATGTATCCTCCCATGAAACTTCCCTCACATGATAATCTGCCGTTTTGAACACATGCCCGGGCCAAATTGGTTCCTCAAACCCCCGAGAATTGTTCTAGTCTCCAGATGACCACGCTGAGAGTTCCTCTGAGCTCCGGGCGGGCCAATTTCTAATCACACGCACCGCGACGGTGGTGGGAAGTCTAGGCTCGGTCCATCTTTCATTCAGCAACTTTTTAGTTGCCCGGAGATTCATGGCTCAGTTTGTTTTGAATTCCTTTGCACCGTTGCCGAATGGCGGCGTCACGGTGGTGGAGTTTAGCAACTGGTAGTAGCTCCGTGGCACGCACAGCAATAGAAAAACCGAGACGTCGCCACTGGATATTAACATGCGGTAGGATATTTGACTTTTTAAGTATGGGGTATAAATAATAACTTTAGCTCCTCGCCCGAAATTTGGTCTTTTTTTTGTTTTCAAGTATATTACAAACTACCAAGGAACTGCTGCTTTTGTTGTTTCTGCTCCTTTTGCCTCCATTGTCAATACGCAAAGTAACCTACCATGTCTGAAGAAAAAATGCACGACGCTGTTTCCAAACAGATGGACGTCGATACCGACATTGTCACCTTATCCAGATTCATCATCCAAGAACAAAGAAAATCTGCTCCTCAAGCCACGGGCGAGTTGTCGTTGTTGTTGAACGCATTGCAATTCGCTTTCAAGTTCATTGCCCATAACATCAGAAGAGCCGAATTGGTCAATTTGATCGGGGTCAGTGGAACTGCTAACAGTACGGGGGACGTGCAGAAAAAGTTGGACGTTATTGGAGACGAGATTTTCATCAATGCCATGAAATCCAGTGGCATGGTGAAAATCTTGGTGTCTGAAGAACAAGAAGACTTGATTGTGTTTGAAGGTGGCGGGAAATACGCTGTGTGCACTGATCCAATTGACGGGTCCTCCAACATCGACGCCGGGGTGTCGGTGGGGACAATTTTCGGGGTTTACAAATTGAAGGACGACTCCAAAGGGTCCATCAAGGATGTGTTGAGATCGGGAACCGAAATGGTGGCTGCTGGGTACACTATGTACGGAGCCTCTGCCCACTTGATGTTGACCACCGGTGCCGGTGTCAATGGCTTCACTTTGGACTCTCAATTGGGTGAATTCATCTTGACCCAGCCAAACTTGAGAATCCCACAATCCAAGGCCATCTACTCTGTCAATGAGGGTAACTCCTTGTACTGGCCTGAGTATGTCAAGAAATACATTGCTGACCTTAAAGAGCTCCAATCCAACGGTAAGCCATACAGTGCCAGGTATATTGGATCGATGGTGGCTGATATTCACAGAACCTTGTTGTACGGAGGTATTTTCGCCTACCCAGCTGACGCCAAGCTGAAGAACGGGAAATTGAGAATTTTGTATGAATGTTTCCCTATGGCGTTATTGATGGAACAGGCTGGCGGTAAGGCTATCACCGACAAAGGTGAAAGAATCTTGGACTTGTTGCCCAAGGGTATTCATGACAAGTCTGGAATCTGGTTGGGTTCCACTGGTGAAATCGAAAAGTTTGCCAGTTACATCAAATAAGATTGACGTGGTGTTATGAGTGTTATTTATTACGACGATTAAATAAAACAATGTAAAACACATTAGACTGATATACTAGTACGTGAATTTCGCAGCCAAATATTTTTATGGGGACAACTGTTTGCAGACAACTGTGTTTTATGATATGAGATAATGAAACAGGCCTTTGAGGGTCTGATAGGCACTAGACTGCCACAAGCCATCGGTTCTTTACGTTGTGTGGGTGGAATAATTAACTGTATACTTGAAAAATTTCAAGCCGGGGACAAAAAGTGCCACGTAGGTGGAAAACGTGCTGTGAGGAGCTTCAGCGACAAAGTGACGATAACACGACTACAAAGGCCATACGTTCAACCGTCCCTCTCTCTAATGGGTTTTTTGGAGCCTCCAAATATTTGTGGTTGTATAATCCAAAGTTACCCGGACACCATCTCAGTACTTAACTGTGAATTCTCAAGCCGAAAATTTTTCTCTCTTTAACTTCCTTTGAAGTTCTTTTCTCCATTAGAACCAAATGGCATGTCGATCATAGTGAAGACGTGTCGACAATAATGGTCAAAACACATTAATAACATCACAAGACTGAGGATGTAGAGAGGACAAAAATGAATATTCGTTTATTGTTGCTCATCGGATCATTCACTTTTTATTATGCCAAATAAAAGCTGTTGCAAGTGGTGTTTTGACTGTGTCTTCCTTAGAGTATGTAATACCCATTACCCCCATTGACCTACTTAATTTGATGAAATATCTCACATTGTCCCGGTGAATCCTGAGCCATGGATAATACATGCATCACCATCTGAACATTAAGTTTCCAAAACGGAAAAAAAAGTTTGTTTGACTTACTAACAACCGACATAGAAACGTATGTATACTAGCCAATTTCTCCGTGCTGTATCTATATGATGACAAAACATTTCAGTTCTGCTTCTGAACCAAAATTTCCTGAAGATAACAAATTTACCAAAACTGCTGACATAGATACTATCGGATGAATTGAATGACTTGAAGAGGTTGTTACTAACAATTGTAGGTTCCCAATGGATAATAACGAATTGACGATTAATGTGTAATTTTTAATGTATAATTTTTCATGTATAATGGACATAGCTATTTTAATTTCCTTGTTGGACACAGCACTTAAACGTTGAAGATCACCACCTTCCCGTCTATTCCTGATGTGCTTACTTTCCCACTGGTAAAGTATTTGATGGCAGTAACGGTATTTTGGTGAATAGTACTCAAAGCTTTTGTAGCTTTGTCACTCGATTTGTTGACTCTTCCCTTCAAGTCCAATTGCCTAAACATGTTCAAAGCGTCGTGGCTGCTGATTTCCTCTTCCTCTTCACCAGCAGCTCTGGCAGGGACATCGTGGATCAAATCCTTTTGAGTTTCAACCTTCTTGGTCTCCTTCCAGCCCGATTCGTCTCCTTCGAATAATACCAAGTTGCAATTGTGGCCGGAAACAACCAATTTGTTGTCGCTCAAGAACAACAATGACTTGAATGGCAAGTAGCTTGTTTTCAAACTGACAATGCTCTTTGGCGGCAACCCTTCTCCTTCAGGATACACAACTATGATGGAAGAATCGTGGCCCACATACGCCAAGCTATCACCCGACGGAGAGAATTTGGCGTCGTGAATCCAGGCTCCGGTCTCGTTGGTGAAGTCCCCACATAAAGTCTGGAAGGGCAACCTTGAACCCCAAACCGATGGCTCAGGCTTGGCGTCCAATCCCTTGATGAATGTTGAAAACACCCTAGCGTGTCCGTCGGTGGACCCTACCGCCAACAACACGTTATTTGGGTGCCAGTCTAAACTGGTGATAGTTGACTTCAATCTCAAATGCTTGGACACCCACCAGTCGTTCTCTTCCTCGTAGTAACAGATGGCGACAATCCGATCATTCGAGCCCACGGCAAATTTATCACCCTTTGGCGACCATCTACAACAAGTGGCTGCTTTGTTGATACGTAACAACACCAATGTAGGCTTGTACTCTTGGTCGTTATTGTCGTACTCCCACACCAAAGCGTTTCTATCTTGGGAACAGGTCAAGATCCTCGAATTGTCGGGAGCTATGTCGACGGCGGTGACGGTCTTGTCATGTCCTTTCAAGATTGTGAATAACTGCGGTTTCGAATTGAGGTTTTCAATCCGGTAAAGCTCCACCGTGTTGTCTTTGGTGATGGCTAATAACGTTCTGTCGCTGCTGAATACATGGTCTTTGATTGGCTTGTGGCCTAGTTGGAATACCACGGGAGAACTCATGGTTGAACAAGATAATAAGGATAACTAAATTTCAACGAGTGCGGATTTGACACTGACTTTAAGTAGAGGTTTTACATAGGGGCAGAGTGATTGGAACTGGCACACGGAAGACGTGAGCTGGATGGATGCGTTGGCACAGAGAGAAACCTTCAATGCATCAGCACCACTAAAACCACAAAGATGCCCCAAACAAGGAAAACCGTACTACATCTGAAATCTCATATATTGTAAAACTACATTGGACAATCACTAACGGTCGGAACAGTCATGTTGGGGACATTTCCTGCCCTACTTACGCAGACCCGTCGGTCTTTTGTTCCAACGTCAACTTGGCCTTGTTCCAATAGTGCAACACCTTTTCGTTCTTGGTACCTTGCACCTTGCCATCCAATCTGTCCACGATAGTAGCAAATAAGGTCTTGGTTTCGGGGTTGTACAAGATCCTCAACCAGTAGAACACCAAGAACAACACCAACTGGAACCCGCTGGTGCCTCTGAAGAGCAAAGTTCTCAACAAAAGGTAAACCACAAAGATCAACTCGTTGTAAGCAATCACCGAAGCCAAGAGCGAGCTTTCTTTCTCAATTGGCTTGATGCTTTTGTGAGCACCGATCTGCAACACGGAGATCAAGAAAAACGGGATAATCTTGAACACGGACTTGAAGGTGAACAACCAAACAGTTCCCAACACTATGAATTGGAAGTTCTGTTGTGCCAATAAAGTGCTTGTTGGTGGTAAGTAGCTCAACCCAAACTTGTAAGACATTGTAGCCAACAAGGACACAACCGACCCCGCCAATGACAATCTGTAGGCTATGGAATTGATGTACCATTTGTTAGGTAACCACAACACTTGGAACACAAGCGAAATGGCCCCAAACACAATACAGGCTATATGACCTGCCAACCATAATTTGTACTTGATGGGGTTTGTTTTCTTTTCTTTTCTGACCAATTTCTTCTTTTTGGGGTAGTCAACGACAGGGTTACCCTTTGTTTCTGTGGATACGTTCCCGTTTGGGGTCAATGGAACCGATGCTTCAGGCATTGCTGTTTAGTCAGTAGTGAAGTTTTTTGGACTTTTTTTGTTCCTGAATGAAATTTCAGGAAGCAATGGTTTGCGGCTGGTAACGACACGACCGCAACCAGATCCACCCAGCTCTATGATCGAAGTGGCACACACTAAAAAATCGGTACCCAAGCGAAGAATAGACGATACGAAGGTCTGTGGTGTGCGGAAAAGGCGGCGTGCTGTTCCTTACTGATGTCTTCCTAAATCAGAAGTATTTTTGACTGCATGAGAATTCGTCTAGTTGCACCCATTACCAGAAGTACGCGTATCACAGAAAAAAAACATAGTTAATCTACCATTATAAACACACACACAAAGGACGTGAAATTCTCATCAGTATGTCAAAAGAAGTGTTAACGACCGACTACACACAGCTAGGGCTTTCCATGCTTGAAGCCCAGGTTCTTACACAGTACCAGCTCTTGGCCAATCAATTGAAGACGTTGGACGGCGAGATCACAAAGTTGAACTCCATCAACGAAGACAATAAATCGGTGGTAACGGCGGAGGAGTTACTGGATAATTTGAGGAACTTGGAGAAGCGGTTGGGGTTGGTGTATACGTTCTTTCAAGGAGCGGTGTACCAGTTGTTCTTGCAGAACGAGGTGGCCGACGAACAGGAAGAGGACGAGGAGGACGATGAGGGCGAGGAACAAGACACCGGTGAAGAAGGAAAGGCGGTGGAGAACCAGACCGAGGGGTTCACGGATGAGAGGTGAGAGGTGAGGTGTGTGGCAAGAAGGGAAGTGGTAAAAAGGAAGGTAGAAAGGACAGGTACAGACAACAAGCGGTACCACAGAACGGCAAAGCGGTGGAATGACAAAGACAAAGCAATGATAAAAACAAACGAATGACAACGGAGCTCTCATCACAACGGCCTAGATCAAGCGACCCCAGACCGCCAAACCGCTGGATCACTCCAAACAAGAGCTCCGTCCTTACGCGGTGCCAGCTAGTACAGGCTGCGGTCAATGCCGAAATATTCAAGTGCCCCATTTTCATCGAAAAGCCATCCTATACCCTTCTGACCAATCCCCAGCATTGCCCCAGTATATAGCAGTGTTCCCTTACAACGAGTTTCCCAAGAAGTGTTTTTCCAAATGAAATAGCTCAGGGTTGTGCTGCTCGGGGTCCAGTTCAGAGTCAAAAACATCATCGCAAATCGAGTCAAAAACAATTTAACTCGAAAGTCCAAAAATACAAAAACCAGCTAATTTCCTTTTTTAAACTTGTTACTTTAAGCCGGTTGGTACCATTAAAAACAAATTCCAATACAAAGCATGTCCGATTACGATAAGTATTCCACTCCATTGTCGTCCAGGTACGCCAGTGCTGAGATGTCCCAGATCTTCTCCCTCAGAAACAGATTTTCTACATGGAGAAAGTTATGGTACAATTTAGCCATTGCCGAAAAGCAAGTCGGTTTGGACGTCATTACCGACGAAGCCATCGAACAAATGAAGGCACATTTAGAAATCACCGATGAAGAGATCGAAGCTGCCACCAGAGAGGAGGCTATCGTTAGACACGATGTTATGGCACACGTCCACGTTTTTGGTGAAACCTGTCCTGAAGCAGCTGGAATCGTCCATTTGGGTGCCACTTCCTGTTACGTCACCGATAACGCTGATTTGATCTTCTTAAGAGATGCCTACGACTTGTTGATCCCCAAATTGGTGAATGTCATTGAGAGATTGTCAAGGTTTGCTTTGGAATATAAAGACTTGCCAGTGTTGGGGTGGACTCACTTCCAACCTGCTCAATTGACCACCGTCGGTAAAAGAGCTTGTTTATGGATACAAGAATTGTTGTGGGATTTGAGAAACATGGAAAGAGCCAGAAATGATATTGGTTTGAGAGGGGTCAAGGGTACCACAGGTACTCAAGCTTCTTTCTTATCTTTATTCCATGGAGATCACGATAAGGTGGAATTATTAGATGAGACTGTTGTGAAGTTATTGGGATTCGAACATGTTTACCCCGTCACTGGTCAAACTTACTCCAGAAAGATCGACATTGATGTGTTATCGCCATTAGCTTCCTTCGGTGCCACTTGTCACAAGTTTGCAACCGATATCAGATTATTGGCCAACTTGAAAGAAGTGGAAGAACCGTTTGAAAAATCTCAAATCGGGTCTTCTGCCATGGCTTATAAGAGAAACCCAATGAGAAGTGAGAGAGTGTGTTCTTTGGCTAGACACTTGGGTTCTTTGATGAATGACGCTGTTCAAACTGCTTCAGTCCAATGGTTCGAAAGAACTTTGGACGATTCTGCTATCAGAAGAATCTCGTTACCTTCTGCTTTCTTGACCGCCGACATTTTGTGTTCTACTTTGAACAACATCGCCAGTGGGTTAGTTGTGTATCCAAAAGTCATTGAAAGAAGAATCAACAGTGAATTACCATTCATGGCCACTGAAAACATCATCATGGCCATGGTTGAAAAAGGTGGTTCCAGACAAGAATGTCACGAAGAAGTCAGAGTGTTGAGCCACCAAGCTTCTGCTGTGGTCAAACAGGAAGGTGGTGATAATGACTTGATTGAAAGAATCAAAAACACCAAATATTTCGAACCTATCTGGAAAGATTTGGATACCCTTTTAGACCCATCTACTTTCGTCGGAAGGGCTCCACAACAAACCGAAAAATTCGTCAAGAACGATGTTGCCAAAGCCTTGGCACCTTACAAACACCACATCAATGATGAAGAAGTCAAATTGAGCGTTTAAGCATTATGAAACAAGAAATCTCGACATCAAAATAAAAAGAAGCTAAAATCATAATACACAATACAAAAAGAAAAACTCATTATCGTAAAAGCTACTGGAGGTGAACGTGCACCGCCAGAGAGTTGCCGTAGGCAGGGGAGAAACTCTTCAACAGAAAGCGGTTCCTATAGTGCCCTCTATCAGCGGGGAAATGCTGTTGCCGTTGTCGTAGGCCCGAGATAGTTTGATCAAATCATAGATGGATTTCATGATCTCGTCGTACTCAAACGTACAAAGCACCGTCTTGTAGAAAGGGAAGTCTATGGCCACGACGCCGTTGATCAAATCTCTTTCAAGCATACGTTTGTCAACGTATAATGATTCATGAACATCGTTTGGGATCAAATACACCTTCATGTCACTTTTGTATCTCGGTCTAGCAATGATTTTCTTGATGAAAATATTGCTGGGATCATCACCAGCTGATCCCACAGAATGAAGCAACTCGTCGGTGAAGTTTTCATCGTCTATGAGGTTCATTTCCCCAGGCTTTGCCGTTTCAAACTTCAACAATACCAGACCGTCATAATCGGTCGCTGTTGACCTCGTTATACGAACAAAGGAATAACTATCGATTCCGAACAAATTGTGGACTGCTGTGTTCAAGGAATTGAATGTAGGGAGGGCATTAACGGGATTGCAATTGGATTGAGTGAAAGTCTTCAAGACTTTTTTGGAGAATACAGACAAGTCGACCAAATTGTTATCGATCAATTGGACTGCTTTTGTGGTCAAACTAACATCACTTAGGTAATTGGTGTTTGGCACCGTGCCCCTTTCCGACTTGTCGGGATGGAATACGTTCAAGCGTTTTTGTCTATTAGTGTGTGGGGTCAATGAGTTGTACAACGTAAGGAGATCGGGAGCTAAAGTCAATTTGACTCTCAACCCGGCTTCCAACGACCTGGTGTGTAGTTTGGACCCCGACTGGGAATGGTGGTCAAGGCCACGGTCTTTGGGGAACGGTAACGACTTCCGTCTTATGGCAATTTGCACCAATTTCTTGCTGAGCACGCTCTTATTGATTATAGATTTGGGCAATGTGGAGGGTAAAGAGCACTTCTGCAAACGCGAGGGCTCCGGGTCTTCAGGCGTATACATCTGAGACTGTTTCAGCTCGTTTCTCTGTTCAAGCCCTCTTTCGATGTCCTCCTTGACTTTGTCTGCCAATCCTTGTGCAGGCTCTTCTTTGATGCCTCTGAACTTACTTTTGAAACCAATTGACTCGCTGGTTTGTGGGCTCTGGGACGTACTTATGGAGGCATTGTTTAACGACAAGGTGGAGGGTGGCCGTGAAGACGAACTAGACTCTTCGCTCAGTTCATCGCTGTAGTTCAAAATATCGGCAAGGCTAGACATGGCTGTCTGATTGAAGGTGAGCTTTTGACGTATGGAGCTGGGATGAAATCACCCAAGAAAACCGGTGGAACTTCAATGTCCTATAGGGATCAATAAACGTGTGTGGATGATGCGGAAAAGGTGTAAATCAAAAGGATAGTAGTTTGGAGTAGATTGGGGGACAAAACACGGCTGGAGTCAACAATATGTGAATTGGCAGGGAATCTATATTTGTAGTCCAATTGGAGACTATCACTTCTGCTAAACAGTAAACGGAAACAAGGAGTATCGCTTGAAAATTTTTTCTTTCTTAAACTAGTAGGTATTGTATTCTTTCGAAAAATGTCTCAAAAAAAAAAGAGGAGGATGGGAGTGGTAAAGAAAATCTTTATTTTTGTCTCAGGTTAATTCCCAGTGGTCATAACCAGCCGGTTTATATGCAGAAAAAATGTCTCAGTCAAAGACGCAGATAATAACGACACTGACATTACTACTGGGACCCATTGTTGGGCGATCCAACACTAACGGGTTTGTGCCAGTGGCCAACACGTCACATGAACTGTCGACCAAAGGGATGAAGGAACAATAAATCATTACGGGCGATGTACGAATAAAGAGCGTGGTCTTGATAAAAGTTGCTGCCGGGGCTCCGGTATAAATTGGACCAGGTCTGAGATCTTGGCCATTGGCTGGGGTGGATACATTTACCTAATCACAATCACAGATACTGCCACAAACATCCACACAACCACATATCCTGCACCCACTGTAGGCAGGGTATTTGTTGATGGGTTTTGTGCAACCACGCTACACTAGCGCATGTGGAAGTCCGGCAGTTCTCTGCAGAAATGCCGGCCAGCGTTCGAAACCCGATAAGGCATGGTTACAAGAGCTTGGTTACAGAGCTTGGTTACGTAGCTGGTTATACATCGCATGCGGTTCGTTTAGGCATGGCGATGGTTCTATGCCGCTACGCGCATGGGCCAGATTTCACATTTTCGTGGTATTATTCTATTCACTATGGAGAGGCCCACTGGAGGCAGGTCGTGGTCTGGGTGGGTCATGAAAAGCATGGGCACTAGAGCGGTGGTTCTAGCGTGGATCGTTTTAACGTGGATCAGAAGTTGGATCCTTGGTTGATGTTTCTATCTCTCACACCCAATTCACCGTTCAAAAACTCGTCGCCGCCTTCTTTCTCGTTCTTCCTCCAGAACGTCCAGCTGCCGTTTTGCGAGTTGTTGTTGGATTTCTTCTTCAACAAGTACAACAACACAATCAACCCTATCAAAATCGATCCCCCTACACCCACCACCACCCCCACGACAATTTTATTGGTGTTGGATAAACCTCCGCCGGTGTCGCTATCTTTCCTGCTACTGCTGCTGGATTCACTCGACAGACTGGCAATGACGGTGGTTTGGGTGATCACCACCGTGCTACCGTTGTCCACGGACTGGAGGGTGGTCTTGGATGTGATTCCGCTGGTGGAGGAGGTGGTGGGCGACGTGGTGCTATCTGCAGCGTCGTCGCTGGTGGTGGAGTCGGCGTTGTCGTCGGTGTCGTCGGTGTCACTGGAGGCGGACGGCTCGGCACTTGCCTCTATGGCGGCAGAAGGCGCTTCGCTGGTGGAGGATGCGTACTGGGAAGATGCTCCACCAAAGGACGATTGTGCTTGAGCCGATGAAGCCGGGGCTTTGGAAGACTGCCACTGGCCTCCGCTGGAAGAGCGTGCTGCAGAAGAAAACACCTGTTGCGACAGGGCGCCAAAATCAGAGCTGCCGGAGTCGTCAAATCCACTGCTGGTGGTATTAGCTCTTTTCTGCAAATCGGTGTTATACACCACAAGAACGTCGCCCTGGGCGAGGATCTCGGCCACTTCAGCGGTCTGTAACGAGTCGACATCGGCGGTGACGCCCGAAGCATCCACATGGGCAACTTCGGGGCCCTTTGTATCGTCGTGACTAATCAACTTGTGGATGGCGTGGGCAGCGTCCTGGGCAGCGTCCTGGTGGCGCACCAACGCCAACACCGTCATCACCAAAAGCACCGCAATAAATATAAACGAACGTGGAATCATACTGTGCATGTATAGGCCTTTTTTACCAAGGATCGGAGCTGGTGAGATGTGTAGGCTTGTGTGGGAGTTAAATTAGTGCATCTTTTTTTCCCAATTTTTTTCCACTTCGTGTGGTGCCGACCGCGATCCGGGCCTGGTTGCACACCTGATTTTGACGAGGCGTGGTATATGCGATTACTAAAAATAGCCTAGCGACGAATCTGGGGTGGACACCGCATGGGTGTGGAAGAGGGCATTTTGGTGCATGTTGGCCGATGGCATTGGGTAGTCCAGGGCTCCTAACGTCTTCTGTGTCATCGGGCCATCGGTGTCTCGCGCAAACCGTTAACGAGCAATGAAAACGAGATGAATACGATGAAAACCAGAATGAAAACGAGCTAACGAAAACGAGATAAAACCAGAATGAAAACGAGCTTGTAACCTAAAATGATTGTGCTCAGCTGTGGATCCAACGGAAATTGCCAGCTCGGCAACGGCACAGACGAAGACCGCCGCCAGTTGACGCCGTCGAGGTTCGATATCGGCGGCGCGGTGGTGGAATCAGTGGCACAGAAGCCGCAGCAGATTGTTTGTGGAGGTAACCACACGTTTGTGGGATTTGCCAATGGCGATCTATATGCCTGTGGAGACAACACCTACGGCCAATGTGGGGTTGCCAACGACACTTTGGGCCAGCCGATGCACCTACGTGTGTTTACCAGGGTCCCTGGGAGCTGGCAGTCCGTGGTGTGTGGGTGGGAGTTCTCTGTGTTGTTGAGCAGTGACGATGAGGTGTATGTGTGTGGGCTAGGCGCCAAAGGAGAGTTGGGGCTCGGACAGCTGGTCACAAGCTGTAATCTAAGTTTGCTACGGGACATGTGCTCCAGGAAGGTGCAGAAAATGAGATGCTCTATAGGGCTCGTGCTTTGTCAAGCGGCCGATGGCACTTTTTACGGCTGGGGCGATGCACGGAAGGCACAATTCGGTCCCAAGAGGATCTGTTACACCCCCACAGTAGTGGAGTTTGGCCACAGCCGTATACGAGACTTCCACTTGACCAAGAACCAGGTGGTGCTACTCACTTCCGACGGCTTGGTGGCCCTTGGCAAGAACGGCCCCTCTGTGATGAAATCTGGCGGTGATGCCATAGAAGAAGTCCAGGTCATGTGGTCGTCTGTCCACTACAGGCAGGGCCACACCATTGCGTTTGACGGCAACAACAGCCACGGGCAACGGTTTCCTGGCCCGCTCGACACCACCGACTTTCAGTACGCGGTGGGCAGCGAACATGGCATCGTCAGAGTAAACGGCAGCATATACGCTTGGGGGTGGGGCGAACACGGCAACTGTGGCACCAGCCCGGCCCCACACCACGACCAGATCACCTTCAGCCGCTTGAATTTACTATACACCGGCCAAAGCCAGCTTTTGGCATGCGGTTGTGCTACAACTTGGGTGGTGGTGTAGGAGAAAAGAACGAAAAGAAATTTGTCACGAAGTATCTTTCCCATATTCATCTTTTGATAATATATGTCATCACGAAAGATGGAAAATATGTTCGACGTAGTTGCTATAGGACAACGGTATCGAAGGTTACTCATAGAATGTCATAACCTTCTTCTTTAACATTATCCATAGTTAGAAGAAGTTTTTTTTTCTCGCATCATCGAGAATTTTCTACTACTACTGAAAGCAGGGTAACTATTTTATAAAACAAAAACACATCCGTTCCCACCAAGAAAAACCAACAATCCATGTTTGGCGCTGTGTGTTCAGGTAGACCCATCCAATTGGCCAATCAGGTGGCGGAAAACAAGTACGTCATCACCGTGCCCAATGCATCGAACATATCCCATATAGCCATCTTCCTTTTACCGCAAACAGAATTTAACGATCCTAATTATACGGCGTTGGTGTTCTTCCAACTCCCAAATTCGTCGGATTTCAAGTTATTGGGAGGTTTGAATCCAAACAAGCCCAGTGGGATTTTCAAATTGAACAATGTCAAGCCCAAACTGGCAGACATCGATATGATGGATGACGAGATCGTTGACAGTAACGATAGCTTTACCATCAACATTGGGTTATCGATCGAGCCTACGGTCGAAGCCGAGGTCCAATTGGCCCAGGAGAAGTCCAAACTGCAGGGAGATTCCACTTCGTTGGTGGTCAACACTCCCAAGCCTTATCTTTCGAACAATCCTAATTCTATCGCCGATATGGCCAACAAGATTGTGGGGCATGCATACAATTACTTGTCGAGTTTCATTGACCCGCAGGGGAAAGTGCCCATCAAGGCGTTTGACAACTGGTGGGATAAGTTCAAGGGCAAGTTGTCCAATAACCCCAACTTTTTGAACGAATTGGATAATTAACCAGGGAGTGGACCCTGTGACTGGGAAGTGTTTCCCAACAACGAGGAATTGTTAAGCAGGCCTGGTTTTGTGCATTTGTGCAATTTTGTGCCAGGGTACGAAGGAAACACTCGGAGAAAGGACGCAAACTTTGCAGTACTGGTCCGGACCACCACTACAATCAGACAACCGCCAAAAGTTTGTCAAGCTTTACGATTTTGCGAGAAATGTGTAAACTGTCCACGGAGGCAGAACCAACTGGCCAACGAAAGGCCTTCAGAATTGGTCGGGTGGGTATGTGGGGGTGTCAAAAAACGTTACCGGTCGTCACAACGTCTTCTTATGGGGCATCTGGCATTCCTTCTATAAAGAGTTGTCTGCCTTGTGAGGCTGCAAATACCCAGAATATGTCCACTTTTGGTAAAAAGTGATGAGTTAAGCCACCCTGCTCTTGGATCTCACCGGATGTGGAGGTCTGCAGCCTATCCATGGTGGTGTACCATAAAAAATCCACCCTTTGCGTTGACCAGTCTATATAGCTAATAAACATCCTTACACCAGCGGTCTGGGTTTTCTCATTTTTCAGTAAAAAGCTTGAAAACATATATTCAGCCAACAACATGGAACAAGTATGTACCACTAATTCAAGGCAGTTCGCGTGAATCACGCACACTGCAACAGCACTTTCATGTGGGATGTGAAGACCATCAGAATCGTACTAACAAAAAACTTTCAGAGAGGAAATTCTGGGCACCAGAGAGACCACAGGGACAAGGACCAAAGAAAGAGAAACTACAACAAACAAGATGCCCCCAAAAGAGAAGCCATCTTGGATCTCAAGAAGTACATGAACACAAAGATCAGAGTGAAGTTCATTGGAGGCAGACAGATTTATGGGGTGTTACAGGGATACGATCAGTTAATGAACTTGGTGTTAGAAGATGTTGAAGAGACAATCAGAGGTATGTAACTGTTCTTTTTTACCCATCCATAGGTAGTGATTTTAGGTGGTGATTTTACTAACACAATTTAGACCCAGAGGACCATTCGGTGTTGACCAAGGAAACAAGAAAGTTGGCCCAGGTGGTGGTAAGAGGGACCTCGTTGTTGACGATTTCGCCATTAGATGGTAGTGAAATAATCGATAACCCGTTTGCCCCTCAAGAATAGACCATTGTATATTAAATAAATGGATGTACGATTACGGCCATGATATGCGGAAGCGTGCACACGGTGACTTTCCCAATTTTCCCGGCTCTGAAACCTCTAATGTGTCGGCCTCTGTTTTCTATGCAGCGTTTCAAATCTACGCTCTTCTCAAAATGAAGAAAAAAAAGCCTTTACTCCAGACCATTCATTAACCCCCCTACAACCTGCTTCAATATGCTGGCAACCACAAAGTACGGAGACAATCTCATTCTCCTTCCTCAGACCAACCAACTCATCGGGTTGTACTCCATCATCAGAGACCAAAGAACCAAGAGAGGTGACTTTGTGTTCTACTCCGATAGAATCATCAGATTGTTAGTGGAAGAAGGATTGAACCAATTACCGGTGCAAGAAACCATTGTCAAATGCCACGGCGACCACGAGTACGTTGGGTCCAAGTTCTTGGGTAAAATCTGTGGGGTTTCGATCGTCAGAGCGGGAGAATCCATGGAGATGGGGTTAAGGGATTGTTGCAGATCCGTGAGAATTGGAAAGATCTTGATTCAAAGGGATGAGGAAACGGCCTTGCCCAAGTTGTTCTATGAGAAGCTCCCACTGGACATCAGCGACCGGTATGTATTCTTATTGGATCCGATGTTGGCCACCGGCGGTAGTGCCATGAAGGCGGTGGAGGTGTTGTTGGAGAAGGGAGTTCAAATGAACCGAATCTTGTTTTTGAACTTATTGGCCGCTCCCGAAGGGATTCAGACATTCCAGGAGAAGTATCCCGAAGTCAAGATCATCACTGGCGGGATCGACGAGAAGTTGGACGCCCACAAGTTCATTGTGCCAGGATTGGGCGACTTTGGTGACAGGTATTATGGTATATAATCTTGAGTCAAAGCATTTTCTGTGAATATCTTCAGTGCAGTGTTTTTTCTGTGAATACAATCTTGAGCCAAATACATTTCTGTGAACCTTCAGTCAATACACTTTCTGTGAATATCTTCAGTCAATAAATTTTCTGTGCATACCTTCAGTCAATACACTTTCTGTGAACCTTCAGTCAATATCAATACACTTTCTGTGAATATCTTCAGTCAAATACATTTTCTGTGAATATCTTCGGTCAAATACATTTTCTGTGAACAATATCGGGATCCTCCTGAAACTCCTGCGATGTCACCCACATTTTCTTGAATGTAGACAACCCTGCCAAGATGGACCCTCCGATCCACGTGGAGTACTTCCTTTCGGGTGGGGCATAGATCTTCACTTTCATTTTCGTCTGGTACGTGTCAGCTTTTGATTTGGCCCAAAGGGGCGACCCTCCCATCTGCTGGCTCTGCTGCTCCTTCAAGTCGGTCAACAATCTGTCACCAAACCCTCGTAGTAATGTGTTGCCGCCTGATAGTATGATGCTGCTGTACAAAGTAGGTCTCAAGTCCAAGTCGGTTTTGGACAATGCCAAGGCTGTCAATTCCGCTAGCCCTGGAGACTCGTCTCCGATCAATTGGGGGTTAAATAAGATCTCGGTGGATCTGAACCGTTCAGGTCCCAACTGTAACACATGGCCGTCCGGGAGTCGGTAGTTGGAAATCAATTCGCTGTCCACTGGCTGTTGCAGCGACATGAGGTAGTGGTTGTAGGCCGCAGATGAGTAGAGCTTTTCGTCTTTGGCAGCGTCTTTGGAAACGAAGCAGTATTTCTCTTTTATAGCTTTGACAAGCTCAAATTCACTGCTGCTTTTGAACGAGAGCCCCGACATTCTTCGTATGTTGTACACCAACTGCTCGGTGACATCCCTGCCTGCTATATCCATTCTCTTGATCGACGTGGGGAGTCCAAACCCTTCGTATGTGGGTACTATGTGCGTAACCCCATCTCCACTGTCTATCACCACCCCCGTGGTACGGCCGGAAGCGTACAACGACAACGTAGCCTGGAGCGATACGTACAAGCACGGGATGTTGAACAGCTCGAAAAGCACCTCGCACATCTTGTCTCTGTTTTGCTTGGGGTTCAACGGCGCTTCTGTGATCAATAGTGGATGGTCCTCGGAATTGGTCTTCATATCCTGGGAGTACAAATGGGACCATATTAGTTCCATATCGTTCCAGTTGTGCACCACCCCGTGCTCAATCGGGTACGTGAGTTTCAAGAGCCCCCTGTACTCCTGCGCCGTGTTCCCGATGAACGTATCGCCTCGTATGCTGGGGTCTTCTGTTCCTACACCACCCAAAGAACCCGCCATGATTTTCTGGTACTTCGGCCGCCCCACCACGGCAGAAAAGTACGCCCGGGGCTTGTCTTCGCCCGCAAACCCAGCCTTGAGGTTCCCTGACCCGTTATCTATCACCACCGGCTGGTTGTATAGGGTTTCTTCTGCCATTGAGCTGTGTGGTTATTGTGTTTGGCAAAATTGATGAGTCCGCGTACATTTTATATTTTCTGGATCTGACTGTTTGTTTACCAATATGATCCAACTTAACGGCCTCACAAACAACCAGAAGGCAGAGCTTCGGAATGCGTTCACGTTGATCGACGGCGACTCGAAGGACTCGCTTATAACTGCCGACGATTTGGTCAAATTGTACAAGACCTTGGGCATCAAACAGCCCTCCAACAAGCAGATCGAACTAATGGTACTGGGAGACGATGAAGGCTCCGAAGGCCTCAATTTCGCCCAGTTTCTGGGGATCATGGCCCTGCAGATCCTGCAGTTGGACGACCGGACCACCATATACAACGCGTTGAAGGTATTTGCCGAGGGCCTGGACCTCAAGGACTTGATAGTGGATGTGGATGTGTTGAAGGAAGCGTGCTGTACGGTGCAGTTGGGGGAGATTGGCAGTGGCGACCACCGGCTTTCCAGAACCACGTTTGATGAGTTGGTGAAGGGGTTCGTCAAGGAACAGAACAACGGCCAAAAGTTATTCATGGCATCCAACTGGTTAGATGCGTATATAGATTAGGGCTACGATCGATCGAATAATATACATAAATTTTTGGGCACCAGTGGTGCATTAGTTGGATGGGAGGTGCAGTGCAGGTGGTTTGCAGATGAATGTGCAGTTGACGGACGTAGTCTTGAAGACTGTCTTAATGAACCGAAACTGTTAGCCTCGAAAACTGTCTTATGAGCAGACCCTGTTAGTTGGAAGACGGTTGTCTGCACGTTGTCTAGTTGTCGGTTGTCTAGTTGTCGATGATCAACTCGTCACACCCCCAGTCCTCGTAACTTCCATCGGGCAAGTATCTTCTGATCACGAGCGGGATCTTTCTCTGGGCCAATTCTTTCATGGCTATCTGTAAAGGGTCGGTTTCACCTTCGATGTCAACCAACACCGGGGCGTTCAATGAAATCTGTAAAGCTCTGGTCCCCAACACTCTGGCCCTCTCGTATTTCGTCATGTAAGGGGTGGTGTACCTCTGGTCTTTGGGTATGGCCAACTCGGCCGTGGTCTTTACCCTTGGCTTGGCATCGTCCGGTCCAAACCCTCCATTGACAATGGTTCTGCCGTCTTCTGTTTTCATTTCCACATCGCCGTTTGTCTCGGGCTCCTGTTCATAGTACTCGTTCTCTGAGAAGTGGTCAGCTTGATCGAAATCATCGAAGTTCTCTGCTCCTTCGTTGAAAGCTCCTTCGTTATCAGACATTGTTTATAGGTTTATCGATGAGACAAGTAAAACCAGGAAAAAAATTTCAGTGCGTGAAAAATTTATGAGAAAAACTCGATACAATTAGTATATATATTGTATGTATATAGTAAAGAATATGGTTTACGATAACGTTGCTAATAGGGTGGATGGAGATGGTTTTTTTTTGTGGTTGAGGTCTTGATGCATTTATAATTCGTCAGCGAAAGGTAAAGAATCCACATCACCAACAGCAACGTAGTTGAATGACTTTAATGGTACTGATTTAGCAGCAGAACTGTCAACCTTGTAGTCCAAAGGATTTTCGATGGTGGATTCTAAAGCCACAGCCAATTCAGCGAGTTTGACGGATTTGGATAATTCAGCTGATTTGACGGATGTGGCAATGGACTTGGCCTTCTTGATACCTTCGGTGACTTGGGCAGCGTCTCCAGTGACGGAAATAACGAATAACCCAGCATCTTGGTATTTGTATACGTATGAGGTGGCGTTTGGAATGGCAGCTAATGGCACGTTGTTGGCAGATAATGAGCTGGAACCAATGGAGGCAGACAAAATGTCGTAGGTGGCAAATTCGCTTGGTTTGATTGGGACTCCGATGAAAGCAGCAGATTGACCTGCTTTTCTAACTCTAGCTTCTTTACCAACGAAGCTCTTGATTTCAACACTGTTGTTAGAGCCAGCTGGCAATTCCGAGAAAGCAGATTCGCTTATGAATTTTTGTAAGTCGGCTTCAACGGCACCAGATGCAACAACAGACACGTTGGAAGCAGTGTATACTTCGGAAGCAAATTTGGCAACGTCTTCGCTGGTGAAAGACTGGGTACCATCATATAATAATGGGTGGCCGTAACCCTTTCTGAATGAAATTTCGTGCAAGGCTTCTAACCCGACGAAAGCACTGGAAGCAGTGGCACTGGAGTATTCAGCTAAGGCACTTGGCAACACAACTTCGGATAATTCGTGAGGTCTGTAAGAAGTTTTGGTCAAAACATTACCTAAGGCTTCCACGTAATATGGTAAGTCTTCTTTTAAGAATTGGGTGTTCAAGACAATGGCATCTCTGGTGACTTTGGAAGAGACAATACCACCCAACAATTCACTTTCTCTGGTGAATCTTAAGGCGGATTTCACTTCGGTGTTCAAGAAGTTGTACTTAGATAATAAGTGAGAAATCCCTGATTTACCGGCTTTGGCACCGGCGTTATTGACGACCACAGAAAGATTAGTCAAGCTTCCTGAAGCGTCTTTGCTGGTGACCTTCAATGATCCAGCGGCCGAGCTGTAGGAACGTAAACTTGCACGAGATAACATTGTGTTTTTATTGAAGAAGTTTATGGGTAAAAGTTTTTGGTTCTCACTTTTTTTTCACCTTGGGAATAATTCAAATTCCTCACTGTTGATTGGCAGAACCGGTGGGCCTGGGGTCACGTGATGTGGTTTTTGTAATAGCGTTCCAAAGCCGCTTCAATAGAGACACTACAGGCTTACAGGCTTGGGTCAAATGGTGATTGTAGTATTTATGCTTGGCGGTATTAGTATTGCGTCAATCTTATGTCAGCACGCTTCTCCTCGGGGACCTTGTGTTCGTCACAGTAATCCAACAGCAATTTGGCCCACATGAAGTCGATCGACAATAAAATATGCACACCGCCCCAGATCAAGTTGATACTGTAGAAGAAGTTGGAGTTCCCATTGCCCAAAACAATCCAGCAGTAGTAGAAAATGGGCGACAAGATCAAGCAGATGAGCAACGTCAAGCCTGTGATGTAAATAAGCTTACAATGGGGGAACACTGTAGCACTGAAGATAGGAATAAGGGAAATGGCAAAACCCAAATCCCCTACCGTGGGGTACGATTTCAAGAACGACATCCACACGTACGACAAGAACACCGCCAAAAACGAGTCGCCGGTGGTGGAGTTGTATTCAAAGAACCGGAGCGTAATTGGTATAACGAACAACACCGAAAAGATATTGAACACTCCCAAGTAGAAAGGTGTGAAGAAGTCGAACATCTCTGTGAAAAAGTACCACCACAACCCCACATTTGGCAGGATCTTGCCGAACGTCACGATCACCCCATAGCACTGGTAAAGGAACGATGTAGAAGACGTCAAAACCATGGACATTGTGAACAACAATCCAAGACTGGAAATGAACATGGCTGGCCCCACGAAGTAGATACGAGACAACTCAAACGATGGCAGGTCCCTCTGAATCACATGTGCCAAAGCCAACACTGGCACCACCAACAAAATAGGGTTCAACGACAAATAGGTGGCCATGGCCAAACTGATCATTGATCTGGTCAAATTCTTCTTATTGACCAACTGGTGCACCGACTCCACTATAAACAACAAGGAGAACGGCAACGTCGAATGGCACAAGTTGGTCAAGATAATCAACGGGTTGAACAAGTAGAAACTCACCATCAACGAGTCGCTCAATCTGTACAACGTTTCATTTCGCCTCTTGCTGCTGTATAAGTTGTACCACTGGTTCAACAGCACCAATCTCGAGGCAATGAACACATCCACTGCTGAGAAAATGAGGTTGCACGCCACGAGAAACGCATCCTTGGGCAAGGCGCTGTTGAAGATCTGGAAGAACGCCACCAACACCGGCGGATGGTGATTTATCCCCCCGTCGTAGGAGTTTACACCGTGTTGCAAATAGAAAAACGCTTCTTGGAGCGAAGGGTATGAATTGATGGGTGTGGCCAACTCCGCTGCGCTGGATAGCTTGAAGGGGATGGACGGGAATATTGTCGGCAACAAGAACCGAACGGCGAACCCAATAAGGTACACGGCTTGTGTTTGTGTTAGGGACATCGAACAGGTGTACTCGTTTTTTGTTGTTTGTTTGATCTGAAAAATTGGTTATAGCTTCGCGCAGTCAGCTGTGAGTATTTTACATATGTACACACAGAAGAATGGCAACGGTATGTGACAAAAAGAGCAAGAGCGCCCCAGAAAGCGGAATCTGGGTGGGTCCGGACATCCTGTGGAAGGTACTAACGACTTTATAGGTGAAAACAAGTAATCCCAAACCGTTTTTGGCGTCCCTTATAGATAAAGAGGTCATTGTAAGACTCAAATGGAACAGGACAGAATACCGGGGTAAATTGAAGACGGTGGACGACTATATGAATTTCCGTCTCGACGAAGCGTACGAGATCTCATATGAGGGTGACAAGAAGCTGGAGGAGCTTTTGGGCGATGTCTTTATACGGTGCAACAATGTGTTGTTCATACAGGAGCCACCAGCCGAAGATAAGTAAGGAGAAGTGAAGAGAAACGAAGAGAAGTGAGGAAGGGCTGCTAGGAGGGAAAGCTGCTACCTGTGCTGCTACAGACAAGGGTTATGAAGGGTGCCTGGCTTTGGTTTTGGAGTTGGAGTTGGCCTGAGTCTAAGGCTAGCCTCGAGGCCCTAGGCCCTAATCGTACTACATAAAATAATAAAGTTCCTAGATTCGTCTTGCACGTCGCTCTATACGAGTCTTCTTTGTAGTTCCTCTTGGCGCCACTCTCGGCCCTAATACTGTCCTCTTGTACCGACTTCGTTGTTCCGTTATCGTCCCTCTCTCTTTCTCTTGGGCCCGCAAAATTTCACCGCACGAATAATTTACCACCAACCTTCAACAACAAGAACAACAGCCAAACGCCAAAATGGACGGACCCTTAGTCAACGATGCCGTGCCGGAAGAACCAGCGCCATACGGCGGAATCTTGGTGCAAGGCCTTGAAGCCGAAAACGAGAAAAAGCAGAAATTACAGCAACAGGCGGTGGAAATCAACGTCAATGGGCAAACCGAGACGTTGAGGCCAGAAGCTCTTCATATCAGAGGCGTGGACTCGTTATCTACGCAGAACATCGAGGCTTTCATCAACTATTACCTCAATTACGTGCAAAGGGAAGAAGCCAGCGAAGAAACGGGCGAAGTCAAGGTTGTATACGAAGCAGTTGCGTCTGAGAATCATGTCAAATTCAAAGTTCAATGGGTCAACGATACTGCTGTCAATGTTGCTTTCGACACCCACGAAGACGCCATAAAGGCGCTTGAATCTATATCCATCACTTCTTCGAACCCAGCAGTGGACTCGGCGGCTTCCGAACAAGACCAAACTTCCGAAGCATTTGTAGCTGGGTTGGTTCAAGAGAGGGAAACTAAACCATACAACCCGGTGATTGAATTTCAAAAGAGACTCGACTTGTCGCACAGACTTGGTCTTGGCTCTAAAGTAGAGCAAGCGGAATCGAATGGTATGGATGAAGACGAGTCTGCTGTTGTTTTACATACTAGAATGTCCTTTCAATCCGACAGAAAAGTGAAAAATGCATCTGCTTATTCTCGTTACTATTTGTTGCACGGGGAACCCGAAAGGAAACCAAGGCATAGACAATACAACCCCAAACGGCCACGCAATCGTGAAGTGAATCGTAATGCCAATGACTTGTTCGCCAACAAGCTCAACGGTAGAAAAAATAGAAGGGACGATAATATTGAAGAGGATCTTTTCGCCGATAAACTCAGGGCAAAGAAGTCACAAAGAGATCGGTCCCGGTCTCCATCGAGGATCATAGACAGGTCCAGAGACAGATCAAGGTCTCCCATGAGAATGGAAGAATGATTTTGTACACTAGCTTCGTTGTAAAAATATCTTATATGTTGTAATTGACAAAAAATGACGTTCTATTCTTTTTTGGGTGTAGGGATGGAAGGCTCTGTTCTCCGTTTGTTTGGCTTGTCTAGTTTCCCTCTTGTCCAAAGTCTTCCGTGAATTTGACATGGTTTTCAATATCGGCATCGTTGACGGTGGGTCTGTTACTCTTGATGGATTTGATGAAATCTTTAATTGTAAGTTCAGGTTCCCTCAATTCGTCAGTTTCGATGTCTTGCCAGCTTATCTCCCTTGCACCTTCGTCTCCTGGCGAGCAAGGTGTGAGTTTCTGTTCGTTGTTTTCATCAAGCACCGGCTTGAAGTGGGTTGCTTGCTGGATTTTACGAATGGGCTGCATCAAAGCATCTCTGACCACAACCGCTATATCGTGCCCTGAGTACCCGGTAGTCATCCCTGCCAAAACTCTGTAGTCGTGTGGAGTACACTCGCATGGCACTTCTCCGATGTTGATCTCAAACATGGTGGTTCTGGCATCTTCATCTGGCAATGGGATGTAGATTCTTCTTTCAAATCTACGTCTGATAGCAGCATCCAATTGCCATGGGATATTGGTAGCCCCAAGCACCAACACCCCACTACTGTCGTTCCCCACCCCATTCATTTGCACCAATAACTCGGTTTTGATTCTTCTGGACGCTTCACTTTCTCCCTCGCCTCTGGGTCCACACAACGCATCCACTTCGTCAATGAAAATAATAGCAGGTTTGCTCTCTCTGGCCATGGTGAACAACTGCTTGACCAATCTCTCCGACTCACCCATCCACTTGGAAACCAAATCGGAAGACGACACCGAGAAGAAGGTCGAATTGGCTTCGGTCGCTACTGCTTTGGCAAGGTAAGACTTACCGGTACCTGGCGGTCCATACAACAAAATCCCGGACGTGGGCTTTCTGTTCCCCTTAAAAAGCTGAGGGAACTTCACCGGCAAGATCACGGCTTCTTTTAAAGCTTCCTTGGCGCTTTCCAACCCTGCAATGTCACTCCATTTGACGTTAGGGGTCTCTGAAAGAATAGCCCCTGCTAATGCCCCCCTCAATTTCTTGGTATCGGCGTCATCGTCGTCTCCGCCAGCTTCGCCCGGCTTCTTGGCCTTGGTGGAGCCATTGGTGGCAGAGCTTTCGGCCGAGTTGGACTTCAGTTGTTGTTTCTCCAAATGATCCTTCAATTGTTCCGCCCTTGTTAAATACTCGGTGAATTTGGACTTGATGAGTTCTTTGGATTTAGGGTTTTTCTCGTATTTAAGCGCAAGCATCAAGTAATCCAACCCGTTGTAGTATAGCTTGTATGCCTCCTCGTATCTGGTGGCGGTATCGGCATCGATCGCCTTTTGAACCAAATCGATCCCTTTAGATAAGAAATCAGAACCTCCGGACATTTTGCTGTTACTGGTGTGTGGATTGATAAACTTCAATCTTTAACACAATATCTAACCAAGAAGTCGAACCCACGAATGCTATTTTCTCAATTGGAAACTGGCTACTAGTGGAATGGCTACTGTGAATTACCTGGTGGCCTACAATTTGGAAATATCTATGATCAATTATTTGTCGCACCAATTACGGTAACTTCCTTACTGCGTACTGTAGGACATTTTGGGATCTGATAAACAGCTTGAAAGCGGTGCTTCCAACCCAAGAATGCCCAATTCAGATGCGTGTACACCAATACCCTGCCTGTTGCTCCAGGAGTCGGCAAAGCCCAGGGAAACCAGTCAAAAAATGCATATGTCGCATATGAGCCGCTCCAGATGCTGATCGCAACAGCTGCAAACCGCAAACAGAGCTTTAAAGACCCAAACTCTGAAGCAGGCGTGTCCGCCGCAAGGCAGTGAATGGGCTCAAACGTCCCTGTTTGTGGCCCGCCAGGAGACGGCTGCCGGCAGGGCTACCCGCTGGGCTACCCGCTAAATATCAAATTTATTGTCCCCACCAAATCGGGTTCCTATTCCGCAGATAGGCAACTTTGTCAGAGCGGTGTTTTTTGTCGGTCTTTGGCCTAGAAGTTTCAAAAGAAATATTGCAACCGAAACATTACGATGGGGACAAGTACCATAGGAACACAGACCAATAGCAGCCCGGATTATCACCATCTGGACTACGTGGAAGGGACTCTGTACGACCAGATATCTTTGAAGGAGTCGCTCCACTCATCTCAAGTTTCGGAATTGGGTTCAAGGCATGAGTCACAAATCTATAGGCGAAGGTCTAATGGGTCAGAGCTTTCCAAGATCATTTCTGGCATACGAGATGATTTCAACCAAGAGGCTGACCATACAGATAAGTTGCCCGATGCGGTGATAGCACAGGAGCTCGATAAAGTGAGCCGTTTGAGCTCTCGACAAGATGGTGGGGAATGGGAAACAAGTGCTGATGCAGAAGCTGTAGACAATGATAATGAGCCGGAAACTGACGTCGAAGAAACGGGCAAGAAGGCGGTGCCTCCGCCGGACAAAGGATTTGCTTGGGTCATTGCTGTGATCTCTATGGGGGCAGGGTTTGCCACATGGGGCTCCAATGCTTCGTTTGGGGTATTTCTTGCTTACTACATCGAGGAGGACGTTTTCAAAGGCGGAACCCAGTACGACTACGCCATGATCGGAGGCATTGTGTTCTGCTTGGCACAAATTTTATGCCCTTTGGCTACGTTGGTGTATAGGGTTGGTGGTCTCAGGTTTGTGATCGGTTTGGGCATAGTGTTGCAGACTTTGGGGTATGTTCTAGCATCTTATGCCACTAAATTGTGGCAGTTGTACGTATGCCAGGGCGTGCTTGTGGGTGTTTCGTTCTCATTTGTGTTCATCCCGGCGTCCTTGATCTTACCTACATGGTTCGACAAAAGGAGAGCCCTTGCTTTTGGGATCATGGTGTCGGGAGCTGGCTGGGGTGGTATTGTTTTCTCCTTAAGTATTCACAAAGTGTTTACCATGACGGGGAACCAGCATTGGGGGTTGAGATTGGCGGCCCTCCTCGCTTTGGTGTCCGCGTTGCCTTGCTTCTTTCTTAGAACTAGGACTGGAGGTGAATTGCCGTTGAAACAAAGATTGACCAAACAGTTTGTGGCCGACAACGTTAAGCTTATATTCAATCTCCGCGTCATGAGATCAGCGCCTGTACTTATACTTACAGCGTTCTTCCTGCTCACTGTGTTTGGGTACACGATTGTGTTGTTTTCACTTTCTTCATACGCCAGGCTGATAGGGCTAACGGCTTCCCAAGGGTCTACTTTAACTGCCATTTTGAATGCTGGCCAGGTGGTGGGGAGGCCGGTCATGGGGTTCATTGGAGATAAGGTGGGCAGATGTAATTTCACGATATGTTGCTGTACGGCGATTGTTATACTCCTCACAGCATTTTGGATCAATGCCACATCTTTTGCAGCCTTGATACCTTTTTCCCTAATCACAGGTATGATCTTGGGGGTGGGCAGTCTGATGTCGGGGCCTTTATGTATGGGGGTAGTCAACACCCCTAGTGAATTCCCAGCTGCTTGGTCGGCGCTCAATATTCTGGTGGGAATTCCTTCTTTGGTGGCAGAATTCATTGCGTTGCATTTGACCCTTCATGGGGCCTCCAGACCGTACCTCCACACCCAGATATTCACCGCTTGCATTTTCCTTGGAAGTGCACTTTCTCTGTTAACGCTTCGACTGTTCTTAGTGGAGAAAGCTCTAAAAGGTAGGTTGGCCACATCTCTACAAAGGCTTGAGGAGTTGGATATGTGCAACACCAGGTATTTGATGGTGGCCGACTTGGAAAAGGAAGAGCAGATCAGGGAAGAAGTTAACTTACTCAACGAAAGGAAAGAACGATACGAACGTTTGTTGCAAGGAGGAGTCCACTTCTTTTTTGTCAGAATGGTTTATCCTATCAAGGTGTGAGGTTAACCGTTAATAAATACGACCAAAGGTAAAAAGTTCAAATAGTAAATCGACTAAAACAAATTACGATACACAATCGCCCGATAAGTAATAGGAAGTCAAATTTTGTTTTTATTAACAAATATAAAGTATGATGATTTTATTAGTATAATAATAAAGAGATATAATACACGATAAAAATGTAAAATATTCCTTAACGATTGGATTTAGCAACTCTTTCTAATTCATCCTTCTTTTTGATAGCGTAAGAAGTAGAAGAACCTTTAGCAGCGTTGATTAATTCTTCAGCTAAACATTCAGCAATGGTCTTGATGTTTCTGAAAGCAGATTCTCTAGCACCAACGGTTATTAAAGAGATAGCTTGGTTAACTCTTCTCAATGGAGAAACATCAACAGCTTGTCTTCTAACGGTACCAGCAGAACCGATTCTGGTGGAGTCTTCTCTTGGACCAGAGTTGACAATAGCGTCAACAACGACTTGTAATGGGTTTTGTTCAGTTAAAACGTGAACGATTTCCAAAGCTTGTTGGATGATTCTGACAGCCTTTAATTTTTTACCGTTGTTTCTACCGTTCATCATTAAGGCGTTAGTTAATCTCTCAATGATTGGACATTGGGCTTTTCTGAATCTTTTGGCAGCGTATCTACCAGCAGTGTGGGAGACGAAAACTGGTTGAGTGATTTGGACGTAGTCAACTAAAGAAACATCTTTAATTTCAACATCTTCAAAAGACCATTTGTTGAATAATTTGACTTCAGCTTGAGCAGCTTGAACGTCAGCTGGGATTGGAGTAGCTAATTCAACTAATTTGATTTCTTCTTGAACCACTGGTTGGACTTCTTCAACTTCAGCCATATTTGATTTGTGTGCTATAATAAAAGTTTTTTGGTTTTTTTTTCTAAACTGTTTAAAATTTTCAGTGTGAGTATTCGCTGCTCAAGCTGAAAAAAAAAGCTAGCCAAAAAAAAACCAGTCGTGCGGAACCAAACAACGCCAGTCATGTGACGCGCCATAGATTGGGCTGCAGAACAGTCTTGAGGCGTCCGTGCGCAAGCCCTATTTAGATACACGTGATTTCACCTTAGGGCTTCTTTTTCATTTGCAGTTGTCTGGAAACGGAGAGCCTCAGTGACAATGGTCGCATACAGAGGGCACTTACTACCACCGCTTGGCATGCGTCACCGCAAATAAGGCACTAACGGCGAAAGTAGACGGTTCACCACAAAAAGAAGAGAAGAGGGTTCTTACGTTTGTTTGGGGTGGATTTTGGCACTTTAATCTGTGAAAAACACTAATCACTACCATCGTAGCCAAAACAGCCGAGGTGGGCCATAGAGACGCAGGATCTGACTACTACAACTTGGTGTTCATTTACTATATGCAGGAAACTCCTATAGGTTCCGATGTCAGTAACGGTTGCCAGTTCTTTTCTGAGTGTCACGAAATTGAGCACCGTTAAGGCAGAGTGCGCAAAACAGTCAAGAAAATTCCAAGTGGTATATATATCACAACCATTCATCGTTTGTGAAATTGATAAATAATTCTGAACAGTTGTTAGTTATCAATCATCATGTCCAAAGATCAATATGCAGCTCCAACGGGTGCTCCTCCAGAATGGTCCAATGCCAAGACCCAAGAGAGTTATGCTTCTCCCTCAGGGCCTCCTCCAGGTAATTCCCTGTCGGACGACAGAGGAATGTTTGGCGGCGGCGGTGGTTATGGTGGCCAACAAGGATACGGCCAACAAGGGTACGGCCAGCAAGGATACGGCCAGCAAGGTGGTTATGGTCAACAGGGATATGGTCATCAAGGTGGCTACGGACAACAGGGGTACGGACAGCAAGGATATGGTCAGCAAGGAGGCTACTACCAGCAACAACAGCAACCGATGTATGTGCAACAACAAGGTGGAGGCGGTGGTAACGGGGGATGTTTGGCGGCCTGTTTGGGTGCGCTCTGTATCTGTTGTACATTGGATGCCCTTTTCTAAGGGTTTTTCTTAGACTCAAACGACTGTAGGCTTTAAAAGCGGGACGGAGGACACTTGACCGTTGCATCATAATATTCATGCCTTACTCAATCATAAAAGTTAGCTGGCTAAAAAAGTGGAAGTATCGTGTAGATTTAGTGTATATTGTTAATTTTTTGAAATCTTGTTGCATCTAGATTAAGGCCATCGAAGGGTCTGAACAATTCGTAAACGGTCCGAGGCTGCTCTGTTTTGAGGGAAAGGGCTCTGTTTTGTGGCTGACGCGAGAGGCTGAATACCAGCCACGACTGAACTTTGAGGCAAACTTCAGGTCGATGTGGTATGAAGGTGTCAATAACGACTGGCTGTAAATAGAAATGAGTGGGTGCAGGCGTTGGCACATGCTATGGGTCACGGAGGAATGTTTGATGTCTTTCAAGAGGTCGAGGGCCGCATCTTGAGGCACATTTTGGAGCTCAGACATGTATGGGAGGTTGCTAGTACTTGGATTCGGTACGAATAATTCAGTTAGATGATACTGTATTCCGCAGGTAAGTCTCAGGGCAGGGCTGGTCAATTAAAAAGGCAATTATGTGTATATTTGGTAGAGAAGGGAGTACACAAACAATTTACAGGTTGGCTTTGTGGTTAACTAATCTATAGAAAGAGGTATACACTAACAGCTTTACAAGTTGGCTTTAAGAGTAGGTTGTGATGGGACTGATATACGATTCGGTAAAATGTCTGTCTTGGGTGCGAGTGTTGCCTTAGTTGAGTGACTTGGATACTACAAGGAATCACTAAGAGCTAATTACTTGTTAGAATTGATCTAAGGTGGTTGTGTATTTAACAACTCCAGTTGACTGAGTTTCAATTTTGGAAAGCCGTCCCTTCATATACTTCATATACTTCATACACTTCACGACTCGTGCAATCACAGGGAATAAATGTAGTCATCTTCCGGGATAAACCTCAATGCGGAGGTGTCTGAGGTGTTATACTTAGCCCGACCACTTATTGTGATACATTGGCTGCGAAACTTTAAATACCATATTTTATGATATGTCTATTTCGCAGCCAGTCGCACCTCCTAAACGTCGCACAATGACTTGCACCTTAACTATCTTACGGTTTCAACCTCCGATTTCCTCTCCCCGTTCTTAGTTGGCTAGGAATCGTACAAAATCATGATGTACCTTATGCCCATGAATTTTTTTGTGTCTTGATTTGATGCAATTGCCTGCGTGGCGTAATGGTTAGCGCATTTGACTTCTAATCAAAAGATTCCGGGTTCGAGTCCCGGCGTGGGTTTATTTTTTATTAACTTTTTGTTCGTTGTATTTCCTGCTTACGACCACGACCACATGCCGTTGGCGACCCACTGCAATGTGAAATCGGTATTGGTGCCACCGAACGGTTTTATGGCGGGCACGGCATGAAGCAAAGAATGGGCGTCCGCAACAACAACCTCTTTAAAATGCAAAGGCTCCAGCAACGAAGATGTTTTTGAAGTTCTCTTTGCCAAATATTCCAAAACAAGGCTGGGCGTAGGGGAGGGCTCCAAGTTCAAGTCGGTGGCGGCCATGTAAATTGAATCTGTAGCGGACAACGGTCTTTTTGCAGCCACCGTAAAAGCCATTCCCCATAACAAGTCTAAGGCCTCCCCACAGGCTCTCGAATTTGGAGACACCTGCACGCTTAGTACCACGAGATGTGACATAATGGAGACCCAAAGAATATGGCCTGTTTGGCATGAACTAGAATCGTATAAAACGGCGCCTTGGATTTCGTTGAACGCCCTATGCTCCTGGGTGAAGTCGTCAAGATAAGACGTGTTGGTGCTGGTGTTCACATTCATCGTGTCATATATCAGGATATCTGGTTTCACTGCAAAAATTGGCGTGTCACCTTCGGCCTCCATCTCCTTCAAGATCGTCTTGTGTCTAGCCTCGAAAAGTTCTTGGATAACCACTCGGTGCTCCCGAGAAGAAGATCGAAGCAACTCAATCCTGGGCCCTTCTTGAGCATGGGACAAACTTTCTAGTTGTTGGCTAAATGCTGGGGTAATTTGAGCAAGTTTCACTTCGTACATCTCCATGGGGAACGATTTGAACCCGAATTTCTCATAGTAATCTCCAACAGCAGAGTAGAGTATCCAATAGTACCTCTTTTGCAAAATTCCTCGAACATTCACGGCGCTGTCAAGGCTTCTACTGAACCTTTCAGTCAAAGATGTCTCGACTGCCTCGATAATGGCCTTTACCAACCGGCTGGCCAAGCCCATTCCTCTATATGCTTCCAAACACAAAACATGAGTGATTCTTATGTAACTTACGTTGGCAGCACCTGAGTTGTTTGCGGCCCTGTTATTTGGGCCAGCGTAGGCGTCTCCAAAAACAATCTTGGCCATACAAACAGGCAGTTGCGTTTGTTGGTCTTCTAAGTAGAAAACCTCCATCTCCTGTTTCCAGCTCCTTACACCAGCAAGGAGATGCTCACCCACCTGTTCACGGGTCATGTGGGGCCAAAACACATCCGAAACCAACGCCAACGCCGCTTTTGCTTGGAGATCGGTACCTGCACGCTTGAATACAAACCGGTTTTCCATCTTGGAATTGAACGAATTAGACGTTGTTTTTCTAAATGTGTCTAATGATACCGTTATCGCTCCCAGCCGCATAGACATTTGAGATAAGTATGTCACGTGACTTTTGTGTTTATATATATCGAATCCATGTAAAACAAATGTCACAAATTGACTGGTGGGTCTGGAAGGTGCTTGGATCTACTTGCAATTGGTTCTTATGGCTTGGGTATGCTTTCGATTTTTTTGGGTTAAATAAAATTCAATTGCAAAAATTACGTTCAATCTTTATTAATAAACACCAGGGTGAAATTGTAAGTACCTGAACAAAAAGCTTACAACTGTCAGGTCTAGATAAGGACATACGCTGTGGCTGTGCAGAACCTTAAAAATCTGAATCGTACGTTAGTGTCTATAAAATCATAAAAATAGGCTAGTTTGAATGAGCCCTTTGCTTTTTAAGTATCATGGTATCAAGATAAAGGAAGTTGTACCCTAATACCACATCACAGAGTAACGTGAAGCAGCCGCTGATAATGAAACATAAGTACAACCTGTCATCTTCCGAAGCTTTTCCTGTGAAAAGAGGACCAATGCAACGGGCAAAAGTCTTTACAATGTTGACGGATCCTAGAACTTTCGTAAACGCCTCCTTCTTCACTACAGAAACAATAAGGATTTGTCTTGGAACTATATCCATAGCCGTGGTAGCAAAGTACACCACCAAAAGGACCCCAGATACGAGAAAGTTATTTGAAAATGCTATGGCGATGAAAATGATGGATGAAGGCACCTGGGTCATCAAGATGGCTTTAACTGGTCCGAATAGCTTTGCTAGGACTGCTGACGGAAGGGTAGTACCCACATCCACGACACTGGTGAAGAAGAATAACGTTCCCAAAAGAGAGGCGGTTATCTTGTAGGTGTTTTTGAAGTAGTAGACTATCCAGGAAGCGGGCATGAACCCATACCCCAAAGAGTCGAGGAAGAACACCACCAATAGCTTCGAAGCCACGGCTGCGGTACTTCCTGCATCGACAGCCGTTGGTGCATCAGTATCCTCCTCGTTGTCATCTCCAACAGTCTCACTGGAACTCTCTTCATTCAAGGGTGTAGATTCATCAATGTGATCGGACTCGTACTCCAATTTGGACTGCAACTCACACTTTTCACTCAAGCTGATCATGATAAAGAACTTTATGGCGGCAATCCCCGAGTAAAGCACAAATATGGCCCTGTAGCAATTGATTATATCCCAGGAGAGCGTCATATTGAGATAATCCACAACTACACCGCTCACAAGGGATCCAAGCGCAGTGCCGACAGCAGAAAACATCAGATGGAAAGCAAACACTTCAGGCCTATGATGAGGAGGCGTCAAGTGGGCAAGGGAAGCTTCTTCGATGGTTTTGAACGGACCCGTCTCATCACCCGAAGGTGATAACACTCCAAAGATCGCCGCCATGAGCAACACGAGGAAATTCGATTGTGTGCAGAAAACTGCCCCGGATATAAACATCATCACCGTCCCCAACACAAGCACAACCCTGCGGCCGATTTTGTCTGCATTCCATGACAAAAAGAACGATATCAAAACGTCTCCCACTAAGGTCAAGGTCATGAAATAACCAATCTGAGTCTGGGGTATTTCAACTTCTCGCAAGAAAAGCACCAAGACTTGATTCGTGATCCCAAAACTAAACATCCGAAAGAACACAGACGCCCAGAGAAGCCAAGTGTCGATACCGGCGTGTCTCAATGCTTTGTATACCTGCATAGCCAAAGAAGTTTAAGATGGGTCTAATTTTTTCGGGTCGCGTTGACCTAGCAATTACAACAAGGGCCCTAGACAGAATTAGGAGCACCCAGGACCGAGAATTCGCATGTATAGACCTGGAAATGCCGCAAGCGTGGAGGGAGACTGAGCACTGTTCGACTATGGTTCGGGTTTGGCTCGGGTTTGGTTTGGCAGATCTGAAAGATGTTTGAGGCATCACGACCTAGCTGCGAAATGCCTATTGAAGCCTTCACAATCACCGGGAAAAGGACGCTGGCAAAACTGGCAACGCCGGAAGAGCGATGCACAGTAAGTACCGGGATCGTTATGTTTTCCTTAGGTGCCGACCACGGCTTCCACAACTGCTGCCTTCAGACCCACGGTTCCCAGTGTCTTCTGAGACATCTTTTGTGCCTGTGTCACAAAAAGCCACAAAGTGCGAAACTTTTTCCTCATCATCTCACACAGCTCACCTTTTATAGATACTTAGTTATCTAATTAGCCTTGTTTAAGTCCTGCCAAAAACCGTAGGACATCATGAGCAATGGGCACCACAGCTCGTTGCACAACCTTGCACATATAGCCAACATGTCGCAGGAATTGCAGACGTTGAAGCAGCTCGATAACGAGGAGGCGGCAGCAGCAGCATCTCATCACAACAATGACAAAGGGGCGGTTTTAAGCACCAAGTCCGGTAAGCCCAAGAAAATGGCATGCGTGGAGTGTCGCCAGCAGAAATCCAAGTGTGATGCACACGAAAAGTATCCGGAGCCGTGCACTCGTTGTTCCAAGAAATTGCTTAAATGTGATCTCAAATCAGACTATAAAAGGACTTACAAACGAGCCAGGATAGCCCAGATCGAAAAGGAGTTTTCCGAGTTGAAGAAAACGTTGACGGCAGCACAGGCGACGGAGTTGTTGAGCCGTATTCCCACGTTGTCACACGTTTCGAGCCTCGAGGGGTCTGAAAATGGGTTTGTTCCTGACGATGAGTACCAAAAGCTGCCTCTAGCACCATCGCTCCCACAGCAACAACAACCACAGCCAATTTATGTACCACAAAATCCACAGCAGGCGGCTCCTGCCGAGTTCAACAAGTTCTCACACAATTCCAGTGAAACCAACCCGTCGTCTATCCCCAACACTCCGTCAATCAACAGAAACAACGAGATCTTGACAAAAGGACTCGAAGCGGCAGATAATGAAAGAACAGCGATACCTGAATACATCTTGTTCTGCGAAGAGAAGACTTTGGACTCCATCACCATTCTGCTGGAAACGATCAAAGCCTTATACCTCGAGTTTGTGGACCATTACCACCCTATTTTGCCAGTGGTGGATGTTATGAAGGGACCGGAGAAGATTTACAAGTTGTGTCCAGCGCTTTTCTGGGTGATAATGTTTGTGTCACTAAGACGGATCCCTGATCCCTCTAGTAGAGAGCTTTTACTCCAGTTGTCGCCAATTATCAAGGACGTGCTAGCAGAGATGACCATATCCCCCATCACACGGTATAACCCTACGGAAGAAGACGAACCTATTTTGAACGCTTGCTCGGTGTATTCGGTGCAGGCGTTTTTGATTTACACTTACTGGCCTCCCATAACGTCTTCTTTGAGTGCCGATACCTCGTGGAACACCATAGGATTGGCACTTTTCCATGCCATTCGAATTGGATTGAATTCTCCCATGTCCACAAGCGTATCTAATGCCACGAAGACACCACAACAATTATCGATGGCTCACGAACAAAGCAAGACGTGGATTGTGTGTAATATTGTGTCACAGACTATTGCTACTGCTTTTGGGTTCCCTGCATTTGTCCAATTTGATTCGTCGATCTGGTCTTCTTTGCGAAGCAATAGCCCCATGGAAATCTCAAAGTCTATAAGGTTCATGTTGGAGATAGCGCTGTTTAACGACCAATCTGCCAAAACGTTGAATTCTAACCCAATGGATCCTTACGGCTTGATAGACCCTACAGAGAGATTACCGTTATTGAAGATTTTGTTGAGACAGCTCGATGAGCTCGACCTCAAATTGATAGACGAACTACCCAGCAATGACCATTACAGGAAGTTCCAACTCCTTCAAGCACGAGTCCACTTGCTTACATACTACTTCATGGATTCTTCCAGAATAGCATTATTTGAACTCCAAAAAGGGCTTGTCAGCCTTTACAATGCCGCTATATCCCTTATCAATTTCGCTCATGTTTGCACCACCAGAGATGAAAATTTCATCAAGTACCTTCCTGGTGTGTATGTGCTAAGTCTATGGCAAGCATCTTGTATAGTAGCGAAGTTGATCCACTCAAGGTTGAAAAGCTATATCGATGTGGGGTCTGGGAAACAGTCGTACCAAGAAGCCATCAGCTTG